>VWPW01005292.1:0-41534 GCA_013389825.1 Crypturellus undulatus | reverse complement strand
GCTCGCGCTGCTCGGCTCCGGCCGCGCTCCTACAGCGCCATCCCCGCGGCGGGGCCCCGCCGCCGCTGCCGCCCGCCAGGCGATGGGGCTCTGCTAGGCCGCGCTGCCCCCACCCCGGGCGCCAGTCACATGGGGCGGAGGCTTATGGCCGGGCTCCCGCGATCCCCGCGCGGCGCTCTCCTTCCTCGCCTTCCCTCCGCTTTGGGTTTTTTTTTTTCTTTTTCTTTTTTCTGTCTGTCTGTTTTTTTCCCCTTCCTTCCTCTTCGCCCTTCTCCTCTCCTTCCTGCTTTGCCTCTCCGGGGAAAGCAGAGCAGGGAGCGGGACTACTTTTTTCCCCCCGGCGGAAGGATCTCGGGGCTCCGCCGACGGGAGGTGACGCGCGCCGCTCGCAAGGGGATCCGGCCGGGGCGGCGGGATCCGCGGCGGGCGCAGTGGCGTGAGGCGGCGCGGGCGGCCTCCTCGCGGCTCTCGCTCGGGCTCCCTCTCAGTGCGGCGCTGAGGCGGCGGCTCCGGCGCGGCTCCTCATTGCGCCCGCAGGCGCAGCTGGCGGCGGCTCGGGCTGGACAGGCTGCAGTGCGGGCGGCGGCCGGAGGCGGCGGTGCAGGCCATGACGGCGGCTCCTCAGCTCCTCGTCACCGGCTTTCAGGGCGCGGGCGGCGGTTGCTGCTGCTGCTGCGGCTCCCCCGGGCGTTCAAGGCACATGGGAGCCGCCTGCGCGGCTGGAGGCTTCTGCGGCTGTCGCCCGGCGCTGGCTGCCTCGCGCCGGGCGCCCTGCCCGTGTCCGCCAAGCAGCCCCTTTGTCCCCGCTGCTGCCTCCGCGGCCTCCTGCCGCTGCGCGCTGCGTGTACGCCCGCGCCGCGCAGCCGCCTATGCGCGTCGCCGCCCTACGCTGCGGAACGGCCCTAGGCGCCTTACGTGAATACCCAGCCGAAGAGCCCGGCGCGCTCGCTAGCACCCCCAGCCCGAGGACCTCACGGAAACGCCCGAGCCTCCTCGGGACCAATCCCGAGGCCACCACAGAGCAGCCTGTAGCGGCTCGTGGCCAATCGCGAGTCTGCTACGGGCGCAGCCGAGTCTCCTCGAAGGAGAGCGCAGAGCCAATCGTTAACCCCTGCCGCCGCCCTAGCAGCGCCACCGGGGAGCCAATAGGAAGAGGCCGCCCCCTCCGACCATTGACGAGCCAGCCCGAAGAAAGCCGAAGCGGCAGAGCCAATGAGGGCACGCGCTGCTTCCCTCACACGGCTCCGAGCCGCAGCCCGAGGCGGAGAACGGCTGCGGGCTCCCATTGGCTCCCCCGGCGGAGCCTGCAATTGGCTGTTGGGAATGAGGCGGCCCGAAGACGCCATCCAGCTGCCGGCGCGGGGCCAATCGGCACCCGGGGCCGCGGGCAGCGCCCGCTCCCATTGGACCGCGGCAGCGCCGGCCGCCTCGCTCACCTTTATGACCTCACTGGGGCGCCGGGCGGGGGGACGGGGAGTGTGCGTGCGCAGTGCTGCCGCCGCGCAGGCGCATGGCGGCCGGGGCGGGCCGTGCCCGCGCCCTTAGCGCGCCGCAAGGTCCCGAGTGCGGCTGCTGGCGGCCGGGAGCGGCGGCGTGAGGCGCGCGAGTGCCCCGGGGAGCCGCGGAACGCGGGGTGCTGAGCGCGCCGAGAGCGCCAAGAGTCTGAACAACAGAGTAACCGCCTTTTTTTTTTTTTTTTTTTTTTTCCCTCTAAGGCACCCAAGCCTTGGCGCTGGACCCAAATCTGCTTGTGAGCTCCTCCATTTTTTTTTCCCAGCCCCGTTCAAAACGGCACTGCCATGCAAGCAAATTTAGTTCTCTAGCATAGAGCGATCTTAACTAAAAAGACAGAGTAAATGTGCACCCTGGTGGTGTCCAGCCCTCTCCTAGCTGAAATGCACTGTCAGACAAACACGAGAGTCATCTGGTAGAGTCAGTCGTCTTTTTCTTGGCCTTGACCACCAACAGCAATCACATTTTCTTAAATTTTGGTGTTCTTTCCAACGACCGCACGAGCCAGGGGGGTGGCCTAAGAGGGACCCCGTGCGCAGCTGCTTGACAAAGCCGAGTCCAAAAAATGGCAGCGCGGGAGGGCGAGCGGGATGATGGTCTCTTTACATTAGCAGTCATCATTCCCATAGGACTATTCAAAAAATTACATAAATGCATAATTCATGCTGGCATTATCCTTTCAAATGTCCTTTAAAATGCCACAATTCTGCAACCTTATCATTCACTTCTGGAGAACAAGGTATAATTCAGAAAAAAAAAAAAAATCCTCGTGCTTGTACTCCTGGACACGATGTAGCTGTTCTCTAAAATCACCAGTTTCTACTTCACTACCAAAACAAGCCATATCAAACCCACATCTGTCAATTACTGCTAATCTCGCTTCTCCAAATCCCAATCCCGTTCATCGACTTGGGGAATGTACACCACAAAACCCGAGCTGCTCGGTTTCCCTTTGCCAATCCTGCCCACGTTTCCAAGTAATTATTAACCAATGAACTCTCCCAAAGCTTTCCGATTAAGTCACAGTTTTCTGCCCATCTACCTTGAAACAACACACATATATTTAAAAGTAAATTGTTTTGCATTTAAAGGGCAGATGAATACATTCCATCCCACCTTCTGTTATTTCTTTTATCCCACAGGTTATTTCCTTAGTGAAAACTACCTGGTTTGCTATCACAGAACCTGTAAGCACAAGATAAGGGCATCTGTTAAGGCTTCATTCTTGATTTTAAAAATATACTGATAGTTAAAATCATTTGGGAAAATCACGAATAAGCTAATTGCTCTTTTGGGTTGAAAGATTCTCTTTTGTCAACACCATAAGTTTCATATTTATTTTTGGCCCTTTGACTGATGAAATGACCTCCCTTTAGAATCTGTAAATTTAAATAGAATTGACATTTTAATGATCAATTTTCACAAGCAAGAATAACCCAGTGTCTCTGACATTAATATTGTTCCAAATCTGGATATGAAAGACAGTTTTACAGATGCTACAATACAAAATTAAAGCATTTTTGTAACACCCAATTTTGTAGGGAGGGAGCCTGAAAATATTGAATATCTGTTAGAAATTACTGAAGTGTTATCTCTCCAAAATGCCATGGGGTGGCAGTGAATTAGAAATCTGGTACTATTTTTGGATAGAACAAATCTTTAAAAAGCTCAATAGGAAGGGGACTTTTTTTTTTTTTTTGCTCACTTGGATCATGATTTACATTTCATAAATCATGCAGGCACATGCAAGACTCCAGCCTGAACAGGGGCCAGAGACCTAAGTGTGACAGTCTGCTGGCATAAAATCGAATCGAGTCACATTAAACGTATTGCAAATAGTTCTGCTCCAACATGCACTAGTAAGCAGACATTTTCCTGTATAGGGAACTCCTGCCTTTTCTTTCTTCTTTGCTTCCTCTATATGTACTCAGCAAAAAAAAAAAAAAAAAAGACTTTCTGTTGCATTTTTGTTTGCTTTACCTTGCAGCTATTACTGGGTCATTCCAACGTACGCCATGGGAAGAGGGCAAGAGGGTAGTGTTTTATACCTCAGTTGGGCTGATAAGGATGCAATCATTTAAGGTTGTTTTGAACTTTGATACACTAGAGAATTAAAGTCATATTAATGGTTCTACTGGTTTTGCATCTTAATTCCGCAATACTGCCAAGGGAATTAGCCAAGAAACAATACCCTGATGTTTATGGTTGAACTTTAACTTTATTTCCTCCCCCTCCCCCCCGCGGAAAATCAGAGATTATAACAGTAACAAATTTACTGACTGCTCAGGCACTAATGTTTAGACAATAAATCCTGAAAAGTGGTCTTGATTTTTGTTCCAGAACAAAATTCAAATGAATCTTGTGCAAGTTATGTTTATTCTTCTGAGCAGGACAGAAGGTTTAATCTTGAAATCGCAGCATTTTGCAATGATTTCCGGTCACAAATTATGTCATCATTGACAATTGCTTCAGAGAACAGCTGATGTTTTGTTGATCTGGATGTGCACGGGTGCACGTGGGCCTTGTAGGACTCAGGTATGTTTGCTAAGACCAGTAGAGCCAAATGGTCTGAACAGCTTAACGCAACAACAGCTTTGGGCAACTTCATTTCTTAATTCTACGACACGGCAGAGCAAGCACAGCCACAGAATACATGGGAACATGATGGCACATGGAAAACACCAGTGACTCACTCAGGAGGCAAATGCATCTGCGTATGGAAGTCCTCACCACAGACGTGCTGGACATATTTAAGGCTGCTTGTAACCACTGGCTCCTGAAAAAGACATCAGGTTTCACCCTATGCCTGGAGAGTCAATTACTCGTTTAGAGTTCCTTGTGCTCTATCTTTTTTTTTTTTTTGACCAGTTTTTATCCGTAAATAACTCTGAAAAAAAAAGTGCATTGCCCAGAGTCAAGAGACGCTTTGTCTGTCTAAAGAGCTTTTGTTAGTCTGACAATGCCAGTGTCACCAGTAGCTCAAAAGAGGTCAGATCTAGAAAATTACTGGGTTCCTCTAAGTGTATTATCACCTTCACTTTTGATTCAGTCAGGCACCCAAGACAGACCCCCATTTGCTTTCCATTTGTATTTTCCAATGCTATCAGCAGATCTGATGATTGTTTCTGCACTGGGGATACCAAAGAGCAGATGGGTCATTCCTATAGCAAGAAATGAAAAATAAATTTACCGGGCTCTTCACAGTATGTGTGGAAGAGTCGTTAATATTCTAAACTCATTGATTTCCTTGCTTCTCCTATCAACTTTCTAAGTGGTTGTTGAGGAGATTTTCTAAATACAAAGTGTTAAAGCCAGCCTGACACCTGAGGCTCTCCACCCATTTAAGAAAATCTTGTAGATCTAGGAAGCTTTGGCTTGAGACCTGGGATCAGGACAATTCTTAGCTCTCAGTAGACCTGTGAAAGAGAAACACTGCTGCCCTCAAAGTAGAAAACTCGACCAGGCCCTTGGTGCGGTGACATGGACAAGTGGGGGTAAACACGGCCTGGCCCTGTCCCAGACCCCCATGCAGGGCAGGGGAAGCAGCTCAGGCTCTGCAGAGTGACACAGAGGTTGTACAAGGAGCCAGGCTCAGCAGCCAACAAAGGCGATTTTTTTCTCCACTTCCTCCTCCCAACAGCTGGGGGATATTGCACCAGGGTAATGAAATTTACTGTGCCTTCTCAGGAATACAGGAAGAGAATCCACTAATTCCTCCTGAAACAGTTTTCAGAAAGAAAACATTGCACAAGCTGCAAGGTGCCAGCAGGCTGAGAAAGGGCCTCTGGGGATAGATGTGTGCACGGCCGGTGAAGCAAAGGACGCAGCGATGAGCCTGGCAAAGCCTGCCTGGGACTTGGGCCTTGCCGCGGGGCGTCCCCGCAGAACGAGATTACAGTCATTAGCAGCAATGAAATGTGCATCCAGCCCTTGTTGTTTGCAGATGCTTTTACTCTCCCTGAAAATAATTGCAGGGGTTGGGCCCCCCCCCCCCAGGACCGTCAGCATCTTGAGGGAGAAGGGGTAGGCGGTGCTTGATGAGGTAGAGCCATGCTTGACCCAAGTGAGACGAAACTCTCACCATTTCTTATACTGGAAGTACAAATTCACTCGTGTCTGTAGAGAAGAACGACATATACATGGAGATTAGCCAAAAAACAAGCCAGTGGCTGAACAGAGCTACACCAGCTCGATCATTCCACGTGTCAGCCACAGGAGTGTTGCATGGGGCCTCTACGAACAGAATAGTTCCAGCCCAGAATTAAAGTTGTTACTTCCCTTCAGCTTCCTCCTACGTGAAAAAGGTGTCAGAATGGGGAGTAAATGGAACCTATTAGAAAATGCATTGTGAAGAAATCAAAGTACAATGGTATTTTCATTTTTTCCCACTGGGTTTTTGCCAAGCATAATTAATTTAATGATCCTTGTCTCTGGCTGCTCACTAACCGCCATGGTGCGCTACTTCCTTCATCCTTAGCTTGCAGACGGTTACTGCTTGTTGCTGCTTCTTGCACTGTGCATCTGGTGTTGACAGCTGCTGTTGTCCTGAGGTGGAGACAGCTGCTTTCTAATGGGGAGGTCTCTCTAAAACCTCCAGAACATCTGGGAAAAAACATGTCATTGAAACTAAGCCATCAAATGTGAAAAACTGTCAGAAATGTGCACTGGAGCTAAAGGGTGTCTGGAGGCACCGAGGTTAAAATTAGGCACAGGAAAAAGAAAAGAAGGTACTCACTGTTGTCTCCTTAAAGTGTGAATTATGAGTGTCCCACATAAAAAAAAAGTATTTCTCCCAGTTTCTTGTTGACTGCTTGACATGGCCAAACCTTTTACACTGACCCTCCTAATCTGATCAGACCAACAGCCCACGTTGCTTTTGCTTCAGCCTGTGAAGAATAATTCAAAAGCTTTCCGGCAAGGAAGGATGCAGGACCAGGCAGCAAGATAGAACTGGCTACTGACAAGAAACCAGCAGCGTGGAAGCACTAAAAAGCCCTAGAAATCGATGGAAACAACCACATTCTTTTTAGAGAAAAACAAAACAAAAAATGACCCACGGTTTCCAAAATCTCATTTCCTCCTGCACATTTTGTAATGGCGATTGTTACAAGCAGCAGGTTTTGTCTCCTCCGTGTTTGTTTTGCGAGTGTTGCGCTCCGGGCGCCCAGTGCTTTGTTTCGCTGCGGCCTCCGTCGCCAGCGCGGTCGCTGCTACCGCAGGCCTTGGCGAGCTCCCTGCCTCGGCCTGGCGGGAGGTTGGACACCGGCAGCGGCAGCGAGGCCGACGGCGGCAGGCAGGCGCGCAGGGACCCCGCAAGGAAGTGATGGCCGGGCATGAGGCAGGCTGCTGCACTTGGAGCGACAGGCAGCCGAAGCTGCCCCCGCTGGAAGAGTCCTGGGAGCATTAAAAATGCCTTTTTGTGAAGAAGTCATTTCAGGACATGCGACTTAAGGGAGGCGCTACATTTATTTGTTTTTGATCGAGCTGGATTCAAGCCACATGAGGCTGATGGTGCCGTTCTGGGCTTGAAGGGACAGCCTGCCTCTGAGCGCAGAAGCAAGGGACGCAAAACCAACAGGAAAGGTGGTGTGCTCAACAGGAGCAGGAAGAAATCCCTGGAAATTGGAGCAGTTACTATGTATGCTAGGTACTGCATGCAGGGGGTTCCTGTAGCTGAGAGAAGGTGGCAGATTCCTCCCAGAGGAGATCTGCAGACCCTAGTAAGGCCCAGAGGACCTGCCTGCTACTCCACTGTGTGCCAAGGGTGACTATTTTTAACCGGGCTCTTGAAAGCCACAGGTGCAGGAGATCAGTGACACAGAAGTGCTGGTTAGACCCGGACAAGCGTTTAGATAATATCGACTCCTGAAACGGTTAATGCTCCAAAAGGCTTAAAAAAAAAAAGTGGTAGGAAACACACTGGTTTAATTCAAACAACACTAACTCTACACAGGCGGATTTCTTAGTCACCTTCCAAACAGGGAAGGATTCATAAAACACTCTGAAACATCTTGCCCTGTCCACAATCAGGAAGAAGATTTTGGGCTAGGAAGCAGGACCTGACCCAGTACACGGGTTCCTGGGGTCCTGTATGCTGTCAATTCTTAGGCGTTTTATTAAACTTGTTTTTCCCCTTGTGGTAATTATAGCCATTACCGATGTAATTAATTATAGAGAATGTATACATCTCTGAGGATGAGGTGATTGTGAGGAAACCTGAACTTAATAAAATAGTCAGAAAAAATATCCACAAACAGCATAAAAACTAAGAGTAATCATTTGTGACTGCAGGATTTTGTACAGGCTTTTGGGGGAAGAAGCGTGGTGCAGGGAGGTGGAGGATGACAAGAGCACACGGGGCAAGATCCAATGAAGAGCAGGAGATAAGTGACTTATGACAGGTAGTACTGAGCACCATGCATGAAAATTCACTGGCAAACTACTTCACAGTGTATGACAACCAGCGCAACATGGACTGGCACTGCTTGTGCCGTGGTGGTAAAATTGAAGTAGTGTCACCACCAAAACAAGGCACCAACCAAGGACAATTAAGCAAGAGGCAGCATTTTCAAACTGATCACCCAGAAGATTCAGAGAGGACACAACTAGTGACGGCCTGAGAAGTCAGGTCTAAATGAGCATCCAAGAACTCTGATGTAGAAATGTTTTTCTGCACCGGGGCAGGACTCCATGGAAGGACGGACAGACGGAGGAAGGATGGAAGGAAGGGAGGAAGGGAGTACCTGATTACGTCATTAAAGTCTGTCTCGTAAGAGATCAGGCAAATATTTGTCACAAATGGTCTAGGAATAACTGGTCCTGCCTTGCAGCAAGGGGGTGGATTGGAACCCCAGATAGTTCCTTAAGGTCCGTACCAGCAATTTTTTTTTCCCCAGCATGCATGTTGTAAAGAGCCAAGTTAAGTTTGGATTCTTTTGATAATACCTTCCCTAACTTCCAAATGTTTGATTTCAGAAACTTTGGCACAGACTACAGCTTGCTGTTTTTCAGGATCTTGGTTGTTTTTTTTTTGTTTTTTTGTTTTTTTGTTTTTTAAAACAAACTTAAACTAGCAAGGGTGCCATGATATGCACAACTACAAGGTTCATTGGCAAGCTTGTAACAGCTGGATCCACCTTTTTTGGGGGGCCTGGCAGAGACAACTCAAGTCTCTGTGCCCTTTCCAACTAGGCAGGCTAAGGGTGGAAATAGGAGGTGGTCGCCACGCTGCTGGCCACACCAGAGGCTTACATTTCACCGGTGAGGAGGCTCAGGATCCTGGGTTTCCTCCCAAGCTCCTAATTGTTGTGGAGAGCAGTATTTTCCATGCTAGGATCTATTTGCAGGTTTTTTTTTTCCTCCTTTCCATTCTAATCAATTATCAAAACTGTTAATTGTCCCAAGCTCTGGGCCTCTAACATTTACCTCTTCTTTGGAGATCTTTTTTTGCTGCAGGACAAATTCCTGGTTTTATTAATTAATAGATTATGCTGGTTACTGCAGATTCATAAAACAGGGGTATTAGACCAAGGACATAAGTCACAGTGCTAAAGGAGCGACGTGTCTCAGCAGCTGAATTAGTCTAGGCAACATCCATCCTAGCTCAGTACCATGGACTTCTCTTACGCTGCATTTTGCAAGGATGACTTTCAGGCTCATTAAATTAATTGTGGTGCCTTGGGCTCAGGCGTGCTTGCAGAGAAGGCAAGAAATGCCACAAGGTTCTTGTTATGGATGGAAGTCATGGTGCTCTAGCCAACAGACAGGCATCACAAGGACCATTGCTGTCAAAAATAGAACATGCAAGTCAGAGTTTTACATCTGTTTTGATCAATCCAGAATTTCCTTTATACTCTATAGGTTGGTTCCAAACTTGATAAAACGAACGAGGCACTGGAAATTTTGCTCTAATGAAAGCACGTCTCTCAACAGTCCCAGACGTCGCAGCAGAACAAAGCTGTGACCTGGTCTTTCATCTGCAACCTGACAGGTAGGAAGATCTTAAAAAGTCAAAGTCTCGTTTCTGACTGTGCATTAGAACAGCCTAAACTGGTCACTGAGGGAAGTTATATTATAATAATTGTGTAAAAGGAGAGGCAAAATCTCAGGCGCTCATCTTTTAGCTGCACAGAGCTTGGTGTCTCTTAAAATCCTGTGAATATTTTTCAAACAATAGTTTCTAATTTCTGAGCTGCACTGCAAGGTAGATGGTCAGTGCAAAACCTACCTCGTCTCCTGCTGCTGCAAGATTTATGGCGTTCTGGATCGGGAGGAAGATAGCTCAATTCTGCAAAAGAAATACGTCCCTGCTGTGTCCGACATAGAAGTATCTTCTTTCCTTGTAGTACTGTGCCCCGCTGCAGCTCAGCTTCTGATTGCACAGCAGGACACCCATCTTTCTCAGGAGAAGGTTGCAGGAGGATTTTTTTAAGCACTTTACCAGGCTTGTATCACTTATGGGATTGTTTCCAGTGTTATCATTGCCTGCAAAAGTCTCCACTTAGTGGTTGAAATCTCCCATTTCCTTCAACAGATCCTTGAATTTCTGATGGAGGAAGGAATTTTTGGCTCATTTTAGTTTATGATTGTCCAATTCTAATTAAACCTGGAACACAGTTCTCATTAAATGCTGTGAAATTCATATGGTTCCTCTCTGTATAAGGACAGAAATATATACTGGAACATGAACGGAAACATGATTGGATTCATTAAAACCAGCTGCTTATACAGCAAATAGTGATTACTCAACAGCAAAACCATCAGTATGATAGAACAATTGATACTGCAGTTTGGTGACCACACTCTCTCCTCACCTCCCATGGCCTCTTACTCATGCTGCTTCGATTGCTTATTCATTTTTTTCCAAAGGATGATCCAAAGCTTGCTAGCTAAGAAAAGAACCACAGCCTGGTCGGGAGCATCACCTCCAGTGATGCTCCATCACCTCACCAGTTCTTTGATTAGCCAGTGTGTCTGAGGCCTTCAATGCAAAGAACTCAAAGCCCTTTTTACAAATATGTATTAAGGAAGCTTTGATGTATTTCAGGGAGGTGGCCCTGTTCACTTGAGTGACAGCTGAATGAGGTTCAAAGAGACCGTGATTTCTTCCTCCAGATTAACAGAACAGAACAGACTCTGTTAAGCACAGAATCACAGATTGGTTGAGGTTGGAAGGGACCCCTAGAGATCGTCTAGTCCAACCCCACTGCTCCAGCAGGGACACCTAGAGCATGTGGCAATGCCTGGGCCTCACAGAACAAGAGCCCAAATGAGAGAAGCTTTGCAAAACTCCGTCCCCTGACCCATAAGATGCTTCTCCTGCTCTGCCTCCCTTTCCATCCCCAATGCCTCTTTCTCAGAACACTCAGCATGCCCTGAATGTCACCGTTCACAACCCCAACGACACAGGCTTTCTGACACATGCAGGAATGTCCCTGGTATTATTTTGGGTTTTGCATACATCAGACAAGAAAAGTTCTGAGTCTTCTTCAGCAACTCTAATTTTATCCTCATTTCATCCTCTGCTATTCTACTAGTGTTGGCTTTGCCCACTTTGAAGGCTAAATTCATCATTCCCAAGCAGCTGCTACTGAGGATAGTAGGGGCTAAGATCTTTTACCTCGTAGGGTAGAACTTGGCCCAGACGTTTCACCATGGAGCACAGCAGCTCCTAGAAATGCTGTACTTCCAGGAAGAGAAGAGCCCACCTAGCTGATTTTCTGCTGCATGCAGATTCCAGATATTAGAAGAAGGAGGAAGAAGCCTGTTGATCAGGGAGCAATGAAGAATGGATTAGAAAGCAGAAGAGTGCTTAAACTATTTTTATTATTGCTATGAAAATTAATGCGATAGAAAATGAACTTTAAAAACTTACAAAAGAATAAATTACCACTCAGTGAAAGATGCACCTGTCAGAGGAAATGTTTTTATCTAGCCTTTATTTGGGAGACTGTTAAAAATAATACTTTCAGACAAGCACTTGAGTTTGATGTAATCATGGGTCTGCCTAGCACTGCTCTAAATCCAAAGCATGATTGCATCAGCTACTGCCATTCCTGCAATTCTGTTTAATTTGAAATATCATCCTGCTCATTTGGGTTAGGTATGAGATGTAATTTCCTGGAAACTGGCACACACCTCTGCTAGTTAAAGTCATCCAAGAAACACATATGTCATTTCTATGTTGGATCATGTCATCAAGACAAGGAAGGCAGTGGATGTGCCTTCCTGTCCCCTACCTGCAGGCACCTTGGGAGGCACCATGGGCTTCCTGAGGAACTGCTGGTCCTTATCGATTTCCTTAGCCACAGGAAGCTTCAGGTTGCAGGGTTTCTTCACCTGTGGGGCCCAGAAGCATATCCGGGCCCAGATGCACATCCAGGCAACTTCAGGAGATGTGCTGGACAGAAACATTAGAAAGAAGTGACCAGGTCTTGTGCCATGCATATACTGAAATCCTGTTGATAAACCTAGCAGCTGATGGGTACTGGGAAGCTCTTGCCCACTGCAGGCTTCTGGAAAAAAATGTAAAGTTTCTACTGACCCCCAGAAAACTGGCTCACTTCTGTCATGCTTTTCCAGCATCCTGATTACCCATGAGTATAGTTCTTCCCACCTGCTTTTCAACAGGTGAGGGTGATCCTGCCCCTGGCATCTTGCCATGCTCTAAGGGAGACGCTGGCTGCAGCTGGACACAGGGAGCAGTGAATACAGCCATCTTTAGGTTCTTACAGTGAGAAGAGTATGACCTGGTAAGGAGGAAACCTGGGACCTTCCTTAGTACCTACCTCCCTTTGGGCTGAAACAGTGGCACGTTGGGGCTGCTAGGGGGAACTAAAAATAGGTGGTCTGTTGCCTGAGTAGACCAGAAATCTTGGGAAGAAAAAGGCCGTGTTCATCAGCACATCAGAGAGAAGGATAAAAAAGAAGCAAGAAGAGCTATTAACTAGAAGATAGCATTGGCATGAAAACAAGTAGATAAAAATAGGCTATGAAAAACTGTGGGCTGGATATCAGAAACAAGTTTCCTTACTGTCACAGTGAGATTCTGGGATAACCTGCCCGGAAAAAAAAAAAAAAAAAATCCAAGCTACTTTTCAGATGGTCTGTGATAAATTAACAAGATGGACTTTATGATTCAGTACTTGTCATACTTAGGGAATATGATGATGACTGGAGATCGCTCCTAGCCCTGCATTCCTATTTGTGTGATAACACAGGCATCCGTGCGGAGCGCAGTGAATGCTGAATCACCGCGTGCTTTTTATAGCTGCCTGGCAGGACAAAGGCCCTCGCACCCATCCTGTCTGGAAGAACTTCCATCACCAAGAAAAAAAAGGACCAAAAAACACCCTTCCTTAAATGACTGTGCTCTAGCAGTGCAGAGCATAGCACTAAGAAAGCCTCTGTTGGAAGAAAACCTGTTTAATTATAGATTCCGTTACAGAGAGGGGAGATGGGATAAGGTATCTCACTGTAAACACGGAGAGGCACACGCTCCGAGATGCACGCCCTCCAGCAGATTTGATAATGAAATGATGTGCTTAGCACTGCATGCAGGTATCTACCCATGCATGTGCTGCGCCAGCTTCACGGCACAATCATTTCCTCACCGTATCCCAGATAATACGGCAGAAATATCCTAGGTATAACACCAGTGGCTAAACAGATCCCATCGTCCCACAGATTCCACTGTCCCAAGATGCACAAATCTTTATGGCATTCATCTCCTCAGAAACCCCCCCAAGACTGAGATCGCTTGTGCAGTGCAGCAGAGTGCCAGTGAGGAGGAATAAGCCACAGGTTCTATGGTACATTGAATGCCTCACGACTTGGTAGGAGCAACTTCACCACATTGGCTTCAAGAACAGTCTTTTGGGACAACAGCAGCAACTGCAGTTTCAGTAGTACTATCTCCAGGTAGAGGCCAAGGAGAAGGTGAGCATGAAAAAGGGGAGGAGATGAGAGAGGGGCTGCTTTAGGATGAGTTTTTCTCCCGCTTGCTCATTACAGGCCTGGTTTCTGGGCTCTGGAGACTGACACTGCTCAGGTGGAGAGCACCATGCTGCAGCTCTGATGACTGATGGGCAGCAGACTGTCCTGGAACTTCTTGCCAACCTGTGATGGCCACATGCTGATGCAACTGCTCCTTTACACCAGCAGAAGATGCAACAGTGCTGCTGGGGGCTCAGGGATCCCGTGTGCTGCCCACCACTTTGCCACAGGAGTATCGCGAGGTGGGTGCAGCACAGCGTTGCCTCCCTGCAGCATTTTGTAATAGCTGCTGTGTCCAATAGCTGTCCTTCACATCAAAGCTCAGGGAAGTTCTCTCTCCTCCAAGTTCAGCTGCTGGTGTTAACATGCGCGAGGCAAAGACAACAACACTTCAACACTCTTCTCGTCACTCTGCTCCCACAAAGCCTGGCTTATTCTGCTCTACCCAGGCAGATACGGCCTTTCTGTTTATTTATTTATTTATTTACAGAAAACCAAACAGCTGCATCATAACCAAGAACAATTTTGTAATTTCCTAAATAATTGCAAGCTGCCAGATGAAGGGAGGTAGATGAGGGTGAAGGATGGCAGGCAAGTGCTACGCAAGAGCCTTGAGCCAGGCGGGCACTGCCTGCCCGGGGATCCCACCCAGACCTGTGCTGCGCGGGCAGAAAAGCTGTGCCAAGACCAGCAGGCAGAGGGGCAAGGACATGACATGCAGCCTGCAACACGACTCCCGACACACGGAGAAGGTGCTCTGCTGCAGGGGGCGGGAAGCTGGCGCAGGCTGCAGAGCTTCTCAAAGAGCAGCGACACTGGTGAGCAAGGCCTGTGTACGGGGAAAGGCTTTGCATGATCCTCTGTGGAGCATCTTCTACCTTGTTATATACATGGCCGGGCTCAAGCCCACTAGGTAAGTGGATTCAGCTCTTCCTATCAGCTTTGAACAGTTTGCAGACAGAAGTCAGAGACACAGAGCTAGGAGATGCACAACTAGCAGAGAAGAAAGGCAAGGAAAGGAAGGGGAAAGGCAAGGAAAGGTAGAGGAAAGGCAAGGAATGGTAGAGGAAAGGCAAGGGAAGGAAGGGGAAAGGCAAGGAAAGGAAGGAGAAAGGCAAGGGAAAGGTAAGGAAGGAAGGAAAGGCAAGGGGAGAGGGAAGGGGGGAGAGGGAAGGGGGGAGGGGGAAGAGGGGAGGGGAGGGGAAGGGGAAGGCAAAGGGACCACTTGGAAAAATAGTCCCAGCAACTAAAACTATTCAGAGGACCTCATGAGCATTAACACTTGGCATAAGAAACTGCCCTGTGTGCCATAGAAACCTCTCTGCTGGCAAGTACTGCTCGGAAAGGGAGCAAGGGCTGGTGTCAGGAGTTACAGGATTGCCTTGGCTGGAGTTTCCCACATGCCTGAAAGGACAGCAAGCACAGCAGACCCTTATGGGGAAACTGCCAGTCTCGCACTCACCTGGGAGCAGGCAGAGATACTTCTTCCAATCACTTTTATCTTTATTTCCATAAGAAGGTGGCTTCTGCCTTAAACAAGGGAGAAGAGCACCCCTTCTCAAGGGGAATAGCTTTGAAGCAGGAATTTCCTCCACTGGATATTGGTATTGCAGGTCCCTGAGGTCCACAGTCAATGACAAGCAAAAGGCTCCTCCAGAGCCTTCACTCCTAACTGGGAGCCTGCCCTGTACTGCTGGCACTCTTCCACCTGGCTCCCGTCCCTTTGGATTGTGTACTGCTGTCCCCACGGCTGTTCACAAACCTCATATTGAGGGCAAATCCCCGACTGAGGTGCTTTAAGCTGCTTAGTGCAGGGATACAGGCTTTTCCAAAGACTGTACAAAGAGCCTAGGGGAACTGAACACCTAAATTCATGCCCAAGCCAGATGCCTAAAGTGAAGTAGCACAAGACTCTTCTATGCGTCTGCCTGGTGCAAAAATCCCGTAATAATAACTGTAACTGAAGGCACCTCGCTGTCTCACTCTGGTCTTCTCACACCAGCAGCCGCAAGCATTACGTGGTGCGTTGCTGTTCCCCCACCTGAATCAAATGCATATTCCTTGATAGAGGAAGCAGCCAGATTTGGGAGATGTTAAGAGCACCAATGAGTTTTCACGTGTGCCCACATGTGAACACACTACATGAGTCTCCTGCGTACATGTGGAAAATATGTGTATTCGCGTATGCTGTTTTCAGGCCATAGCTGCTCCTGACGAGCAAGAGAAAAACAATTGCCCCAAATTCCAGCGATGAGTTTCCAAACAAACCAAAGGTTCAAAGTTCTCCAAAGGATTTTTCTGCATTCACTAGTGGATTTTAAGTTAATTTTTATATCAGCTGCTTCCACATGGCTTAACATTTGATCCTTTCTTATAACCATGCTGACATGCCCTAGCCTCAGACCACATTATTGATCTTAGCACACTCCGGAGTGGCAGAACAGAGTGGTGGGAGGAATTAACGCTACCTTGTGGAAGCAGTTTTCCAGTGCTTATTCCCATTTAGCGAGGCCTTAGAGCATCCCAGCCAGTCACCTGCCCTGCCTATTGGTTCTGTTTGTAGGTGCCCCGAGTTGCTCTATAGTGGGTATTTGGGTGACTACCCACCCGCCTGCACCTCTAGCACTGCCCTCTGCATCCTGCTCACTGCCCTTCCTCTGCAGGGCACGCAGGGCTCCAGCCTCCTCCTTGCATGTGGGAAAGGGCTTCCCTCCTTCCTAGCGCTGCTCCTCGTCCCCACACCCACACCCTCTCCTGGTAGGGCCTTGGCTGCACGTCAGCAGAGACCAGCTCTGGATACAACCCAGCGGCCTTCTCGGCTGGCAAGAGGAAGCCGGGGATCAAAGCTTGGCCGTGTTACCCACCCTCTGCAAGCCCCCCACCTGGGGGTGGCGGAACAGCCCCTGCCAGCCCCGGCCACTGCCCCCTCCCACAGCCAGAGGCTTCCAGCAAGGCTCTGGGCAGCTCAACTGCAACAGCTGCAGCAGCAGCAGCAGCCTCTACTGCAAGCACTGCAAAACTGCAGGCAGACCTTGCCTCATCCCAAACTGCCCTGGGCCAGGGAAGCAATTGCACACTTTGGGAAAGCACCATCTGTTCCTCACCTAAATAAAATTTCCTGCTGCCTGGTGCAATAGCAGCAGCTCAGGGACTTGACAGCACCTCTGAGATGCCCAGGCTTTCCAGCACAAGAGATCTGGCCAGTAAACTACCCAAAGCTGGCAAGGTTCCCTCCAAATATGCACTGACTTTTGCATCCCTTAGCCCAGCCTATCCCCTCCACCTCACCCACTGCAAGCTTGGCTGACACTTGCATTGCCCTTGACTGAGGCACAGAAATTGCTTGTTTATGTCCGCCAGCTGCGTGTGCTGCCCACGCCTGCCAGGAAAGGGCAGCCAGAGGCTGCTGCCGAGGACTCTGCAGGCTGCGTTTGCCCCGAGGGCACCCAACTCCACAGGTCGCAGAGCTGAAGCCACTTCCGGACGGGCCGAGGTGAAGCTCCAGCCTGTCAGAGAAATGATGGCTATAAATAAAATATCAGTTGCTGTAAACTCACTCTCTTCTCTGCATTCTGCTCATTCACACAGTCGTTTCGCTCTCTCGAGGCCAAGAGATTTGGCTGTTTATGACTTTCTGTCCATCCCTGTATGAGCTCTGTGCTGCTTTGCTGGGGCACAGAAGGCCCTGTGGACTCAGGCCCCAGACCCAGAAAATAAAACAGCTTCTGGACTGCCAAACTAAGGGGATTGCCCCTTTCCCTCCTATTTCTCCAACATCCCTTCTGCATCAGGGAAGGCAGCAAGGGCGGTAAGTGCAGCCTTTCCCTGTTCTGGGATTGCTCGAGACACTCCACAATTCCACTCCTGTCTTTGCTCTGGCCTGGGCTGTGTATCTGCCTTGCAGCAGTGGAAAACACCCAAGCAACACATCTCAGCCAGGACAGAGCTGACCATGCAGCCCTCAAGCTGTAAATACCCATGTGTGTGAAAGAAGAATCAAAGGAAGGTTTCTGTTAGTTAAAGATGACAAATGAAATTGGGATCACCCACTGGAGTGTTTCCATACTGGGAACAAAGAGGAGTTATGGAAATATTGTCCCACATAAGATTATTGATTTTGGAGATGTGTCTTAGAAATACAGATTTCAGCAAGCCTGGTAGACCTGTGAGGATAATGAGGAAAAGCGGAGACACTGGTGAATGGATACAGAAGTTCAGGGTTTCACCATCGTAAGAGACAACTGAAATTGTTAACTTCCATCAAAGCTGGATTTACGGTTCTTCTGTTACCACCTCTTCGCAAAAGCACCCCTTTAAAGCAGTCCTTAGGCATTGAACCTCGAGTCTCAGCACTTCTTCTGTAAATGCAAATGCATGACAAAATGCTTTCACAAACATCCAACAAAAGCAGGCACGCCAGATTTACTATTCTTGATATTTCTAAGATAAAAATTGAACAGACAATATTAAACAACCTAAATCATTCCAGGGTCCTTCATCCACCACAAAGATACACAGAAGGGCACAAAAGCCTCAGAAAAACAAACAAACAACCAAAGAACAACAACAAATTGAAGATCCTCTTTTCAGATGTTCAGCTTTTCTTTCCCTTCAGCTCTGCCCCGAGTCTAAGCTGCCACTGACTGCCTCAACTATACCAAATGCAAAGTCACCTCGGGAGAAGTCACCTTTGGACTCCATTTTCTCAGATACCACAAAAAGAAAAACAAACAAACAGAAAAAAATATGGAAAGTCTTGTGTGTGCACTTGGAGCTCCTTCCTCCACTGAGAGACTGGCACATCCCAGGCGAGCAGTGGACTGAAGCTCTCCTGGAGTCTGCTCGTTCCCAGTCTCCAGCTGCAAGCAGGGCTGGTGGAAGGCTCTACAGCACCAGCCTTGGGGAACAGAAGTCCTCTCTCCATCTGTCCATCTGTCCGTCTGCTGAGCACAGCAAAGAAACCAGTTTTCAAGCTGCAGTGCTGCTCCTTGTGGGCGCAAATCAACCCGCACCCACAGGGCATTCCTCCGAGACTAAGTCCAGCTCTACGATCCGCCCAGTCCCCCGTCTTTCTGCTGGGGTGACTGCCACTGGGATGGGGAACAGCTTGGTACCTGCGAAACACAGGCAGCTCTTCCAGGTGTCTGGGACAAAACCACTGGCCACATTCTCAGAGGGCTGCTAACCCATTATCGGAGCCTAGGTCTCAAAGAGTAGCCTGGAGAGGCGTAAGATTGGTCTCCTACACCTAAATCTGGGTGCAACACACCTCCCTCAAAGGGATGTATTTCTTTTGTATGGTTTAAAACACAGTGTGTTTTGGGAGAGAGGTGGCACTTGCCTTTGGGCCTGGGTGGTGACAGTCACACAAAAGTGGGTTTCAGATCTTCTTTGAAGTTCACAATGGGCTGAGGCCTGCCATGACGGTCTGCCCAGCAGCCCGCAGACCCGTCTGGCTCCGTGTCCGTGCTACTGCTGTCTAGGGAGTCGAGTGGGCCCTGAAAGCAGAGCTCGCAGTAGGGTCGGTGGCAGCAGTGAAACATCTCCTCGGAGCTGCTGCTGGAGTCAGAGTCCGGGTAATAGCACGGCGAGTGAAGGAAGGGCTGCGCTGGCTCCCTCAGAGCATCCTGCTGTGCTGGGAGGAGATGCAGGAAGTCATCGCGGTTCTGCTCTTGGCCAGTGCCCGGACACATGGCCGGGACGGCTCTGCCCACCTCCCGGACAGCAGGCTCGGCCCAGCCCTGCTGCTCTGCCGGCTGCAGGCAAAGCTCGGCGCTCGCGGACGAAGCGGGTCGCACCGTCTGGTAAAGGAGCCTTTGCCCGCCAGTACCATCCCCTTCTTCCAGAGAGATGCGGGCTGACTCCTCACGGCTCCAGGCACTTTGTCCACCTCGCATCCTGCTCACCGCCTTGTTCACAACGCACCAAGCCCGGGGGGACACGGACCCGGGGAAGCAGGCGGAAGGGGCAGGCAGGGGGATCCTCCTTCGCCGCCTCATCAGGTCGAGGCTGAGGGGAGCGCAGGTGTCTGTGTAGGTTCCCTGGGCTCTCCATGTGCCATTCCTGTCACAAGGAGGGCCCTGGCTGCCTCGAGGGGTCCCCCGAGGTGAGGACGGGCTGCTGATTTTGCTATCCAGGCTCAGCTCCTGCAAGATTTCCTGTAGCTTTTCACTGCTCACATAGTTGACCCTGGTGGACAGTGCCCTGGTCACCCCACTGCTTCCCTGGGGCCCTGCTCCCCCTCCAGCAGCTGAGGGCTCCTGACCCAATAGCTGCTGCAAAGGGTGCCCAGTCCTCGGGGACATCCTTTCCTCAGGGACAGCCTTGGGGCTATGCTCAAAGATGCCCTCCCCCACATCAAAAAGCAGCCTCTGAGAACACGACGGTTCCTCAGGCGGTGCGTGCTCCAGGCTCCCGGCTTTCTGGAGCTCCTCAACGTCACCATTGCACGCACATTCGGCACAGGGCGCCAGGCCGCACTGCGCGCTCAGCAAGCTGGAAGGCTGCCAGCCGCTGGGCTCAGCAGGGCAGTGCTCCAGGGGTGGTCCGTCGCCGCCACGCTGCACGCCGGCGCTCCGGCACCACGAGGGGAAGGCGGCGCACGGAACCGCCTCAGGCGGCGGAGCGCAGCCGCACTCCATGGCCATCAGCCTCATCAACTTCTCTTTGGCGTTGTTCACCTGCTCCTGGAGGCTTTCAATCACGGCGTTTTTCTGCGTTAAACAAATAAATACGTCAAGCCCAGCGGAGGCAGACAGTACAGACATGCTGAGGATTTAAAAGCAAGCACGTCAGAAAAGCAAATCAGTCTTCTCCACGCAGAGAAGGAGAAGGAGCTGGGCAGTGAGGGCACATGGCTGGGGCAGGAGGCCATGGTGGGCAAAGCCCCCCGTACCTCCAAGAGCAGCCGCTGCATGGAGCTCTTCTCTCCCATCAGCTGGCAGAGCTGCTCCGCGCTGCAGGCCGAGTGGCAGCTTCGGCTCGGGCTGGTGAAATACTTGGCCATGTGGCTCACAGTTTGGTTTTCCTCTTCAAAGGCTTTCCACTGCTGGAGCTGTTGAGCATAAGAAGCCGTTAGAGGCACACTGGGCGCAGGCCGCACGTGCATGGAGAGAGACAGATGCAGCAGCCAGAGACAGAGTGAGACAAAGGGGCAGACAGGGAGGGAGACAAAGACCGGCAGTGACAGATGAGCACAGAGAGAGACTGCTGAGCCACGCGGCAGAGTCGCTTGGAGCCGCTGCAAATCCCAGCTAAAGCCCTATCCTGCCCTTGCTTTTAGCCTTTAATACAGAGAGTTAGTTCCTGGTTATGCATGCTGCAAAAGCCTCCCTCGTCCTTCCCCCTGACAGAGAGCAGCACTCGCTGAGCCCTGAATTGCTGGTGGCAAATTGAAAACTGGCACTGCTTAAGATCCGCTTCCCTGGATCGTATCTGTGTGAAGGCTGTGTGCAGCCTAAATGCAGCTGCTCATCGATTTCAAATGAGCAATAGGAGAGCAAACCCATTAAGGAAAAAAAAAGAAAGCTGATGAATTAAAAGATCTAAGTTAAATAAAACGTTCAAGGCCCCAAGGCTACAGCAGGAAAATAGGGCAGGCAGAATGCACAGTCAACATGAGCCATGCAGTTCATCAGCCCCTCTGTCCTCACTCTGGTCTGCAGGTCTCTTGGTCTACAGAGAACTGTCAGTAGGTTTGGTGCTTTGCACAGGAAGTCTGGTTCCTAATCCAGGTGCTGGTAATCCAGTGGGTCAGGTCCCTGCAGTTTTACTTTATCAACTGATCACAGGAGAATTGTTGAGCAAACTCAGAGGCAGTAACATTTACTAATAGTAACATTTAGTAATTTGGGCACGGGGAGGAGGATCCATTAAGGCCTGTGAGAAAAGGAAACTCAGGCCTTGTAGACAGGCATGAGTTGCACATAGTAAGCTGAACATTTGGGAGAAGAAGCAGGACACTGAGGTTGGCAGAGGCTTCTGGAAGTTGGTCTAGTCCACTGCCTCTGCTCAAATAGAGTCAGCTACAGCAGGTTAGCCAGGACTGTGTCCAGTTGCCCTTAAATATCTTCAAGGACAGTGACCACAACTTCTCTGGGCAACCAGTTCCAGGGTTGGACCATGGCAAAAGATTTTTTTCCCACTCCACTAATGTTTAAATGGGGTTTCCCATATTTCACTTTGTCCTGTCACCAGATACCGGGGAAGTGGAACCAGATACCTAGTACTAGGTATCTGGTTCCATTTCCCCCATCAGAAATTTATATACAGTGATAAGATCCCCCCAAGCCTTCTCTTTCATAAAACTACTCTCTTGTGCTTCACTTCTTCCCTCCCTCACCTCATTTCCTTGAGCCCGAATGTCCCTCCAAATATAAAACTGAGTAAACAACTGTTTCCTCTCATTGTAACAATGAGAGTATTTTTTCCCATTAACATTACAGGCAAACATGCCAGATTCCCCTGGAAGACATGGGAAGCAGAAAAGCAGAGAGTTGCCACAAAAAGCATCCTTAAAACATCTCTGCATGTCCCACCTCACACACTGCAAAGCTGTGTTCCTCTCCCGTCTTCCAGCAGCTGCCCCACTGCCACAAGAGCAGCCCATATTGCCTGTGTGTGTGCCCTGCATCACTCATGTCATGCTCTTGCACAAGACTTTCTGAGCGGTAGCTCTGAAATGAGCCTGCGCTCAGAGTTCCTATGTAATGTCAGCACAGGGCAAAGGACACACGTCAAAGGATGTGCCAGGTATGTCAGGCCCCATGACTGGCCGTGGGAGCAGTTGTGGGGTGCGTGGTGGCAGGAGAAGGTGCACTACAGTGATGAGGCCAAGGAAAGGAGTGGAGGCATGGTTCAAATCTAGGTGCAGGGAAGAAGGATCTGTCATGTGCTGTGGGGAGAGGAACTCAGCCCTCAGAGAACTGAGGAACTTGTTGGGGAAGCAGAGCCACTCGTGTGTTGGGGATACCCAATGCAGGAGCAGAGCAACTGAGGAGTTGTGCAGTTTTGTCTGAACATTTAGGGAAAAAAAAGCAGGAAAAATAAATGCTTAGGCCTCGACAGCTGCTACTCCCCAAGCATGCCCATTTCCAACCAGCTCTCTGGACAGAGGCAGCATACCTGTGGGACAAAAATGAAACAATTGATTGTCGTTGTACACACAAAGATGCCTCCAGAGGTGAAACCAAACAGCAGGTTGTGCCAAGTGTGGAAGAAACGATGAACTAAGAAGATAGTCCCAGCAGCCAGGAAAATAAGGTTGACTCCAACGATGAGCGTCAAGGACTGGTTGACTGGCGGAGAACTGACGTTGTCAGTCAGACCGGCCAAGTATGTCCCATACAGCAACAGGATACTCTGGAATCAGAAAACAGTTCAGAAAAAAAAAAAAGTTCAGAAAAGATTTTCAGATTGTGGAAAATTACAGCCTGACACAGCCAACCCCCACTTCATGCTGAGCTAAGATTGCTCGGATACATTCAGCACAATCCTAATTAATGCTCTTTGATCTATAATGCAGACTCTCAGCTCGCGCTGGGAACTCGGCAGCAGCTACCCAGCTCGCTGCTGCAGGTCCCACGCAGGGCCAGAGGGCAGGACGGAAAGTGCCAGCAGGCTCTGTGGGTCCTGGCTGGGGGGGCAGCAGCAGCACCCAAGCAGGGAGCTGAAGATGACGTTGGCAGGCAGTGCCATCCAGTAGGGCATAAGCCAGGACACACGAGGAACATGCCATGAAAATATGCACTCCTGAGTGCTGGAGTAGAAACACCACAGACAGACGGACAAGAGACAAAAATCCCTTCAGGGAAGCAGAGAGGAGAAAAAAAAAAAAAAAAAAAAAAAAAAAAAATAAAATAAAAAAAGAAAAAAAAAAAAAAAAAAAAAAAAAAAAAAAAAAAAAAAAAACACTTTGCCATCAAAGAGCAACAGCATAATACTGATAGAGCCGAATGGAGATAGCTAGACAAGGAAAAGGCAAGACAGAAGAAGCAGACTCTTAGGGGGAAGAGATGTAGCTGGTACCTCCTTAAACAAAAATCCAGGAAACTACTGGATACTGTTCTTTTCCCTGCTCTTTACAGTTTCCTTTCTGCATCTAGTGGTGGTGAAAGGTGTTAAAAATGCTCTGTGCACAGAGATTCTCCCTCCTCAGCAACAGGTTGGCTGTTTCAGGACAGACTTCCTTACCACACTGCCTCTCAGGTGTCTCACTGGTGCATATTCCCAGTGTAGTTAGGAGTAAGCTAATCATCAGATTGCAAATCAGGAAGGAATTCTCTCCTTCATCAGGACAGACTGGTAGGAAACACTATGTTTTGCCCTCCTCTGTAGCGTGCAAGGACTGAGAGTATCAAGAACATGTCTCCTACATTTTTCCTATGCCACATAATACAGGCAAATAAAGGTAAATAAGTAAATAAAGATAAAAGGCCTATTAATCTTTTGCCAGCAGATATTAAAAAGCATCAAGAAATGCTCTGTGACCTGTGTACCAGATGCTTTTTAGGCTGTTCTAGATCCCTCTGTCTTGTGGCTACAAGGCCCAAGACTTGATGACTTTAGTGGCCACTTCAGGATTATGTTCTTCAGCCTGTACTCTTTTGAGCAAGAGAGGTTCATGTCCATGGTCCTTGTGCTCTCTACTGCAATCCCCAATACCAGGAATTCCCAAGGAGGAATGGTGACAGCGAGACCTGTCTTGCTGGGAGCAAGACTGAGACCCAAATCTGCTTTGTGGGATCAGCACTGGTTCATAACCACATTCACCACAGGGCACCTACAAATGCACGCCCCAGGGACAAACCACTTATCAATCTCTGAGCAAGAAAAAAAAGCACCCAAGTCCCATCTAAAACTCATACAGTCTGTCAAGGACACAGACAAAAGCAGTGCTATCTACCAAACTAGGACTTTGACACAAGAGAATAAGCGCAGGACTATGCTTTATTTATTTATTTTAATCTTGAGCAAAGGACTTTGCTCATAATTCAAGGTGTGACGTTGGCAAGTAATTTCTGTTCATTGCTCTGTGCTTGTAAAACCAGGATAATATAGCGAGCAGCTTCACAAAGGGCTTGCCATATTAATGCCTTGGAAGATAAGAAGCGCTACATTCATGCATAGAGAAACCAACTTGTACATTAGTGTCAATCCAGGTTAACTCCAGAGGAACCACTAAAGAAGTACTGCTATGAAACCAAGTAGATGATAGGATCAGAGTCAGGTTCAACACAACACTACGAAGAGAAGCACGTCTTATTCTGAATGAGAGGAATGGAGTATGCTGCAGTTGTAGGCACAAGCATTACCGACCTAAAGGCTGAAGAAACCTAACATAAACTGGAGGTAAAGCCAGGGAAGGAGCACTGAAACAGGCAGCCCAAGGAAGGTCTAGGTCAATCCCTAGCACAAAATGCCCTGTAAGAATGGGTTAGACAAATGTCTCTAAAGCGAACTGGAGCAGGAGAAGGACTTGACAGTGTCCTGAGGTCTCCTCCTGCTATTTTCCCTATGACTCCTGGTGGACGGTCGATGTATATTACATTATAGTGAGTCAGAAAGGAACAGCTTTTATTGCATACAGATTGAGTCATTCAGAAAGAAGCTGTGATCTCATAAGGTTCATCAAAATCAGCTTTCTGAAATACTTCTAACCTCTGCTAACCCAGGGACACATGAGAGCACAGATAATTACTACTATAATTATACCTACATGGTTATATCCGTATAACTAACTCTGATGGAAAGGAATGGCCACATACAAATTACATCAGTGAAAGTGTATTTCAGTGTTATAATTAAGCTGATGCTCATCCATTAAAGGTAGACACCAAGCACTTGCACCTCTTTGACTTGTGCTCAGAGGACTCAGGGTCTGAACTACTTAGAACATCACTGTAGTAGATGGTGCTCTGAGACCTTATGGAAGAAATGAACTTTAAGGAATATAAAGACACAAGCTTTAAGATGGCCTATAGATGAGGTGTGAGAGTTTACAGGGAGAGACCTAGAGAGACAATGTGTTCATGTTGAAGAGATAGAGAGGTGGGAAAGAAGAAGTTAACAGGGAATTTATGGAGGATGCAAGGAAGCATCAAGATGGGAAGCAATGGAGATGGGAGGACTTTCAAGATTTATCATGAACAGCTGATATGAGCAATATGCACATAGGCTGGGAGGGCCATGAAACTGCAGATGCTACTGCCATCAAACTGGGAGGAGGAGAGATACAACGCAAGAATCAATAAAGAGGCTACGCACCTTAAACCCTAAAATGAGAATGAGCCAAAGGTCAGAGTAAAGAGAGGCGCAGGACTGCATCCGGCTCACGGAACAGGTCATGCCCTTCTCTGTCACCTAGGAGGCAATGGGAACACAGAGTGAAGGTTGCTATGCCTGCCCAGGAGCAGGGACAGACAGACAGACAGCTCTACAAACACAAATACTTCTCTTCTGAAAATCCCCCAAAAGAAGCACCAAAACTGTTGCTGCCAGAGGCGGAGAGTTAAAGAAAGATTTTGATACTCATCTGCCAACATGACAAACCTAGAAGATTAACACCTAGGTTTTCTAAACATGGTTAATCATCTGCAGATGCCATGGATCTCAACTCTGCCACCCATCACGAGACTTGGTCAAGACCATCACGAGACTTTATTGCTTGGTAAAGAGAGCCCTGAATCCATCTTCCTTCATATCTTCTTTCCTTTCTTTTGCTCTCTCCTACCTCCAAGTACCTGACCATGCACCCACATTTCCACAGAAATCAGACAGGACACAGCACGATGCTCCCCCAACTCTCCTTAGCCCTTTACCCGCAGTGAGACGCTGAGGCTTCGGAAACACTGGATCGGATCAGCAAACACCCACGTCAAGAGCAGCACTGCATCTGCCAGCACCAGTGCTGCCACCATTGCCAGGAGCTGGAGGTCTTTGATAATCTGCAGAAACATGCAGAAAGTGTCAGCCAGGAGCAAGGAGACACCATTAACTTCCTTCCCTCTGGACCTCTTTCTGGTTCTTTCTTCCAAGGGACATGTTTACCCGAATACTTCCCCCAGAGTGATGTCCTACAGGTCACCTATATTGAAGTAGCTATAGATCACTATCTCTGGCTCCAGAACTCTTGGAGACCTAATCAGAACTGGGGCCTTGAATAAACTCTCACTAACTGTGTGGCTAACTGGTAAATGCCCTGCTCTTGGGGCATCTCCAAATGCTCTCAGGGCACGTCCAAAAAAATGGCACTTCCAAAACAAAAGCATCATCTACTTACCTACATCATAAGCAGAAAGAAAAAGAGTGAAAATAAAAACTTATGTTGCAAGTTTAACATAGACCTCAGATCCCTCAGTAATGGCAGTCCTTGCCTGTTTTCTGTTCCTCTGCAAACCCTCAATGGACCCTCTAAGGTCCATTTCTTTCACCATTGGAATGTGGCCTTTGTAAGCTGTAAGCCTGCTCTGACATGAGTAAGTATATACAGGTGGCCCCCATTTTTCTCTCAACCAGTCTTTTCCCTCTCTCTTTCCTGTGGGGGAAAATCGAGCGCTCCCTCCCTTCACCCAAAACATCAGACGCACCCACATCCGAGAAGATATTTGAAGTTCCTGGCTTATCTTCATCTCGCAAAAGCAATCAGTCCAAATCTGGACATATACACCAGTGTGTTGTGTAGTGAAAGCAAACTGTGGTATCGAGCTGTTCGCAGCCCTGTAACCCACCTTCCCTGTTACCCGCTGGTCCTATCAGCTATTCCAATGTGGTTTGGAACTTCCTAGGGTTTGTCTCACTGTTGTAGAGTGTTTTTCTTTCCTCCTTGCTGCCTCCCCCATCCAGGTGCCTCGCGGAGGGCGGTAAGCAGCACAGGGCTGCTCAGCGCTCTGGCTCAGGTACTTACCACCCGCTTGTCCGGCACGCGCTGGGTGAACACTTTGTAGAGCCGCCAGCTTTTGCCCAGGACAGGCCCAAACACCAGGGAGCTCCCGATGCACAGCAAGCAGAGCCGCACCTGTGGGGAGAAGGTAGCAAGATGGGCATGAAGCAGCCATGCTTGGGCTTTTCCTGGCCAGGAGGATCTGCCTGAAAGATGAGATAAAAAGATATAGTGGGGATGGAGCTGTGGTGCTCTGGCTTCTAGAGGGCCATGTCAGGTAATAGAGAGGTTGCTATGGGGTAAAATACACTCATATTCACCCATCTGCAGTCCACCCATGTTGGGGACAACAACATATCCAGGATGCAGAGCAGAGATGGCAGGAGCAAACAGGCAGTCAGGAGGAAGCTGTTTGGCAAAAATCCCTGCCTCTTTCTCTCTGCCTCGAAAGGCTCTTGTCAGAGGAACAGTGAGAGCCAGGCAGCTTGAGAGTGACAGCTGCACAGAAGGTCGAAGTGACAATAAATCACTGGCTGGCATCTCTGTTAATTATCTCCACCCAGATGGCTGGGCAGGACCTCCTTGCTTCTCAGCATCTCCGCACCATGTCCCGTTGCCCTCGCTGGGTCACTGCCGAGGCCCTGGTCTGGAAGTGGGGTGCCCAGGCCAGGAGTTGGGGATCCATCACACCAGTTGGCCTTTCTGCTAAGATCTGCACCCAAGAAGCTCATGTGCTGGCCTCCATATTCTACATTTAAAAGCCAACTAGTCTGCCTAGCTCTCTGTGGGGCAGCTGCTTCGTGCACTGCTCCCTCTCCTGGAGACTCCACTTGCAATCCTCCTTGTGCTGTTGGCTTTCCGTAATGAAAGAGAAGGAAGTTGTGCAGATGTAAAATATCATTTTGTATAGGTGGAAACCACTCAATTGAATGTGCCCAGAAGCTGGACGGTGACCCACCGTAAGGAAGAGCGTGGGCAAGCATATGTGCATGTGAACACTCACCCCAGCAAATCACCCACCTGAATAAGCATTTCCACCGAGTCTCCGGACAGCAGGCTCTGCTCCTGAATCCCAAAGAGGTAAGCACTAGAGTAAGTCAAGCCACTGCCCAGCAGGGTCACAATGTTCAGATTGGGGCTGGACATCTTCACAATCCTCCAGGAAACAAAGCAGGGAAGGCAGTGACAGTTACTGAGTGCCACAACCTGGCAGCATAGGGGCAAGGTCCCCTCACATGGATAACGATGGTTATAAGGGACACCTCCCTGCCTCACTGTCCCGTCCGCCGTAGGCCTAGTTGCTCACAGCTNGACACCTCCCTGCCTCACTGTCCCGTCCCCCGTAGGCCTAGCTGCTCACCCCTGGAAGCTCAGCCAGTGCTCCATGGCGTATCCCATCCCTGTCCGGCACTGCTGGAGGGCTTCTCTGTCTTTGGAGCACTCATTTTGCCCTGCCCCAGCACTCCTGCGAGGCAGCAAGACCCTCTCTCCCTCAGACAGATGGGTAATGAACTTGTCCCATGGCACCTCCACTCCTGCACGTGCCTGTGGCATGGAAAGCAAAACTGGGGCAGCTTCAACCAGCTTCTTTATGGATAAAACGGTGGCAAGCGATGGGCTTTGGCTACCAAATACGCCAAGGAGGGTCTTGCCATCCCAGCTCCTCTGCTACCTGTGCTCGTCCCGGGCAAAACTTACTGTGTCGCTGCTGCGGGCACTGCAGCCATTGCGCTGCCCCTCCATCCCGCAGAGAACGGCCGGCCACGTGCAGCTCCGCTTCCTGCCCTCATGGCCAGCATCTCCCAGCACTGCCCTCTGCCGCAAAGCAGCAGGAAGCGGAACAGGAAACTGCACTAATGCGACCCACAGTGACTGTCCCCAGCAGCAACACATCCAGTGCTTTGGATACAGCTGTTTCCAGTGTCTCCAGGAACAGGTTCTTCCCCCTCCTCCTTTCCTCAAGGAGTTTCTTTCACATTCAGTATAGTGCCAGACACAGGAGCTGCCAGCACTATTTGGGCTGCAGCTTTCGCTCTGTAATTTCTTGCCATTACTCATAACCTTGCAACTGCATTCAGGGAGGAGAGCCAAACCACTGATCTCCACAGACCTGTCACCCTTTCCCACTGCTCCCATCAAGCAAAAAGCCTTAGTTCCTCTCTTCTCTCTGCACAGATTCAGCCCCTCAATGAAATTACCAGCTGCTACTGGTAATTTCATTTCTCTACCCTTGAACTTCCTACTGATTCTTGCCACCTCTGAAGCGACACAGAGCCTAAGATTCAAGCCAGCTCCCTCCCTGCCTGCCTCCTCATCATGGCTCCCTCCCTGGTGAAAGACATTAATCAGATCACGGTCTCAGCTGCAGGCTGACAAGGGTCGTCTTGGCGTTCAGCAGGCAGAGCTGCATTTGTTTGCTGCAGTACAAATAAATAATGCACATCCATTACAGTTTCACTCCGAGAACCTCTTTGGGGGCCTAAATAATTTTGTGATCAAATAAGATGGCCACAGAGCTCAACACTATTCTGCTCCAATAAATGAACTGCCCAAGACCTAGAGACAGACCGCGCAGCTACTGCACCATAATGGATGTAGGAATCAGGATAAAAACACCATGAACAGGACTTTTGTGAGTTTAAGACAGTTATAAGAAGCATTACGTTCCTTAACAGAACCAGATCACCAAACCAAGAGCTGCCTGGCCTACACGCAGATGCATGTCTCCACACAAAGCAAGGCACATAGAGCACAAAGGCTTTAAGTAAGGCTAGAGATGTGTATGTCTAGAGGGCAGAGGAGAAACAAAACACGACCAATGAAACTGAGGAGGAGGTGGCGAGGAGGCAGCCAACACATCCATCCAAAATTGCTAGGGAAGACTAGGAAAGCGTCAGGCTAAGGGCTGACCAAGAGGGTGCTTGAGCTATGAATAAATGAATATAATCACTGAACTCATTGATTTATGTGGCACTCAGGGGACCTGGACTTTTTACATCCTTTGCACAGCCTGAATGACATCATGGAAAGCCTTTATTTCACCACCTGGTTCTCTTAGCAATGAAGACCATATTCCCCACCTGTCTGGATCCAGAGAGTTTAGCAATATTTTCAAACTACGAGTGGTCCAGCACCAGGAAGCAAACATGAGTGTTGTTGAGAGTGTCATGGCTTAGCTCATGCAGCTGTGTTGCCCAAAGCAATGCTCATGGCTCATGGGGTGGAGAGGCAGAGCAGCTGTCTTTCTGCTCTCTCCTACTGCTGCTCTTTGGTCAGCACCATTCTGGAGATGAGACCATGCACTACTGCTCCAGCCATGAGGGGCCAGGGAATGGCAGTCTTGTCACTCACAAGACCCTTCCAACACCTGCAGCCTATGACATGCTGGAGGACCTCCAAGCTCTGCCTTGTCCATAGCTCCTGGCCTCAAGGATGTTGACTCATAGTCTGGAGAGGACAGTCTGTAGCAGAGGTCAGCACAGGATATGTCAGAGAAATCCACAACATCCCCAGGATTGCCATTACTTGCCCAGAACTGTTTCTTCAGGGTTGTACCTTCTTGACCTTAGCTGACCATCAGCTCATAGTCTGGGACTGTGGGAACCTGACCTTGTTGCCCCAGCTCGTGAGAAGCTTCACGGTGGAAGAGGGAGGCTCTTACCTGTTTTTCCTGAAGCGAATTGTGAAGACAAGAAAGAAGAAGGCTAGCAGGACTCCTCCTGTCAGGAATGTCCACACGACTCCCAAGAGAGCAGCAGATAAGGATGGAGAGCTCTTTCCACTGCGGTCAGAAGATGTCTGAGGAAAGGCAAAAGGGATGAGGAGGAAGGGGGCATCGCTGGGGCTCCCAGAAAAAGAGATCTCCTCACTGACATGCTCTCTTGCATGTATCCTCCTGAAGAACTCGAAGAGACCTGAAAGCGCATCTCCCAAGCCCCTCATCATGACCAGACATCCTTATGCTGACAGAGCTAACAAGCTGTGCACAGACAGCACATGAGCTCTGCTATACTCGACCCATGCAGAATACACAGGAGACACATTCAAACCACCCATCACATTCAAAACACACCACATTCAAAACACACTTCCCTGCTATATTCCCTTTTGGAACAGCTCTGGAGCCCTCCCATCTTACAGGTGAGTATCCAAACCAGTCAGGAAGCCAGGCACGTAACTCAGGTAGTCCTGGCCATGAGAGAGGGGAAACCAGGAGATTGTTCTCAACCATCACTGGGAGGAAGCCAGTGAATCTTGGGAAAGGACCCAGCAGGCCTCCGATTTCTACCTCACCTCTTCGGAAGGAAAGGCAGGGAGAGTTCTGTGTCTAGGAGAAATTGTCCTTTACTCCCACCTCCCAGCAGACAATCAGCTGGTTGATTTTACCAGGTGTCAGCCATAGAGCTGTCCAGTGGTGCAAGAAAAAAAAAAAAAAAAAAAAGAGAGAGAGAGAAAGAGAGAGAGAAGGAACTGCAACAATATTTTTCAAATGTATTATGTAGCAACAAACCAAGCTGGGCTCCATTTACACCCCAGCCCTCCAGAAACTAATCTGGTCCTAGCTGCGAGACAGCTGAAAACTGGCTCTGAGGGACCCCCTAAAGGGGGCATAAGGGGGGCTTCTCCCTGAAGAGCAAGTGCCCCACTCTTGCCCTGAAACACATGTGGGGTGCCAGGGCCCCAGGCTCCCTAGTCCACGCCTTGCCAGGCTGCACAGGAAGCGGAGGGAGAGACCTGGCTTTCACGCCAGGCAAAAGGCTGGGGAGCCACAGCTTGCACCAAGACCATGGGCCATGAGTTACCCTGAGGCATTTTGCTAGACAGGCCTTTTACCAAGCACTGTCCTATGAAAGATCATCCCAAAATGCTGCTTCCCAGCCACCAATCAGCTGAGCCTGCTGATTGGCATACCCAGGAGAAGGTGGCACAAATGGACTTTCTTTCCTGGGGCTTTGTGTTTGCTTTCTATTTTGGACAGAAATGCTTACTTCATATTTGCTCCTCTTTCAGGTTCTCCTGATTACTGCATCTTAAGATTTAAAGCAGACCTTCTCATTTTAAATCACCATTTAACAGTACTCATATTCTCCCCCTATTAAAAAGGGGGAGAATCTTACTTCTTCTATGGGTCTAAAATATTTCAGCAATTTTAATGCGACATGCAAGCTTAGGTTCGTCCACACATACTATGTGAGCACATTACTTACAGATCTTCTATTTAAAAGTCAGTGCAACCTCTTCAAGGAGAAGGATGAGGAGAGCACATGACTGGGAGCACACACCTGCTCACTAAATTCTGTTGTGCTACTGCAGTGCCAGCTCATGGAAAGCTGTATGACTCTGAATAGACTAAACATCTCAGGCTGAGGAATAATACATGGGATGGAAAGAGCCCATCTCTGCTTCCAGAGCTCAGTGCATATACAGTCACTACAGTCATATTTATCAGTGTGGCTCTCCTCAGAACACAGTCACTACAATCATCAGAAGACAGACAGAGAGCATTGGGATACCCTGTGTGGGGATCTACCCTTTGGAAAACATCCTTGGAGGTGCTGTGTAAATCCCTTCTCACATATTCCAGATCACCTGCACTCAATTTATAGAGCAGAAGAATATTTTTCTAACAGCTACCATTGCCACACACCCTCTGTTCTTCCTTCAAGATCTTTTCTTACTTCTTCCATCATCACTAGAAATAAATCTGCAGGGGGAAATTAGGCAGTGTTTACACAGGGAGATGAGGTGTCTGGTTCCTCTTCCACAGCTGGATACATCTCATGGTCTACCAAGAACTTAAAACTAAAATGTACAAAGAGCAATTCTGGGGATGGAGAAAGAATCACAGCACAGTCACTTTAAGGACATTGCTGTAATGTGGGCACACTGGCGGGCTCCAGCACAGGAACCTGCACTGCAGCTTGGGAAGTTCACAGCGGATCCGTGTCACCGCCAAGCAGGTAGGGCTGGAGAGCTCGCAAGGCATGGGAGCAGAGCACAGGTGCTGGTGCCTCTGGTGCCTGAGCTGCTCTGGTAGCTGCTCCCTGGGCCAGAAACTGATGGATGCTACAAATCCCGGGTTGAAAGACACCCAAGAGCAGATGCTGGCCCTGCGCATTATTGGGATATGGCTGCACATGCACATGGTTCGGCCTCATCTCACAGCAAAGCAGTGGGGTCCCTGGGGAGATATTCATCTCCCACCTCCAAACTGCTCCCTGCCTCTGCTCCATCACTCTCCCCTAGACCGGATGGGAAAGGGCTTTTGGCTTTTTGGCTCTCTCAAGAAAACCACAGCAGACAGCCCAGATGATGAGGCATGCAGACCCCACTCACCTTATTCTAGGCCTGGCTATGAAAAAAAAAAATCCGAAAAAAAAAACCCAAAACATAATTCTGCATAAATCATGGCCATCATCTCATCTACCAGCAGCCCAGAGAGGCCAATATGGCTGTTCGGAGTCAGTTGGAGACAGGAGCACAATCCAATTTCTCCATCCTGTCTGTTCTAGTCCAAGGGTAATACCTGCATTTTATCAGTGAAGTGAGGATGGCAGACTTCTACTCAAGCCACTGCACTTCAAAATATAAAAATAAATCACACCTCTTCAATCCTTGGTGCATTCACAGGAGTACCTTTTTACCTCAGGCTGCAGCTTGAAACATTACTGCCAGTTCCTCTAAGGAGTCACCCAGGGAACAGAAATTCACCCGTGGTTCCACCTTTGCTTTCCAACATGTGCGTGCACACACACACACACAAACGCAAACTGATTACTGTTTCCCAGGATGTCAGTGGTTTCTGAATGCTTGAAGTTGATGGAGCACTTCATTTGCAGCTGAGCAGAGCATAAATCCTGGCCCTAGCAGGGGGAATATTAATTGTAACAAAGCTGCCGGAGCCAGAGGAGCCAGGCAGCTTGTGTTCTTCTAATTAAAGCTTCGCGCCAGCTGCAGCAGGAAGCCAGGCAATCCAAGCCTAGCTGGTCCATCCAGCAGACTCACGCAGAGTCCATGGCGGAGAGATGCATCCCTGTGTCATTGCTACTGCCTTAGGTAGTGGTGGGGGAGGTAGCATTTACTAGAGGTGTTAGCTTTTAATTAAATCCTTGCTATTAATATTTGAAAAGCACTCTGAGTTCCAGGGAACGCAGGAGGTCAAGGGCACGGAAGGGCACACCACATCCTCTCTTAGAAAGCTTTCCTGCTCTCCTGCATGGGAGGACTCCTTGCCACGGCTGAGGTGTCCTGCTCGGCAGCTGGTTCCTCGGCCCCTGGCTAGTGGCAGGGTGTTATCTAGGAAACGCTGTTCTGGAGGCGCCGTCTCCAGAGGCAATCACTCACCCACTGGCTGGAGGGAGCATTTTGCTGTTACATGGCTGGTTTTCCCCTCCACCCTTCCCCCAGACTCGTTTCTGTGGAGCAGACCTCATTTTCCAGAGCTGCCCCATCTCCATACGTACAACTGTTACGGTGCAGAGCTCCTGCAGGCTCCTCTGCTGTGGCTCCTGGCTGCCGAAGCTGGAGTTGCCCTCACACAGGTCAGAGCAGTTTAATCCCGGCTCCATAGCACATCCTTAGCCTTCATCCAGCTGTATCCTCTCAGCAGGCCGGAGGACGAGGGCCGGGTGATGGCGCATCAGCCGGCTGCGTGGGTTGTCCCTCGGCGCGAGAGGTCCAGCCCAGGCCCGGCCTTGCTGTGGTGCCCCACGGCAGCGGCACCTCCCCGCCTGCAAAAACCAGCGCGCAGGGTCAGCGCAGGCAGCGCTCTGGGTGCGTAGGCAGCTACGCAGTGCGACACCAGCCTGAGCGCGAGGCCCGCCACCCCCACGGAGCCCACGGGCACAGCCAGGACGCACTGTGTCGGGACACGTGCTGGCCCCACAAGTGGCTCTGCTCCCTCCATGAAGGACACGTGGAGGAGGGAGTCACTCGTGTGCCCACACACACACACAGCGGCCCCACGAGCTGCTGCAGTTTTCCTCTGCTCGAGGGCTACCCCACAGCAGTAGATTTTAAGGGCTTCTTTGCAGCTTCCCCATGATCACCCCTGTGCTGGCAGCTGCTGCTGATCTCCTAGGGAGTTCATTTCTTCCCAGCGAATAACAAGTAAGTAAATGAAGGCAAAAACCAGTAGCAAGTGTTGCCCTCACTTCTTGTAGTCCAAACCTAGGCCTGGGCAAACAGGGAAGTAACATGTTTGAATTAAACATATACCAAAGTGTTTTGGTGGGTTTGGTGCGAGCAACAGCACAGCTAGCTCAGAAGCAGCCTGTTTATTAAGTGGATTTATAAGCCTGACATCTCTGGGCTTCCCACCTCTCCCAGCGCTCTTGCTGTCAGTTATTGTGTCTGTTTGCAACAGGTCCTCTTGCATCAACTTTGCCTCCGCTCCCTCTTTCATTTCATTTCATTTCATTTATTTTTTTCCTTTTCTTTTTCTTTCTTTTTTTTTTAATAGGCCTCATTACCATTTTAGACATGAGGTCATCCTTATCCTCAAGCATCCTTACTCAGTTACCATTGTCATCGGTTTTAATTGGCCGTACATGGCCGTAAGCAAGACGCCCGAGTTAGCAGCTGGAAAGGCTGTGCCCCAGATCCCCCTGTACTTGTTCATGACAACAGGTGGGAGGGAAATATTATTCAGGCCTCCTAGGCCCCAGCCCAAGACCATCCGGGTGAGCAAGATGGGCATCCAAAATTAGAATTGCCCCCACTGAAGTCAAAGCCACTACTCCTTCCTGGCAGCACCGTCGAGGTGCTTTTGTGCGAGATGCCGTCCTGCCTGAAATAGGCCTGTCGCCAGCGCTACATCAGGGCAGCCATGGCTAGGACCTACAAACACTATTTAGATTCATGTTCAGATTTTGCAGGTTTTTTTCCAACAGGGCTGAGGGAAGCCAGCTCCATCAAGCCTCCCTCTCCCTCTACTTCACAGCAAGCCATGGCAGCATTTCCTCTGCCACAGAGCACCCTTTGAGTGGTGAGAAATGGAGGTTTCTACGTGCTCATTGCACAGGTGCAGTATCAGAGCATGGATGCTGCTGCAAGAGAGATCCAGCTGCTGTGGGGATGCCAAATGTTGTGAGAACGGTCTCAGGTCAAGGAAGGGCAGGGGCGAGAAGGAGACATGTTCAAGGTGAACAATTTAGAGAGAATGCCAATAACCGAGGAGATGTGCACATGGATTTTTCCTTGCCTCTGGGGACAGTGATGGGAGAAGGTCACTGGTGCTTTGCTGTCACAGGGACAGGCAGCCCAAGGGCAGGCGAACCTTGCCCCTCACCCCCTCCAGCAGCCTCCTTAGCCCCAGATGCACCCCCCATCTTTGAGGCCCCATGCCTGGGTGCCAAGACACTCCTTTTCTGCTCCCATGGAGGCAAACGCCCCTGTGCAGCGAGGCTGCTCCCAGGGACTGCTGCCGCAAGGGGCCTCAGGCTGCTCACTCCAGGTGCCTGCGCCTCGCCACCTGGCTGCGGTGTGGAGGCCAAAGGTGCGAGGAGGAGGAGGCTGGGGGCCCTCAGCACCCTGCAAAGGTCGGGCCTGCCAGTCGCACGCAGCTCAAGCCAGGCAAGCGCCAAGCAGGGCCGGCCCGCACGGCGCAGCGGTCCCGTGGGGCTGCCGTTGCGCTGCTCTAGCAGCCAGGCGGGTTGCTGACAACCGCAGCACCAGCTCCGTGAGCAAACACCCCGCCCAGGCACAAAGCTACCCTTTTCGACAGGGCCAGGAGCTGGAAGCATCCTGTCAGCTCTCTGCCATTCGGCACTTACAGGTAAGAGCAGGCAGGTCCGAGTGAGAGGGCCAGCTCCACTCCGGAGCAGCAGTGCAGGCTGCGGAGGGGCAGCACTCGGCAGGGAGCCTGCCCGGGGCAGTGCAGCCCGTGGCCTCCCCAGGAGCTGCCCCACCGGCTGGGCTGGCGACGCTCGGGGTTTCCACGGGCCCGTCTGCTCAGAGACGCTTCCACGCGGTTATGCAAATAGCCTGCACATGAGCCCGATGGATGCCGGTCACCCGGCTCAAACAGCACAATCATTAGTATGCGGTAACGTGAGTGCGAACGTTGCCAAAAGGCTGCCGACGCTTCCACCCTGGCTCCTTTCCCCTAACTAGGGCCAGCAGGAATCACGTGGATCCCTTCCTCACACAGGGCACAGGAATGCAGAGCATTCACCCGGCTTCACAGAATCACAGAAGGGTTGAGGTTGGAAGAGACCAACTAGTCCAACCCCCCTGCTCCAGCATGGACACCCCAGAGCACGTGGCATAGGGTGGCCACATCCCAAGACGAGCCCATCAGGGCACTTTTCCCCTCCTAACACCTCACTTGGCAGCGGCGACCAGCAAGGGTCGTGTCAGCGTCAGGAAGCCTTTCCCTCCTGGCTCTTCACCGACCTCAGGCTGGGGTTGTGTGTGTGCTAGAACTGGAAAGCCAGAGGTGAACATGAAGGAGCAGCAGGGAAGCACCCTGAGCCAAGGCTGATGGAGCCACAGGCAAGCCAAACGGCCCCAGCGTGCACAGGCACCCGCTGGTGAGGCGGGCTGGCTTCTGTCGGGGGGAACACACCTCCAGCCCAAGGGGCCCAATGCAGCGGATGGCTTCACACACAGGAAAACAAGTCCTGGAAGTTTAGAAGGTCTTGTGAGGACAGAGACCTAAGTTTTGAAGGACCACCTCCCTGGCCAAAAAAAAAAAGAAAGAAAAAAGAAAATCACAAAGGGGTTATTTCATGAGAAGAGAAGTTAAAAATCATTTTATGCGCTTGCCACTCTGTAAACACCAGGCTCCCATTTAAGTAATTTCAGAAGGAAATTCACATTTAGAAAGCCTAAGGATATTAATGTTGTGCTCATGTACATCCTGAATACTGGAGGGCTAGAACCAGCCAGCATGAATGGTGCAGTTTGCAAATGGAATTGTCCATCGTCTGAGTTTAAACAAAGGAAGAAATGAAATTAGGGAGCATTAGGAGGGAGCAGTTTCCAGCAGCCCACATGCCTCCTGGAAGTAGTCACGGCCTCTGGCAAAGTAAAGCCCACGTTCAGCTAACTGGCTCTGCCTGCCTTGCGCCTCCCTCCCCTCTTGCTGCCCTTGCTCTCTGCAGTATTGAATTTGCAAGGGTTGTATAATGACTAGCATTTAGCCATGGCTAAACACCAGAGGTTCCAAGAACATGACCCAACAAGTTTGAAGTTGGTAGGGAACAAATGACTGGACAATACTTAAAAAAAAAAAAAAGAAAAGAAAAGAAAAAAAGGACATCTACTACCATATCTACTACCATCTCTTTTAAAAGTTAAAGTTAAAAATAGTTGTTTAAAATCAATTTTGAATAAAGCAATTTGCATTCATCCCTATGGATGATCTTCAGATCTGGGAAATCTGTTTCTTTAGATCCTCCAAGACCCAGGATTTCTTAGCTACCAACACAGACAAGCTGTACATTTAGGCAAATCCCTTATTCCACAAAACATCCTGCAAGAAAGATATATTTGATGACCAGATCTAAAAGTACTTCAAGAAACTTAGAAGGTCAAGGAGTTCTACTTGCCTTCAGACCCTTAAAAAAAAAAAAAAAAGCTGCTATATAGAGTGGGAAAAAGATAAAGTTGATGCAAAATCCATGAGGCCAAAGATTGAATGTTTTACCCCAACAGATTCTTTTCACACTATCAGTGAAAGAAACCACTTCTCTAAGAACAAGGCACTGCCGCAGTTCCACGAATCGAAAGGTGCAAAACCCAAGGAAGTCAAATTGCAGGCAACAGAAGAAATAAACTCAGAAATGTATCAACTTTTGAAGGCTCTGCAACCCTGTCCAGCCGTATCAGCCTCAATTAAGAAAGCTCTTTAGGGCTTACAGTTTGACGGAGGCGCAGCTTTACAACAGGAAGGATGCTGAGAAGCGTTACCTGTGGGGAAGAAGCTCTTATGCCCTGGAGAGCACCCGAAGCAGAGCGCGTGCAACTGTGCAGCTGCCCCATTGCTGTTTTCTGGGGCTGCTCTGCAGCACTGCTCAGCTGGCAGTGGAGGCTCAGTCCCTCGTACAGGATACTGCCATCCAGCCCACCCTGCCTTTCCTCCTGGTGGAGATGGAGGAAAGCTGCTAGAGCAGCAAATCTGGGTAGTCACCCAAGACCTGTGGCTTCTGCTGCTTGCTAAGAGGAATACACAAGGAACCCGGGAAAGAGGTGCTGCTGCCACCTTGCTTATGTGGTGGAGCGTAAAGACCTCAGCTTACCCATGGCCAGACCCATGGGGACAGAGGACTGGCAGTCAGGACCAGGCTTCACTGTACCAAGGACTGGCACAACCTAGACTGGCAGCTGGGCCTCAGATTTAAAACACCACGAAGCTTGAGTAACTGTTCCAACAAGATGAATGATAAGAGATGGAGTTTTGCAATGCAGAAAACACCAGCGTTTCTCAGGAAGGTTACTGCTTTTTGCTTCTGCTGTTCTTGTCCGACAGGATCCCTTCTCGTTTGACCTGAGAAACTTGCAGTATTGCCAACCTCAAGGTGATCAAAAAAAATCATGAGCTAGACTTACTACAACAATCCCCCAAAAGAACTATTTAAAAATAGTAAGTTAAAACACACCGCATATCTGAAGCTTATTTTTAATTTATATTTAAAACTTAAGCATCTAAGTTTGCACACTTTCCTCTGCAAATGCGTAAAGAAAATTAAAAGCAAGTAACTTGAACCATCACATAATCCTGAGCTGTGCATGGCACAAAGCTGCAAAGCTGTCACTCAGCCTCTTGGGGACCGAGCTGCCTTCTTGCTCTGTCCACTGCCTCCTCTACGACTTCCAGGGCCACCTCCAGGCCTCCTGGATATCTTTGTCTCTAGCAGACAGAGAACCAGCTCACTGTGCAGTCCTGCAACAGGTTGTGTCACAGGGCCCTATGTCATCCTCTCACCCTCACACTGGACAGCCAGTGGTCAGTGACACAAGCCCCCCCCCCACACCAGGACACACTCCCAAGCTGGGACAAGGGATGAAAACCAGCTGGAAGCTGCAGTACCCTCCTGCACTGCAGAGGCAGGAGACACAGGCCAAGCTGTTTCTGCCTCCTGATATACCAAGAGCTGGTGGGTGTGACACAGAAAACTGTAATTTTGCATTTATGGAAGCTAGTTTCAATTTTGAAGCGTCCTGCCCTTTTTCTGATAGCATCTCCCAACATGATGAAGGTAACCGAGCCAATCTTGCTGCTCACCCCAGTGCTGCGTGTCTGTTGGTTGTCCTGCCCTCAGCTTGGCAACCTGGCACAAGGTAGGTGTGTTTGGCTCTAGTGTTTCATTCACCCTGCCCTTCCCGTGGACACATTATCAGGCTGCAGTTGTAAAATGGACATGCCTTCATCCACATCCACATTCCAGACACAAAAGCACTATTTAGATTTTATGACGTTTAAAACTTCTTTTGACATGGGTCAGCTACTAGCCTGGGTCCTTTCAGTCCTGGGGTTCCTGTTATGAATTCCAAGAAGCCTCTATGCCAAAAAAGTCAAGACTTTTTTGAATCATCATGTGGTCCTGCAAGGAGCTAACTCACAGATCTCTCACTGAAAGCTGACAGTGCTTTTATCTCTCTCACTTTAATTGCTATACAGCGACAGGTACATCAGAAAGAGAGAGACGGACCGACTTTTAGACTGGGGAAGCTCAAAGAAAGGAAAATCAGGAGGGACTACTGAGAGAAGAGGGAGAAGTTGATGATGATGTGAACGACAGGGCCAGCATTTGCACAGAGGAGCCCTGGAGCTCCCGCTAAGCCATTCGGTGCCCCCAAAGACCCAAGCGCTCCCATTTGTCCTGCTGTAGTGACAGCCCAACGGCACGTGTAATTCCAGCACATGGACCAAATGAGTGCGAATCTGCGCACTTCTGCTGCTCCAAAGCGGCAGGCGCTCCAAGGAGTTGCGTCCTCCCTGCGCATCCCGCTGAGCTAATCCCCAGCTTGCGGCTGCAGGCTTGGCTGAGCTCTGCGCTCAGCCTCGGGGTCAGGCACACACGGCACAGCCACGAAGGGAAACAGCCAGAAATGCCACGGTAAACGCCTCTCCGCTTAACATAAGTGGCACTTTTGCTGTGCTCAGGTGTCCGTCTGGCTTGTGAAGGAAAGGAGGGAGGGTCCC
>VWPW01005291.1:10780-22009 GCA_013389825.1 Crypturellus undulatus | reverse complement strand
TTTTTTTTTTTTTTTTTCCTAATGAGTGGGCGGTTTGCGAGATGACGGAGTTGCCTTTCCGGAGTGCTGCAAAATCCTTCCACCGAATATTTGGTTGCTCAGCAGTCCTGAATACTGAAGCCTCGAGGGCATTTTTGAGTTGGGAGTGTGGAAAATGAGGAACCCTGAATGAACAGACTCGTGAAAATTAGAGGTTCTCCTGCTGTGCCTCAGTTTACTCATAAGTAAATTGGGCAAAGTAATCCTTAGGTTCTTGCCCCAGGGGCCCCTGAGCCGGGATACTTTGTGCTTCAAAGTCCTTGAAGGCACTTGAATGAAAGACTCGGACCTGGTAATTACAGAGCGTTGTGCTTGCATGAGGCTATGAGATAGGGAGACGTTTGCCAGGCAAGGTTTTGAAAAGAAAATCAGCGCCGTGCTGCCAAGCCCTTGGAGGGAAAAAATGGGAGATTTACCGTGCGAGCGTCAAAATCGGCTGTTGTCATCCCAGGCCACTGCCAATGGATTTGCAACAGGGCTGTGTTTGCACAAAGCCGGCTACCGGCAGTGAAGGGAAACCTTGCGAAAGCCCTTGGTCCAGGCAGTGGGATTTTTATGGGAGCAACTTAGCAGCGGTGCCCAGCACAGCTGAGTGTGGTGCATTTCCCTAAGCTGGAGTTTTGGCTCCTTTCCTTGAAAAACATCTTCTCAGGGAGAGAGAAAAGGAGGTCAGCCATGTCAAAGGATGTTTTGCCTGTCTCCCTTAGGACTCGGTTATGGATTTAACATGAGATTTCCTTAAAGCCTTGGGAAGAAAGCAGGCTCCAAATTGTAGGTCAAAGCTATGATTCACCCCCTTGTTCCTAGGAGCGAGGGAAGCCGATCTGAGTCAGCTTGGCACCGAGTGGGGGTATCTCCACTCCGAACCGCAGCAAGGAGGTGGGAGGAAGGTGCTCCCAGCTGTGTCTCTCTGCCGTTTTCCTTTGCTGCCAATGGAATCATTGCCCTGAGCAGCTGGGTCTCATCTCCTGCAATGGAGAAAGAGAGGAAAATATAGGTTGTCCGACCTTGTCCCTCTTTCCTGGGCAAAGGCATCAAACGTCTCTCACCCCTTGATTATAGGCAAAGCTCTCAGACCCCTCGTGTCCAGCTCGCATGCGCTGCCGAAACCCCTTTCCAAAGGACAGGAGCTCTTTGCATCAAGGCAGGTGTCCAGGCGGGATGACAGATGATGAGGTGCCTCCTGTTAAAGGAGACCTCTAGGTCTGTGTGTGGTTAGGGCTTCACCTGAAGTCTGGAGAAATTAGTAGGAGCCTTTTTCTCTTTTGGTGGGCCTCTGTGGGACTCATGAATTGAATTTTAGGTTTTTCGGATCGGTCTGTGTCGTAGGCTTGAAGCGCAACATGGAAGTTTAGTGAAATACTAAAATGGGATATTTGTTGACAAGAGTGACCCTGTGTGTCATGCAAGAAAAACTGCACATTTGGAAATGTGTCTTCTGGAGGTCCTTAACTTCATCTCAATGAAATGGTGCCAACCCCCTGCTCTATCCTCAGGGCTTCTTCAGCTGGACAGACTCTCCAGTCACAGCTGATCTTAGGTAGGACTGTAAGGTAGATGAGATATTTGAGCACCTGAGCGCCTGGAAATCACGTCTAGGAAGAACACATGCCGAATTCCCAGATATGGATGTTGTCTATATGCAGATACATCCCATCTCAGGGAGATGGAGCGAGCCCAGTGCTTCTGGGAGGCTTCGTTGCTCTTGCGGCTGCTCTGCAGAGAGCAGCGGGAGCCCAAAGGCAGGACAGCTGCATCTTCCCAGCTGGGAAATCTTGGATGGAGAATCAAAAATAAAGTATCTCCAAAGTGCAGGCTTTGGTAGATGGAGGTGAGAAGTGGATCGCCTTGCCGACAAAGCCTGCTGTCAACACTCGCCTTTGAGCAACGTCCTGGTGTGAGTTCAGGCGTCTCCAGTGATCCCAGTGCACAGGAGGGGAAGCGGTTCCCCCAGCAGGCAGGATCCAGGTCATGTCCAGCAAGGATGGTTGGAAACAAGACCTTGAGCTTGGCCTAGTGATTGACTGGGGGCTCATCAGGCGCAAGTTTGACACAACCTCTGCCTAAAGGCCATCAGTGGCTGTGGTGTTTACACATCTCTGGTCTTGCATGGAAATTTATGCATCTCTCTAAATGCCACCACATCAATGTAAGAGTGACCAAAAAAAGAAAAGAAAAAGGAAAAAGAGTGTTCAAAATAGCATTTTATTGTGTCTTATGGCACTTCGGATTTTGCCTGTTGTGCCTAGCCTGCAAACTTGCCTAGCCTGCGAAAATTGCATCCAAGCATAGAGTGGGAGAACAAAAAACACCCAAAACTAAGTTTCCAGCATGATATTCTTGGCCTCGTCAGTCCCTGTGATGTCTCCTGGTGTTTGACAGAATCATCCCAATAAACCTCAATGTCCAAAGAGAAGCCAGTGGGGAAAATCATCCCTTTTTCCCAGGCAATGAACGGTTTCACCTCTATCCACTTCTCCTATGCCCTTTTTGGTGTCCTTGTCCATCAACCTCCCTGGACTGAATTTTACCGTGGAAGAGGCGATTATCTCATAATTTTAGCACCATAGTGATGCGTGGCCTAAATAAATAGGTGAAGCTGCACAGCCTATTCTGCTGGCCGGGGACTGAAAACTCAGCAGTTAGAAGATGTGAAATCTCTCTCCAGGCATCCGAAGGAGCCTGAAGAGATTTTGAGAAGTGCCGAACCCTTAGATGTTCCCAAAGATTTTAGTGGAATCTCGAGTACTTGCCTCTGGCTATAACCCCAGCCCAGGGCTGTCGCCAGGAGCAGAGGGACCTGTTTTCAGGTCCCCACACTTGCCTCACTTGGGTCAGGTTTTCTCTACTTTCCTAGCTCCCGGCTAGACAGGGGGGAGCACGTGAACCATCCCCAGTGTTGGAGTTGTTGAAACTCTTTGACTTTGTGCAGTTGGGAAATAACCACTGAAATGAGAGCAAGAACAGGCACAGGGTGATGAGAAACCTGGGCTTTGGGGGAGAAGGAGTGACGCCAGCTCCAGCGCTTAATGTCAGGAGAGGGATCACAGCTGAAGGTTTCGAGCAGAGATACAAGAGATCCTCAGAGCAGCTCATTGACTTGACTTTTTTTTTGTCCGTGGCTTGTGAAGTTCTGTGTGTCCTTTCCTTGGGCTCTTTGCTGCCCAAAAAGCTGACCCGAGGACTGTGGGCACCTAATGTGGCAATGCAGGTTCCATCAGGAGACCTCAGTGTTGTTTGCAAGGCTTTTATACTTCAGATCTTTGATCCAAAGCATAATGAGTCCTGTTCAGAGGCATTTGTGTGAGCATGGACAATGTGACACTGGGCTGCATCTCGTGCTCACAAGATGTTTTGGCGTGTGGCTCCCGATACGTGTCCCAGCTCTGCCCGGGCTCCCTCAGCACCAGCCTGCGCGGCTGCCCCGGCTCCGGGAACAGCTGGGATGAGTGGCCCTGGGCCCGCCGGACGCCACGCTCAAGAGCTGCCTTGAGGAGAGGTTTCAGCAGTCACGAGGAGGTGGCAACAGGCCCTTAGGTTGGGACTTGGGGAATGCAGCCTGGGTGCTCTCCACGGATGAAGATGGCAGCTCCGGCCAGCCAGATTCCAGAGGCATCTGGATAGCCTCTGTCATCAAGGTGGGATGGTTGGGAGGGCAGCGGGCTAGGGCGGGTTATCTCCCCTCCAGCTTGCTGCCTGGGGAGGGGGGTGCAGCTGAGAATTAGCCAGGATTTACGGGGTGGTGAGCGCTGAGCAGCAGTGCCCGGCCCTCTCTGCAGGTGTAAGGCCACGAGCAGGAGAGCCGGGCGGTAGCAGGGAAGAGATGCCGGGAAGGGGCTCGAGGAGCTCAGCCAAGATATTGTCTTCCTGATGGGCAGGCTGGACTGGGGAGCACAGGGGTCCGGATTACCTCCCTCTGCTTTGTGTCGTGCCGTAAGAAAAGGGGGAATGAGACTAAGAAGTGGGAGAAGGAGGAGAAAAAAAAAAAAACGGAGTGAACCTGCCGGCTTCCCCAGACTGCGCGGCACCGCTGGCCGCTTCTGGCGGCTGTCGGGGCAAGCTGAGGGACAGCTGCGACCCAGGGTAAATCCGTAGTGCCACCGCGGCGCCCTCTCACCTCCATGGCCCCCGCATGCTGCGAGCGGAGAGCGGGCAGAGAAGCGCCGCGACGCTGCGGCGATGGGCGGGAAGCGGCGCGGGTCGCCTGGGCGGGGGGGAACGTGGAGGAAAGAGATGGGGGAAAATAAATAAATCAATAGAAGAGACCCAAAGAGGGCGGCGCGTTTCCCCCGGCCGCTGCCCGTGCCCGGCTACCTCCTCCACCTCCTCGTCCCCGTCGCAGGTCGCCCCCCGCCCTAGGAAGCCGTCCCCAGCGGGCGTCTCCCCCTGGTTTGCATTAAGGAGGGGGTGGTGTGTTTCCCATCAAGAGCGACTTTAATCTTGACTGCGTCCTGAAAGCTACAGGGTTGCAGTTTTCCTCGGCCACCTTTGATTATTACTTTTTTTCCCCCCTTCTTTTTCTAACTCAATATTATAGATCCGCCCTCCCGGCTCGAGTCCTTAATGGCCTGGCTCCCCCAAGTACCCATTGCCGTGGATGTAGCAAACCCTAATTAATTATAACTTATCTCATGACTTGTCAGCATCACATGTTTGATCCCGTTTAGAAACCATATTCCCAGGGGACGGGAAGACTCGGGAGTAGCTTGATGCTACTCAACGGTGATTTAATGGACGCATTAATGCTAAGACAGATAACTGTGTAGCCATGTTAAGTAATACATCAAGAATCTTTCCAGAGAGGCAACTTTACAGGTCACTGCAGAGCTGCTAACTGATACGAACCCGCTTCGCATCGCGCCGGCCATGCGGGCGCTGCGAGTTCACACACAGTCCCCGGCACGTTGTCGCTGGGTCGCCTTTTTTCCCCCCAATCTCCCCTAGAAGCGGGGCCGATATTAGACGCCTAATGACAATGTTTCACACGCGGGGGCGGCGGGGAAGGACAATAGCCTCGCTGGCAGGGCGGGTTTTTAAGCGCACCCAATTACTGCGCTTAAGTGGGCAGGGGCCGGGCGGGCTCCAGCCCGCTGCGCCGGGGCCCGCGGGAGGCTCCGCGGCTCCGCTGAGCTCGTTATCCCGCTTGCTCAGCCGGGCACGGGGCTCCCGGTTAAAGAGGACGGGATAGAGGGAATCCCCGGGGAATAGGCTTTGGGGCTGCGCTTTTTTTCTACCTTCTTTCTTTTTCTTTTCTCCTTTTTTTTTTTTCTTTTTTTTTTGTTTGCAGAGGTTCCCGTGGGCAGAGGCGCTCCGGTTTCGCCTCTCTCTGGCCCGTGTTTTCTTCCGTGCTCCCCACCCGTGTGCGGACAGGGGCGAAGCCACCTGTACGCGGCCAGGCTTCCTCCTGGGTCCTGGGGGCAGGTCCTACCTCCCTCTAGGACATAAACCCCGCAAAGCTCCGCACCCCGCGGCCCTTATTGCCCTCGGGCCGGCGCTCCGTGCGCGGGTTCCAGTCCCCGGGCGCATCCCGGCACGGGAGGTGTGGGAATACACGAAGGAAGGGGATCGCCCAGTGGCCCCGCCGCTAACTACAGTCCCGGGGTGACAGTGGCAGCCCGGCCACCCGCTGGGCCGCCCTGCCCGGCCCGGGGGCGCGCACAGTGCGGGGCCACCTCCGTCCACAGCGCGACAGCGACTGTCCCCGCTCGGGTCGGTAACTGGGACCTGCTGGGAACTGCTCGGGGCAGCTCCCGCCTTGGCCCCAGCCCGTCCGGGAGTCGGAGCCCGGCGGCTCCCGGGATCGCTGGTGGCAGAGACGGAACGGGACGCGGGGTGCTGCGGCAGCAGTAGTCGCCGTCGTTGCTAAACGGTGCTCGTGTCCTGCGGCCGCAGGCAAGATGCCCTGAGCATCCCCGTCTCCTTCCCTTCTCCCTGCCCTTTCCCGTCAGCCGGATCCTTGGGGACAGACAGCGCAGGGCGGGAGGCTCCCTGGGATCCACCTTGCTGCGGGCTAAGGGAATCCCGGTTTTCCCGCCTCCCTGCGGCCGGGAGACAGAGGGACAGGGGGACAGGCCAGCCGCGATGTCGTGGAAGCAGCAGAGCAGAGAAGAACCCGCAGGCACCGAGTGTCGGCGGCTCTGCGGACCTTCCCGCGCAGCGCGTCTGTGCGCTCTGCGGTCATAGATTTAATCCCTCGTTTCGCAGGGTGGCATCGTGCGGCGGCCGGAGAGTCGCGAGGGCCGGGAAGGTGCCGGGGTTCGCCCAGGTTGGAGGGGACGGTTCGGGTGCCAGCGCTGATTAGAAACTCTCCCCGAAAGATGGTCTCCGACATGAGATAATGAGGCTCCGTGGCCGGCCCCAGGTTCCCTTTAAGTTTTCCCATGGACTCGAGCTGTCGCCAGTTCACAAAACGACAGTGTAAGACAGCACCACGCTACTCAGATCCAATTTACGGCGCACAAAAGCTGATCCCCAAATCCCCACTAACAAACCGGGACCCGCAGACAATTCCGATAATGTTTAGTTTTTATTCATTTCTCGACTAATTAACTGGAATCCCACCTCCCCCCGCCCGCCCCCCGACAGTGCCCAATTAATCTGCAATGTATGTCAAAGGTCTGGAGCCCACTGTAAACTGCTGAACCTTTGCAAAGATTTGTGTGTCTCTATATTGATCTGATTAGGACGGGGGTGCTTTTTGCTCGCTATTGCTGCAAAATAAAAAAGGTCCATTTTTTTTTCCGCCTTTAAGCTTTGCCTTCCCAAACTCTAATAGGATTTCTGCAAGTCGCCTTCAAGCCTCCTTGGGTGCCCAAGAAAATACGTTTTTTATTATTATTTAATCAGGGGGTCGCGGGGGAATGAGGCGAAATGAAGTTATTTGCGAGACAGGAGCGGGGAGGGGATGATTTAGGGTAAATCTGGATTTGCTGCGAAACGTCCCGCGTTGAAAAAGCGAAAGGGCCGTCGAGGGGCCGCGGTGGGGGATGAAGGGGTTTGGGGGCGGCGGGTGACGGGGGGAGCCGCTGGCCCCGACGGGACGGGCGAGCGCGGGCGCGGGGCGCTCGTTTTTAATCTTCGGAGGGAGCGAATATAAAAGAGGAATTTATTAGCTTTCAGGCCATCAGAGGAATAAACATTGATTTTATTGACCTAATTATGAGCCAAATGACTCCTTCCATCGATCACGTAAAATACTTCATTTGGAGAAAAACAGGCGCGGGCGCCCAGAAGCGGGGGGAGCGGGTGGATAGGCTGCGAAATGGCAAGAAAAAGCAAAACTCGAAACTGTTGCGAGGGATTTAATGCAACAAACGTGCCCGTCGGCTGCCGCGGCTCCCAGACGTTGCAGTGCGGATGTTTTGCAAACTAAAGCTTTTATGTCGAATTCCAACCCGGCCAGTCAATTTGGCTAAAGCAGCATTAAACAAATGGACGGCGGTTTATTTATATCCCCTCCGTTGTATTTTATAGACAGAAGAGAGTTACTTGGAATGTAATTTACAAGGAAAAGACGACACGTCGTTTCAGCCCGAGCGCGGCGTTTTCTCGTAATTAGAGGAGACTCCGCACTAATAAAGCACCAAACAGCCTCTCTGCTCCGTCTCAACCCCGCTACTGTCCGCAGCGCTTCCCTGCGGGCCGCGTTGCGATTTCGTTTGCGGGGGGAATCGGAGCGCTCACCTGAACGCGCCGGCATCGGGGGAAGGGGGATCAGATTGGGGCGGGGGGGACAATTTGTTGGTCGGTCATTGCTTTTAGTTGATTTTGTGGTGCCAGGATTAGGATTTTGCCTTTGTTGAGGAATCACAGCGAGAAGCAACTTTTGATTTATTTGCCTTTTTTTTTTTTTCTTTTGCTTTTCTTATTTTTTCTGGTCACTGTGTCGAGGCGAGGGGGTGCGCAAGGGGACGTGCATCGGGCAGGGGATTTGCTCTGTTCTCTGTCACCTGAAATATCAGCCTCGTGTAGCCTCCAAAGCAGGGAAAGAGGGTGTTTTCAGTTTCACTCTTTCGCAAGCTTCGATCTTTTCCCTTTGCAACCACTGATCTTGGCCCGTCGTTTCGCTCACCCCGTCCTTTTTTTTTCATTTTTTCCTCTCCCGGGCTTCGTTCCTAACTTTTAGGAGAAATTCTGTGCGCCTGGTCCCAAATTTCCCCGATCGCCCTTGCCCCCCGCGAGCACGCAGTCCTCTCGCTCCCCCTCGGCGGGCGAAAATCCCGGGAATGGTTGTTCTGCGTGACCCCGCCGGAGGGCCGCGGATGCTCCGCGGCGGAGCGCGCAGCCGGGCAGTCCATAAACGCCAAGCTGTCACTTCCAATCGCGTTTTTATTGCCATTCGTTAAGATGAGCGGTGCCACTGGCCTGGCCTCCTCCCAGCCCCTGCCGCCGCCGTCGGCGAGGCAGCCCCGGGGCTGCGGGAACAGAGAGACCAACCCGAACCGGGCCGGCCCGAACCGGGCCCAGGTGGGACGCCGCTTCCCTCCGCAGGTGCGGCCGGCGGCGGCGCCATCCCGTGGCCGTCGGGGCCGAGCGCGGCGCTGCCCGGGGCCCGGCGGCAGCAGCCCCCAGGCCGGGGGGGGGGCTCTTCTCCCGCCACCCCCCCGGGAGCCCCTCGGTCTCTCCCCCCTCCTCGGGGCCGTCCGGTTCACGCCGCGTTCACCGCTCCCCCCCGCACTGCTCGCACGGCGCTTTATGCGGACCAGCTGTAAGGGGAAGGCAAAATAAATGACAACACTTCTACACCACTTCCTACTTAACTGCTCTTTTTATGTGGCTGCGCTGGATTTTCCAACGCTTTGTACTGCTCGGCTCGTGTTTGGGTGTTTGTACATGTAATACTCCGCTCGCTGCGGCTCTGAGGACGGGCTTTGCTCGCGTTTTCCTTCTCTTTCCCCCGCGCCCGCCACCTCCGCCCCCATCTCCGTGTACAGACCCAGAATCTCAGAGCTCCGGGCGCGTTTGGGCTCCTCGCTGCCAGGAGGGGACCGGAGACTCGGCCGTGGCGGGGGCTAGTAATTGCGCAAGCGTTAATCCCAGCGGCTCTGAACGTCGCCGGGGCTCCTTCCATCCCTGTCGCCTTCCTGTCGCCACTAAACAGGATTTTTTTTCCCTGACCCGACATGCCGACGTTTCTCCTAATGGCATTTAACTAAAGCCTCAGTTAAACATTATTCTCCATTATTTGGAAGCCGAAGGCGAGGCCCACGCGCGGCGCGTGGGCTCGGTGTAGCCCGGCCGAGCCGCAGCCCTTGGGCACCCGCCTTCAGCGAGCGAGGACGTAGCACCCAAGCACCCAAATGTCCCGAGGGCGGGTAGCAAAGCGGAGGGGATGGTGATTTTTGTAAACCGAAACCACGATTTACACCTGCAGCGCGAGGCGGGCTGAGCTCGGGCCCCTGTTGCGCACCCTCCCTCTGGCCCCTCTGTGCTGGATACCCACACGGGATAAATTCCTCGTATAGATTCACATATATGCGTGTGTGCGTATATAAAAGCAAATGCAAGATCGAAAAAAGGCGCCTGTCTCTTCTGCAGATCTACGCGACGTTAAAAGCGCATAATTTCAAGTAGTTTTAAGCTATAAAACCGTGGGATCTTTCCCCGCTCTGTTATTATCTTTGGCGGATGGGGAGTACAGAGCCCTTTTCCCCTCTCTCAGATGACCTTGAAGGACTTTTTGTTTTCCGCTTTCCTATGTGTGTGCGTTTGCGCTTTCGGGAAATGAAGCTGAAGTTGTCGTCCGTCCGTCCATTCTCTGCAAAAAAATATTTAAATAAAACAGCGCTGTGAAACCTCCCACGCCCTGAAGCGAGAGAAACCCCTTCTCAGCCCGTTCCCGTCTCCGGGCAGTTGATCCCGCGCACTCCATCCCACGCCGCATCCCGTGCGCGGTTCCGCAGGGCAGCGCGCTCGGCGGAGCAGCCCCGCGCTGCGCGGCCCCGACGGGGCGCACGGGGGCGGGCGTGGAAAGCGCAGAGGTTTCTCCCCTTTGGAGCAGAGAGGGGACACTCGTGGGTTTGGGGACCTTCTCCTGGCGCCGCGCTGGATCGCGGCTCCCTGCCCTGCACGGCACGGGAAGGTTCGCTGTCAGCTAAAAAATAAAGTTCGCCGGGGCTCAGCTGGGCACCTTCCGTCGCCTTTGGGCGAGTGGCACGTTGTTCCCGGAGGGCAGAGCCAGCGCAGCGCGGGGGGACACATCCCGGGTCCACAAGGGGCTTCGGAGTGGGGAGAAACTGGAGACAACCCGAAATCTTCTCTGTGGGGGCGCTGAGAAAGCAGAGCAACTTCCTCCTCCTCCCAAGGTTCGGGAGAATTTCCAGTTTGATATTTTTGTTTTCTTGATTTTCCTTTTTATTTATTTATTTTTTTTTTAGCCGTCTGCACTGGGAACAGTTTTGGTTCCGTCTCACGCAAACGGGGCCTGGGGGAGGGAAGGGCGAATTTAAATTAAGCCGCCGGGGCCCCTGTGCGCCCCGGAACCCTCCGCTCGGGGCTCTGCCCGCAGCGGCCGCGGGGCGGGATCCTCGGGGGAAGGCGAGGAGCAGGTTTCCCGCTCCTGGTTAGAGCAACCCGGCCCCGCAGGTTGTGCCCAGAGGAGTAAAATCCCGTGGGAATAAACGCGCGTGACCGCCTGCGAGCGCGGAATGCACCCCCTTGCCCCATCGGGGTTGGAGCGGGAGTGCTCCCTGTGGGACGGGTCCAGCTCCACTCCGGCGGCCCAAGGGCTCGGATCCTGAGCCGAACCGCTCCTTTTTGGGAGCCTTTTCGCTCCTGCGTGAGAAAGCACGGAGCGCGGGGGGTCCAGAGGCTCTCCGGGAGTGACTTATTTCTGTGCCGCGGTGCCGTCCAAGGGCCGTGTAACCCGAGCGAGGGCCGGGGCATCTCTGGAACTCGGGCTGGGGAGAGGAAAAGCGCAGGGGGAGGGAAGCGAGGCGCCCAGAGGAGCCGGGAGAGACAGGGAGAAAGAGGGAAGAACGGGGAGAGGGGGAAGCCCTCCGTGTCGAGGCGGCTCCGGACGGGTCGGACCGGGTCGGGGGGGGGTCTCCTCCCGGGCCCCGGCAGCCGCTCGGGCACCTCAAGGGCTCGGGATCGGCCCTGTCGGACGGGCCGTTCTCGCCGTCGCTTCAGCCTCCTCTTCGCTTTCATTTATCTCCTGCCAGGGTTAAGGTCCGGGGGCGGCTGCGGGGC
>VWPW01005290.1:448470-474366 GCA_013389825.1 Crypturellus undulatus | reverse complement strand
ATGTTTGCCTGTCTGCAAAGACAGGTATTTCTGTCCTCCATACTCTAAATGATCACACTCACTGGCTCGTCATGATAAAAAAACAGCGCAAATAAGAATAAAAGCAACGTGGTCAAGATTTTCCCAGCAAATCTGGCACTGGATGACTCCAGCTGAGGGCAGATCAGGAGCATGCAGTGAGTTTTTAAGAAGCTGTTTATGTCGCTGCTTTTGAACCCTGTTTTGGTGATCCACACTAATGAGCAGAGCGAGGAATCCAGGACGTGCGGACGAAGGTCAGAAGGGATCTGTGTGTTGAGTTCATCTCAGTCTCTGTATACACAGGCCGCAGACTTTTCCCCAGGCAGCATCCCTCTCAGAAACCTCTCTAATCTTATCTTAAAAACACCAAGTGTTCATGACTTCACCCTCTCCCTTGATGGCTCATGGTTTAATTGTCCCTGCTCTGGGAAGGGCCTCGCTCCAGGATGTGGAATTTGGCTTTGCCGTCCCTGTATCCTGCTGCGCTGCTGCCTGCAGGACAGAGAGAGTTCCAGCTGGTCCCTGCGATCACGTCACCTCTGTCACCTCTTTTCTTTGATAAACTTCTTAAACTTCATGCCAACGATGTGATTTGCAGAGCTGTGTCCTTCTGGCTGCTCTCCTCCGGCCTTCACTTGTTATTTCCACATGTCAACGTGTGGACCCAAGACCCCTTAGCACTGCCCTAGGCAACAGCATGAACTCCTTCCACCGTGTTTCATCTCCCAGTTGTTCTTGTACGATGCATCCAGTCAGTGCTGTCACCTGCAGCCCTTTTGGCAGCAGGTTTTCTGTTACTGAGAGTGGGTGACAGAGCCCTGGAAGAGGCTGCCCCGAGAGGCTGTGGAGTCTCCTTGTCTGGAGACACTCCAGATGCACCTGGACGTGATCCTGTGCAAGGTGCTCCAGGTGACCCTTCCTGTTGGATGACACGATCTCCAGAGCTCCCTTCCAGCCTCAACTCTTCTGTGCTGCTGGGACTGCTGGTAACAGTATTAAATAGCACTGAGGAATGACTCAGTGCTGCTGGTGATGGCCTTGCTCAGTGATAGCATCTCATTAACAACTACATTTTGAGATCTGTCAATGAAACAGATTTAATCTCTCTAATGTGTGCCTTGTTAATTCCATATAATACCAGCCAAATGCCTTGGAGAAATCACAGTATATTATAGCAACACAGTTGTCTTAGCAGCCAGACATGTTTTACTAAAAAAGAATCCCCTGCAAAACAAAACAAACAAACAAAAAAGCAACTGCACCCCCCCCAAAACCAGAAGACATCAGGTTTGTTTGACCAGACTCATCTTCCAGGAAGCCGCACTGATTGCTGTTCATTCTATCAATAGTATCCAGTTATTTGTGGATGGAATCTCAAATTAACTGTACCACTGTTTTGCAGAGGACTAACATGAGGCCAAATGAGACCACTTAGCCTGATGTTGATCCTCTGCAATATTAATTACCGCTGTACTAAAATCCTGCCTTTCGCCCTTCCAAAATACAGGAACCACCTCGGCAGGGCCCTGAGCTGCCTGAATCCCCCTGGACTGCAAGAGTTATTAAAAATCAACCAGGGTGGATCAAACAGCTCCTCATCTGCGTCTCTGAAGACGCCTGTGTCTAAGATAGCCAGTTTGCCTGGTTTGAGAATTTAATTTCTGCTTCTTTTTTTTGCATATTTTTTTGCTACAAAAGGTAAATGGTCATTTTTGGTCCACCCACGGTTTAATACGGAGTCAAAACTTCTTGCTTCCTTCCAAATACAGAAGAGAAACATCCATGAAATAGTTCTATATCTCACTTTACTACTTCATCAACCTCAGCTAGCAATGGATTTATCACTGATTAAGGTCGCAAATTTGATCCTAACATGTTTAAAATTACTTTTTCATTTATTCCTTTCTTTCTTTCTTTCTTTCCTTCTTTCCTTCTTTCTTCTCCTATTGGCTATTAATGCTTCTCTGGTTCCCTTAACTCCGTTTAGCAGCAGCCAGTTTCTATCCTGTACCTCATATTCAGTCCTGTTAAAGCTCCCCTTTTCGCTCTTCCATACATATTGACTTACGTATTTTTTACCACAGCTTTCACATCTCCTTGAACATTTCCCAGATCCTAAGCACTTTTGAAGTTGTGCTTTTTGGAAAGCAAATGGGATGCACTGAGCTATTTTTGGAAGGTGGAGGGGGCCACGCACCATTTCTTGTACTATGTGAGAAACCGATGCTTAATTAGCAGCAGGAAGGATATGTGAAGAGGGGTTCCTGCTCTCTCCGGTTAGACTGCTGATTTGCTTCAGCAGCCAAGAGAGGGCGCTCCTCAAATTGGAAAAGGGAAAAAAAGCAGAAAACGGGGAAAAGCTGAGCGGAAAAAAAGCCACCCCGAGCTAACTGTGCAGTCTTAAGAAGGAATCTGCTATTCTGCACCAACGGGTCGGATTAAGTACACGAAAGCAAAGTGAGGGGGTATTTTTTCCGGCCGGGGACAGGCACTGGGGACATCCTGGGTGTCGGGTCTAGTTTTGGCACCCGGCCCCCTTGCTGCTCTGGTCAACGCTCCTGTGCTGCTTCCTACAGGTCTTTGCGTCCCGTCGGGAGCTGCAGCGGGTGCCAAGTTTTATTTTTGCCGTCCAGCTTGGGAAGTTTGTTCAACCCATTGGGGAAATGAGCCCGAAACACAAGCAGAATAAAGAAATAATAATGAAGATCGGCATGCGGTGCTTGTTGGGCGCTTTTCTTTCGAGGCTCTTTTAACGATTTAGTAAAAAGCCAAACTCGGTCAGCACCCTGGCATGGGTAACGTACAGTGGGCACTTATCGTCCTCCGATTGGGCACAGCCACATGCGGAAAACAGCATTAGGGGCAAAGCTGGAAGCAGAACCCTGTGTACATCCCCCCCTCCCTGCAGTACAAGGAGACAAACGAGCCACAGCAGGACCCTGCAAGTGCCTTTTGGAGACGGTGTGTCCCCAAACGTGCAGAAATCCATATGGAAAACCCCCCGATGGCGCACGCCTCCCTTCCCCTGCCCCTCTCGCTACTAGGCAGCACCAGGTCATTTTTCAGTGGAAAAAAAAAATACGAAGGCAGCAATAATTCCATTTGAATGTTTTTTTTTTTCTCACCTGCAGAACTGCCTGGAGTGGTTCATGTTGGGACCTGCTTTAATATTGCCTTTCTCTGGGTCATAGATGGTGGTTGCTCGTGCATAAGCTCCTCCGAGAATAAAGATGAACCCATTGAGAGTGACTGCGGGAGCGTATTTGTTATCTGTCAACGGAAAGCAACACTGAGATCAGTTTTAGGCTCCGGTTTGGAGACCGGTTTTTACTTATACATTCCCCTTATTTGCAGATAAGTCACGTTTCTCTAAACCTCCAAGGCTAGGGGAAGAAAAATGAGGGAAGATTCCTGGTTTTGGCTCGTTCAAGTTCTCAAAGGCACTTTTAAAGGTGGGCGGTCCAAGCCCTCCCCTGGATGCACCTTCCTCCGAGCTGGGCATCACGGTTATCCTCTCACCAGATCTCCCGGAGCCGTCTGGAAAGGGGTGCTCTCACATCCCCAATTTACAGGGCAACTGTTACAGGATTTTGCATCTCTGCAGATTTTTGCTCAGATCCGTCTCAGGGCTCAGCGCAGGGGAGCCCGTGGCGCCAAGTACCGCTCGGGGATGTCCCCAGGTATGTTCTTGTCTTTCCTGTGCCACTTCTGCTCATGGAAGGGTCACCCACACAACCCAGGAGACACCTGATGTCCCCCCCTACCTCTCTGCTTCACCTGTCACTTAATTTCAGCTGCATTTTTACTTTCCGATGTGGGAAGCCCCTTGAACAGTCCTGCACTCCAGCAGCAAATAGTGTGGGTTTGGGGTTTCTGTTAAGCAAGTCCCTTCTCCTCAGCTAAAACCACGCTTGAAAATTATTGGGCAAGCTGCAGATTTACTAAAAAAATATTTGGTAACGCTAACCATAAAATCATTGAACAAAGTAAGTCCTAATTTAATGAGCTGACCTGTCCTGGATGCTGCTCTTAATTTCCTTAACTGGCCTTTGAGCTGGTTAAACTAGGAGCAGTATTTTTTGGTTTTGTGCTTCTGATCAAGAGGGCGATGATGTGGCCCGAGGGTTGGGTCTAGGGGCCATGTGGGGCAGCAGAAGGGGCAAAATGTGTCATGGGTTAAAGCTGGGCTCCTGTTAGGCTGAGTATCTGCAGGCATATGTCAGAAAACATGGATGCATTAGGAAAACGTCATTGATCCTTGGGAACAGATGGGAAGAAACTAATTCATCCAGAAAATAGAACAAGGCGTATTCAGTTTCTTCTCAGTGCCACTAAGCCACTGTAATTCATCAGAAGGACTTATCTGTCCTAACAACCCGGCTCGCATCCCTTTCCAAATCAGACTTGCATACGTGACATTTTTTCCAGCTAAAGAACACATCAGGAGTTTTCCATTTTTAATTATCATGCTTTCCTGGCTTTTTTTTTCCCTTTGACTGACACTATCTTACAAGAGAAAGAAACTCTCCCATTAAAAAGAGCTCAGAATTAAACTCCCAAATCTCACAGGGAAATTATATGGGGTTCCCTCAAGGCAGAAAGTGGCTTCTCAAGAGACTGAATCACTGACTTAATGTTCCTTTTTGTCAAAGAAGGAGAGGGAAACCCCTTGGTTATTTTTATAGTGACTTTTTTCCCTTTCTTTTCAAATAAGCAGGCAGTCTGATTTTCTTTCTTTTTATTTTCTAAGAGGCAATCATGTTTGAGTCTCATCAATTTTTCAATACATCACCTATCTGTTGTTTTGACTGCTTTTGGCTTTAGCTACAATTTCATAAATTGATATAAAGCAGGTCTGAGATAGCAAAACAGGGAAATCTCTGCTGCTTCTTTCAGGAAGGGAGAAGTTCGCAGCCAACAGTCTCCTGATCCTGATGAAGATAGGACAGAGAGGCATGAGGGAGACCCCTCCAGAGACAGGTAGAGAGAAAAGATGATGTTTTATTTTTGCTTTGTTACTATGAGGCAGAAATTATTCACTGACACTGGTGAGCTTGGAAAACTCAAGCAAGCTTTCTTGTTGCCTAAGCATGGATGGCCATGGTCAACCTTCAGCCTTTCTTCTCCACATCCTTCCCTCGCTATTGGCCTTTCCAGGGCTTGGCAGCCTCATGCAGACACAAAAGAGACACCAACTTCTGTCACTGCTCAAAGTCTTTGCCATGTAGTAGGGCAGGATGGTTGGGGAGCCTAATTCTGCAAAAGTACGTGCTGGTTGAGCATTTTGGTCAACACCATTGGGCATGCATGTGAGCTCGTGCAGGTCAGAGGATTACCACTCCTTCCCCAGAATGAAATCCAACCATTGAGGTCGTCCCCTACTGAAATCCAGTTCAGGTTGGAAAAGATTAGGTGGGATTTGTCCAAGATTGCAAGTGCACATGAGATTAAAAGGTAGAGTAAATGTAAAGGAAATAATAGGTAAAAGTACTCTTCTCTCTATGTCAATAACGTCATGGCATCACTATATTTTACTCTTGGCAAAGGAAAATGTGCAAGTATTTCTGTTCTTCTGGCTACAAGTCATTGCAGGAAGGGGTGCTGAGCAGAGTCCTTGAGCTGGAGGGGCACTTATGTCCCATTGATAACTCAGCTGACCTGTGTGCTCCTAACGTAGCAACAGCCACGTTGCCTGTGATGTGTTTTTTTTGGTTCTTACATTACTATATACACAGGAAGGTCCATCTCCCACAGTGAGGAAGAACTTCTTTCCTGTGAGGGTGACAGAGCCCTGACACAGGCTGCCCAGAGAGGCTGTGGAGTCTCCTTCTCTGGAGAGACCCACCTGGATGCCACCCTGTGCCCCGTGCTCTGGGTGTCCCTGCTGGAGCAGGGGGATTGGACTAGGTGATCTCTAGAGGTCCCTTCCAACCTCAACCATTCTGGGATTCTGTGTGTGTGATATAGCCAAGCATCAGCATTCTGCTGTCCCTATCATGACTACTTAAAGATGTTATAATGTCACCTCCCAGTATAGCATTGGGTCAGAGGCTGAGGTGACATTCAAGTGAATGGTGGCAGTACTTCATGTTGGAAAACGGCTATTAAAAACAAAACCATTTGGCAGATCTTGATCAGGGACACGCCAGCAGTCAAGCTCCAACTCGAAGGTCTCCAGCAGGCTGGGGGCAGATAGATGCACGTGATGGAACAGGCTGGCGAAAGACTAGTCAGTAGAAACTGATTTGCTTTTAATAGTAAGTGCCTCTTCCTCTCCCTGAATAGGAGTCAGACAAGCTCAGGGCTGGCATGGCAGTGAATAAGGTGACATTCCGGAGTCTGCAGGCTGATCCTCGCATAGCTCGCGAGGCCGAGCAGCAGGTCTTGCAATGAGCAGGTGGCTCTCGGGTTTCGGTCGTGCGGGCAGGGCGCTGCCATCGCAGTGTGAGGCTGAAGGAAGGAGGAGACGACGGGACGAGCAGATTGCTGGGGGCCACCCCAGGAACGGGCCCCACAGGCTGCGCCACGGCAGGGGCTGTGCAGGACACGGCCAGAGGAGGCAGTTGGGCCACAAGTGACCAGATGGAAGGTGAAACAGAATCACAGAATCCCAGAGTGGTTGAGGTTGGAAGGGACCTCCAGAGATCATGCAGTCCAACCCCCTGCTCCAGCAGGGACACCCAGAGCACGTGGCACAGGGTGGCATCCAGGCGGGTTTGGAAGATCTCCAGAGAAGGAGACTCCACAGCCTCTCTGGGCAGCCTGTTCCACCAGGTTAGGCAAACACAGAACTCCCTCTCACGCTGCCTGGGCTCTCCTAACTGCCCAGCTGGTCATGATATCCAATAATTCCCCCAATCACTCTTGAATGAGCCATCTCCTGAGGCCCAGAAGCCTGCTGCTTTCAGCTGAAAATGCTGCATTTTGTTTTGCTGCATTTGAGGAATGGAGGAGTAGGCCCCACTTGCAATGATGGTTCAGTTCTCCGCAGCGCTTTTACCAGGAAAATGTTAATGAAATGAAGAGTTCACCAGAATGTGTCGATAAAAGAGAAGCAGGAGGTGAGGGGCAGGTATCTGATAAGCAAATACAAAAATAGTGACTTTGCTAAATAATAGGCAGACTGCAGGTAGAGCATCAAGGAGGAGTCATTTTGGATGAAGAGCATGGCGTATGTGGGGAAGAAATGGAAACAAAGAAAAAAATCGAGTTGAGCATCAAAAAATCCTGAGAACTATGGAAAAACACTGATGAAAGAGAGGAACACTCGCTGCTTTAACACTTCTGAGGGACAGCTGGCTAAATGCATGGCACTGGCGCAGAGCTGTCTGTCTTGCAGAGATGGACAAGCCAAGACGGACATCTGACTTCTCTTGTAAAGTCCAAAAATAAATTAATGGGAATGATTGTGCATTTTAAGTATATAAGCCACATAACACTGTGGTAGAAGCACAGAGACTCTGCTAAAATTATTTTCCAGGTATTTCTTACATGCACCTCCTGCTGAGGTTGGGCACATCACTGAACACTTTGTCCTTTCAGATGGTTGTATGAAATGACAAAAACCTCAGGGACTGTCCTGAGATCTGTAACAGACCTTGAGGCTGAAGCCTGTCTCATCCTGCACTGTCTTGTCGAGTTTTTAAAAACACTGAAAATGATCCCGGAGAGCAAGGATGCCATGCACAAGATGCCTCTCTCAGGCAGCTCATCTGCTCTTTTTGAGGCCCAAATGTGCCTGGCATCACCTCATTTAACACCTGGAGCCCTCCTAGAAAGGGAAAGCCACGAAGAAGCCAGACTTACCCGATGCTTGTGGTCTTTTAGGGCCATCAGCGGCCTCCCTTGCCAGCCCTACACAGATTGGCATCATGATGTGTTGTCTTCCCCCAAATTTTTGTGCTTTCAGAAGCACAATAGAGGCAAGACTCCTGGTCCAAAGGCTGGCCATGCCACTGCTCCCCATCCATTTCTCATGGCTGCCTGTCTGCCCTCTTTCTCCTTCTTTTGTGGGAAGGATTCAGTCCATATGGCAGCGCAGGGCCACACAGCAGGGACAAATGGACAGTGGACTTGTGCTCTAAGGGAATTCTTACTTGTCGACCCTGGTGATTTTGCAAGGACTGAGCTGATACCTACAGCAAACGCCACAGTTCCCTCCAAGGCTAAATGGCATGGTAAGGAATTAAGTTTTTGTATTAGAAAGCAGAGAGGCTCATATATCTTTGACCTCCTTGACTCTACTTCTCACCAGATTTTAAAATTTAGTAATAGTGATGAATAAATATAATTTATTCTTCTGACAAGCCATAGAGATGAATACTCATAACTTGTTCTTCTTGCAAACCAGAAACACTAATCAAAACTTGTAATTCCGCCAGTGCAGACACTGACTGTTCCAAGCAGCAAAAATAATAAAAAAAGAAGCATCTTTTAGTGGCCTGGCAAGAAGGCACAGAGCGAACTAAAACACAGTGACAAGATAATCAGGCTTACGGGCACTGACTTCGGCTTGTCTATGGCTATCTTCTAAATGAGACAAACCTTGGGAGGCCGGGCATGGAATACACTCTGAGTGTGCAGAGCTCTATAGGCCTTAGCTAACAAGAAGCGGGGCAGCAGGCACTGCAAGCATGTGGGCTAGGTTCAGTTGCTGTGGTAGGACCAGAGCAACAAATTTCCTACAGCTAGGAACACGAGCAGGGGACATGGGTTTCCCGACCACATGCAGTATGAAGGTCCTGGGAGGCTTCATTAGCTCCCTAATATCAAGCTGTGGGCTTGGCTGCTGCAGAGCATCTGCCAGCTCCAAAAACAGGGTATAGGGAGTGTGGCAAAGGATGGGGAAGTGAGGAAAAAAAACAGCTCCTCTCCGAACATGTGTGTGCAAACTCCTCTCCTGCCCAAAGGCTAGTACAGCAGCCACGTGCAGTGTGTTGGGGGCCCTAGTTCCATCCTACTGCACAGGAATCCACATCCAACACCTTATGGCAGGTTGGGGCTTAAGAATAAATAGAGACTGAGGCTGAGGCTGCTGCTTAGCCTTAAAAGAAACCCAAGCAGAGCAGAGGCTGGGCTCCCTGGAGGCGCTGGCGGTCCCCACCTCGTCTCTGCTCTGCACGGGCAGGACTTCAGCCCCGAGCTGGTTTCAGCGGGGCTCCTGTTGGCCTAAAAACGCCCCTTCCCTTTCCACGGTGGGTGCCAGCGCTGGCTGGGCCGGGGCTGGGGCTCTGGGCCACATGTGTGCCCAGCTGCAGGCAACGGGCCGGCGACTGGGAAACACCACAGTGACTTGAAGTGGGCACCACCGCTCTAAAACCCTCCAGACGCCTTGGACACTGTCCATTCCTGCATCTACTGCTGAGTGCCTGAGCATGCTCGAGGTGTTTTTAAATAATCCATTATCCTTTCGGAGGTAAACAGGTTTCATTGATCTCTGGAGTGACCTTAAACAACAGAACTCGCTGTCAGATGTCTCAGTTTACTCAGCTCAGAGGGACAGCTGAAGAATTCGCAAATACTCACAAAAATGCCTTAGGGCTGTCAAAAGCACCCCAGGAATGATCATATCAGAGTTCAGCTCATCTCCATTTTATAAAAAGCACTCCAAGACTCCCTCCTACTCCCTCTTTGTTTTAAATGAAGGTTGACTCTACTGCACTTGGAATATCACTCCGTTCTTGGGGCATATCTTAGAAATACAGATGATGCTGTGGTTCTTGTGGAGTTGCAGAAATAAAAGTACATTTCCAGTGTTCCCGCAGCCTTTTAGTGAAGATCAAGGATTGCATCACTTCAGTCTCCCAGACATTCTCCGCTGGGGTGCAATTTTTCAGGCTTTGTGTTATTTTGCTTTATTTGCAAACAAAGTGGCGTTATTTATTTCCTAACAAATCCACCCGAGAACTCAGTATTTTATCATATATTTTACGCCTTCAGCTTAACTAATTAACTTTGTTTACACCCAAACTCCTACCAATGCTATCTTTTAACTGCACCAGTTGCCCTTCATGTAATTTCGTTAGGAAACGGTACAAGTCTATTTCAACGAGGGATGATGAACCCATCTCTGGATGGTTAGGATGATTTTTCCGAGCACGCCTGGTGTTGATGCCTGCTAGACAGTATAATAAGCCCAGGGAATGAATTCTTAGCTCCTGTGGCACTCGCACTAGTTCGGTAAGGGAAAGGAGAACCTCTTTGCATAATGCATTCGTTTTTTGCAATATGCTCTGCGTACAGGAAAACCTCACACTGTCAGTCAGAGGATTAAATGAACAGCAGCAGCTGGAGCCCATGTGATGGAAAAAGCCGGGAAATAGGTTTGTTTGCCCTGCTGTATTACATAAACATGACTTTTTCTGGTTAACGCCCTCCCGCTGGGCGCTTCATGCTGCATCATATGCATGTCATGTTATGTTAGGCTGGACACAAACAGCAGCCAGGGACTAGGAAAGCAGCCACGCTGCCTTCGCAGGGGAAGCCAGGGCCGCGCGAGCCTCCTCGGGACCATTTCTAACCCCAAGAAGGGATGCAGAATAACTGCAGCAAGCTAAAACAAAAGGACAGCTTATTTTAGCCCCTAGGATATGCTCTCATCTGGAAACCACATCGCTGTCGTTCCGTAGTTTGTGTCTTACTCCTCGTACTCGCCCTACCAGGATGAATACTGCGACTATACAGTTTTTAAATAAGTGACCTCAGACTTTATCCTTCCTTCCTTCTCCACGGGGACAGCAGTGACTTTGTGAGGCTCTTGCCCCACTTCCCAAATAGCCCAAACACCTCGGGGAGCAAGAAAGCAGCTAGGTCGTGACTTGCTCAACTCTACGGCAAATTCTGCGTGGAGTCTGCCCCTCCTAAGCCACTGCTGCTTGGGAGAACTTGAGCTCCTGTCTTCCTCTTTATTCTGTGAAATGCGAAGGGAGCCCTGGGGCATCATAAACATGACTAATAAAGGCGGTTTTAATAATCCACCTGTCTCAGGGATTGCGGGCTGTGAAGCGTGCGTGACTTTGAACGCCACTGATAAATCCTAGTTACGAGTGACCTCCCCATCCGCCAGGACAGGCGGCACTTTAACAAACACTCGCCTAATAATCCATTAAGTGACTGGGGTTGTTTTAAGCACGAAGCAACACATGACGTGAGAACCAAGTTTCACTGCACTTTGTGATTTTTTGGATCTAAAATTACTAGTTGTCCATGTCTAATAACTGCTTTCCTTTCTCCTCTACTTTGAACTCCTCACTTGGAGCTGATAACTAGCTGTATTAATGAGTGACAATTGCCTCCAGTAGCAAATCCAGATAATTGCCTCTATGGTTTAACACACCCTGCATTCCTGCCAATCTGCCACCAGCGGCTCCCCCGCGCCGACTCATCTGCTTTCCACGGAGGCCCTAAAATACCCGGAGCGCCGAGAGCTCCATCACGACGCGAGCGCCTTACCGATCATGGGCGACTCTATGAAACTCCAGGCGTTGGTCTGCGGCACGTAGGACTGCAGGACGCCCGCGGCGCGGCCGGCTTCGTTGACGCCGCCGAAGACGTAGATCTTGCCGCCGCAGACGGTGGCGGCGGCCGAGTGCACGGCCTTGGGCAGCGGCGCGATGGTCTCCCACTGGTTCGTGATGGTGTCGTACCTGCGGCGGCAGCGAGCACAGTGAGCCGGGCCGCGGGGAAGCAGCGGGGCACACAGACAGACAGACAGGCAGACGCGGCTGCCGGGTGACAGGGAGGCGGCTGGACAGGCAGAAAGGTGCAAATGTGTCTTCTGCCGTGACACCAATGCAAGCACTGGGTAAACACTGTCATTAATGCCTTTTCTGAGCCTTTAAAGCACCAGTAAAAAACCCAGAGAAAGCTAGTGCCGTTCTCAGTGTATGCCTCTCAAATCCCATTACAGCCCAAGCTAAAGAAACGTAGGACATCTTTGTCGAGGTGTCTTCCACTAATTAATTTCTATTAATGAGTATACAATGAGATTATTCTTGCAAATCAGCGCAGCGATATCCAATAGCAACCGCAGGCAGGGGACTGCTAACGCACTTCAGCTGCTCGGCGGCTGGAACACGTCTCACCTGCCACATAACCAACCCCACGGCTCTCTGCACTCCCCGTACCCGACCAGCGATGCACATTTTGTGCTGGAGTAAGTTGCTTCCATTTAATTTCCTTTGTGCAAAGCAAACTACTGCACTCCACTGCAAACTGCTGCAAATGCTAATGCTGGAATAAGATTTCACCATTGCATCCAGATTTGACATGAAGCAAATAGAAAAGAGTACGCATTAAACTGCTAAATTAGTTTTAAGGTCATCAGTATCTGATTTAATTAAGCCATTGACCATAAGGGATGTGCAGTTAATAATCCATGGATGAAGATTCATTTTAGACAATGTCACAAGTACAGACGTCATTTTTTTTTTTTTTTTTTAAAGATAATGTGGCAGGGATCCAAATAGCTGCTCTAAAATGAGTCTTGCAGACAGTGGAAAGGGATATGAGTTTTAGGCTTCAATATTTCCATGTAATGGCACAGTCAGTCAAATAAGAGTTTCCTGGGTAGCGATTATTCAGGATTGTTGACTGCGCAAAGAGAAGCCCTCATCATCCACTCAGGGCTTTTGCTCTTGATATTAGTGATACGCAACATGCAAACATTAAACGAATCTGTGTCCACGAATCCATCTGCAGCAAGTGATTTACTGACCGGGGAGTCTCCTTCCGTAACATCTCTCAAATTCCCACAGCCCAGAATAGAGGAAAATAAACGGGATAAAAGATGGAAATGATGGAGGTGGCACAAAATAAAATGCTTCACAAAAAAATACATTAATAACTTTTCAAGCAATATAACTGTAAATAATTAATATGCCCATAAAAATGAACGAAAAGTATGAGGGAGGTGAATTTTAACTAACAAAATGAGCAAAAAACCCTTAAAATGAGCACAGACAACAGCTATTTACAATGTTCTAAATTAGCTACTGAGAAATTAAACTCACTTATAATAAAATGACCAAAGAGGTGAAATATAACAAGGTTAGACAATATGGGACATACCAAAGGGCCCGCCTATGCTGAGCTGATTTTTAAAGTTCGACACCGAAAAGATGACTGCAGATTCATGTTTGGCTACATAAAGAGCTCTTAAATGTAAGGCACCATATGCTGGAGCTCTTGTATTTGCCCACAGCGCTCATGGCACTCCCATCCTAGCAGATACGCAAAAATGTCACATAATATGAACAGCTTCATACGCTGCTGTTGGGTTATGCTTTACTAACGCACCTATTTCAGTTATTTTGGGTTTGGTAGCTTATTTGATGATGGCTGTTATTATTGAATGAAAAATTGATTAAGGAATGGGTTAAAATTCATTCCAAAACAGTCAAAAAATAGAAATTTGAGGAAGATACTGGTCCAGTAATTCCTCAGCTTCCGGGATATTACAGCAGCCGACTTGCTGGTGTTTATAATGTGTTTTCAGGAGAAGGAAGGGCTACAGCTTGCAGGTCTGTTGTAGGGTGGGTGAGGGTGAGGACAATGTTGTCCAGGAATGTTGGAGAAAGACTCAAATTATAAATAGTTCCTTTTCTGGATGAATTTCATGGTTGGGATCCCAGGCCCTCTGCACACAGTTTTTCTCCCACCTTCACTGTTTATGTTCTTGCAGTGACAGAATTGGCCTTTTTGTGCCTGCCATGGGGAACCAAAAATGACCAGTTTCACCTTATCCACTGAGAGCCAAAGGCTGCAAATCTACAGGATGCAGGTGCAGACAGGGCAGCTTAAGGCAAGTGTTCTTGTCTTGAGCACCCTTTGGTTTCAAAAAATCTTCTCTGAGCCATTAAGCAGAAGGAAACCATTCCGTGTCCACCTAACGCGGCACCTAGCCTGGATTTTGGATAGGCCCAGTAAAGCAATCCTCTTAACCAAGTGTCTGAATTCTCCTTGGGGTTGAAGATAAGACACAGGTACCTTTAAGGCCTCCTGATACCTAATTTCACTCCATCCATCAAGCCCTTCAATCCCCTCGAGTTTGCTCCTCTGGTTCATTACCTCCTTGTAAAACTGTAGAGCTGATTTCTCGTCTCATTTTTGTTTAGCTTCATCTCCCACCCACTGGATAGCAAGTTTTTTCCTGTTAAATTATAAAGTTGTCTGCTATCAAATCTCTCTCCTCCACGTACAGACCTGCAGAAAATAATAAAGTCGCCTCTTAACCTTCTATGGGATAAACTAAGTAGTCTAAGCTTCTTAAGTCCCCCACTGCAAGGCAGGTTTCCATCATTTTGGTTTATCTCAACTCAGCTCTTAATGTGTTCGCACAGGGATTTGCACCAGATTAACTAAATTGGTTCAAAAATGAATGAAGTGGAGTCTTCCTAACCTTGCAGCGTAGGAAATGATGACAACCGCTTCACCTCTCCAGCCTCCGGCCTTTCCATTTGTCACGTCGGGGCTGGCAATACCTCGGCCCCACGGCCACCAGCGCGAGGAGCATCTTCTGCCACCATTAACACCCAGCTCTACCCTGGGGCCAGCACGGAGGGAACCAATTTGAACAACTAATCATTTTGATCTCTTCCTATTAGTCAAGCTTTGCATTTGATTCCCCTGTTTGGAGCCGCAGACAGACGTTTAATGGGAGCTGGCTTCAGTCCAAGCAAAGGTTTTTCTTCCCTCTCCTCCATGGCTCCGTCCGGCCCTGCTGCGTCCACCACAAGGGCTTTCGCCTGCTGAGCTTCCAGGACGTCTCCCTGGGACAGGATGGGCTGGCTCTGCGGTCCCGGCACCGATGGGTCGAGCCCACATTCACACAAGGCTCTCGCACGTCGGCCTTTGCTCTGGGATCAGTCCCTGTGGCCGTGCAAGGTCCCTTCTTTCATCACATGTGGGATCGGGTGTCCCTGGCTGTCCCGTCACCATACGAGGCCATGGGCTCTCACCTGTCCCTGAGATCTGGTTNAAAGGTTTTTCTTCCCTCTCCTCCATGGCTCCGTCCGGCCCTGCTGCGTCCACCACAAGGGCTTTCGCCTGCTGAGCTTCCAGGACGTCTCCCTGGGACAGGATGGGCTGGCTCTGCGGTCCCGGCACCGATGGGTCGAGCCCATGTTCACACAAGGCTCTCGCACGTCGGCCTTTGCTCTGGGATCAGTCCCTGTGGCCGTGCAAGGTCCCTCCTTTCATCACATGGGTGTCCCTGGCTGTCCCGTCACCGTCCCTGTGATCTGGTTTGGGTGCTATTTAGACACTGAGGAGCCAGCAAGTGCTCTGAAAATCCAGCCTGAGGTGGTTGGAGAGCGCATTCAAACATCCCCTTTGCAAAGGATTACGTCTACGGGCACGATCCTCCTCTGGCTTCACTTTGTTTAGCACCCACTCATTCTTCTGCCTCGACCCCAATGGCTGCAGCAGAAAAACCTTTCGTCTCATGCTGTGTCATTTGCTTTCTGCCTTGTTCACTTTTGATCTCTTTAAATACCTGAAAACACTATTACTCCCCCCAGTGCAGCCTCTTAATTTCTTTCCTTCCACATTAGGGAGCCTCGCGAGTACCTTCATTTATTCACACTTAGAAAATCCTTGCATCTTGGTCAGTATCTTAGAGCCAACCGCTCTCCAGTTTCTTATATATTATTTAATCCTGTTTGCAGGAAATCTACTATTTAAAATAAAGCTGTACGGAGTCATATTGATCTGCTCTGCAGATGATTCACATGATGTTTAAAATCATATTACGGATTACTGGGTTTTGCCTTTTCTATTTTCTTCTGACTCTTCTGAGGAGCTTAATAAACTATTCTTGGACAAGGCTATATATTTAATTTTCTTAAGCCATCAATAAAACAGTGGGTTCTGAAGCAGTTTATAAAGCCTATAAAGCTTACTTTTACGTTTCTTTTTTTTTTTTTTTTTCCCGAATGTCTTCCCAGCACACGCCGCCAGCTGAAGTAATCTCCCAATTTTAAGACAACCCTATTGTAGAAGTGCTGTCAGGTCAAGGGGATTCATCTCCCTCTGTCCTTCAGACAGATAATAACCACAAAGCGCCCACATTTCCACACTTTCAGGCACATATATTCGCTTGTCAGCCTATGCGGGCTCTCAGGCTCTCAAATTGCATACATTACGAGGCCCATCCATTATCTAAAACCCTAGTTCCTTGATCCACTTCATTTCCCCGCCTCCCCACTCCACTCGTATCTCCGGAGGAGACGCCGAGTGGAACGCGCTCTCGCCTCGTACCTAATGACTCGCTTCTTGTCACACAGCAACTTGCCAGAGGGGCTTGATCGAGAGCTGCCGCCGCTCCGTTATTTCCCTAAATATTCATTCCAACAACATAACTCTGCTCAGACGCAGACCCATGTACATGCACGAGAATGGACTTATAATTCAGCCCGCCTGGCACTCCACATTGCTTTAACCCGAGTAATGAATGACTCCTACCTGTCTGTTTGTTACAGGCCCGTAATATTCGCTGTCAAAATAGAGTTTTACAGTCTCTTTGTCGCCAAATGGCAGATAAAGGGTAAAAAAAATCTCAATTCCACTGAAGTTGATGGGAAAATATCCACTGATTTAGGTGGGATTCTTGTGGAGGCAGCACCCTTGAGCAGCAATGACACAACCGAAAGCCCAAACGATGGAGTACGGAGCTAATCCCATAAATTATTAGATATCCAGTGGTTCCTATTTGCTTTAATGCTTTCTAATAGCGCAGTAGATGTATTAGGTGCAGTCAGGTAATGGCAGGTAGAGTTAAGACGGCCTGACATTATCCGTTTAGCAAAAAGCCGCAACAAAAACATCTTTGTCAATTTTTCACCATTTGGGATGAAATATTCCAAAAACTGCAGCAAAAAACAAGTGGGGAACAAGAAAAAAAAAATGGAGAAAATGGGAGAAATGTTCTGTGCCTTCAAAGACTTCCAGTGGTGAGAGACTGTGGCCTCCATGCTCTGGGCCTGCACACTGATGGGAAGTGAGATACTGCCTCATCCCAAACTACTGCACCATATTCCAGGAGAAAGGCACAGCCTGAATGACCTGGGCAGTCTAATTGGGAAACACTTCTGCTTGACAAAGTGCCAATTTGCCCAGCACAGCTCGGGAAGTTACCCTTCTCTCACCTGCATTTCTAAGAGCAGAGCCCTGAATACCCTTCCCAAAGCCCGTGCAGCCGAAGCACTGGCACATTATTGCACTTCTGCAGTTCCCCACTATCTGTTAATAGGAGGAACAGACAAGAAAACATCTCAGAGAATCTCCCTCGCTTCTTGGCATGACCCAAATGAGGTCATTTTGCAGTTTTTCCATTGCTGCGTCTCATAAGCCACTTCGTAGACCCGAGCAGACTAATTATAACCACGGTTTTAACAAATCCCCACGGCGAGATGTCCTTATTGTGGCAGAGAGCGCAAGAGAGAGTGCGCTGGCAAGATAGGCAAGAAGTCCACCAGTCACCTCAAAAACGTCTCTTGGTGGCTCGATAGAACGAGAGTTAGTGGCCGCGCTCGCCAGCTTGAGCAGCTCCCTGGGGCTTGGGATGCTTTGGTGAAGAGAGAAGTGAGAATGGGAGCAGAGGAAGGAATGAGGACTCCGAGGAAAAATAAAAAGAAATAATTTCATAAAAAAATAAAAAACCCACCATTTATTAAGTCACCTATCTGTGAGTCACATTGTTTAGCTCTTTGTCAAGGGGAAGAATGAAATTTACCACTTTCATAGAAAACGTTTTCTGGCTTAAATTATAGGGGAAATGCCTTTAGAAATTACATAAAAATCACAAGTCCGCTAAACGGTGAGATTTTCCCCAAAGTGAGTCCCTTACTGCTCAGTATTTGTGATAAATGCTGCATAAATGGAACATAAAAGTTGCAAAGCCAAATGATGATAGAATTAAGGCATCGTCAACCCTAACTTTTTGCAGATATTCTTTTTTTTTGCAGGTCTTTCATAATTCTCTATTGCTCTTTGGATTCCCCATTTAAGGCAACTTTTACTGAGAACTGCTTGCTTCAAAATCTTCCTGAGGAAGTCAGCAATTAAAACTCACAATAAGAAAAAAATTCTCACTTTTTTGTCTGTCAGATTCACTAAAAGGAAAAAAAAATCACAAAAATGTATTACTAATCTATTGTCAAAATACTTCTGTAAGTGTTTGGGTAAGGTTAGGATTGTATTTATCTTTTCGGAAAGGAATATTTTTTATATTCCATTTCAAAGTGGTTTCTATTTTTTTTAATGAAAACATTGATAAGCACATAAAATATTATAGCCTTCACTGAATGTTATGGTTGACATAAAATGAGTTGGTTTTGGAATTCTTTTTTGTGAAATGTTTCTTTTGTGTTTTTGTTCCTTCCTTAAGTTAAATTTCAGAATGGCTTTTTTTTTTTTTTTCCATTATTTTGAGCTTCTTTTTGAAATGAAAAATTTCCATTCTCTCCCGTCTCTATTCACCCTCTCTCAGCCTGGAATTCAAAACTGTTTCCATGTCTCCGTGTGAGTTTGGCAGGTCCCAGGGCCAGGGTAAGAGCTACCTTGCAGCCAGGCACTTCGCCGGGCGAGTACCTGGGAGAAACCTGCTTTGCTGCCGCTCTTCTCGGTTAAAAGACACAGAAAAACAACAGCAACAACAAAATCAACACAAATTTGGGGTTGGTGGAGACTCTCATCAGTTTTGTTTATCTGTTCTGTAACCTGCAGGATGGATCCGAAGAAGCTGAATTTCTCTCCTCCCTCTCCTGAGCAAACCACCAAGCAGACTGGCAGCTTTCTGCTTCCCTTTTGAAACAACGCTTTCCACCGACGCTTTCAAGGAAATCTAATCCTGCATATTTTCCTTCCTCTGTGGTTTTACAAGCCGATTCTAACACCCGCACCACATCTGACTCGACATTTAAAAGCACAAGTGTCCTTTGGCGTGAAGCCAAGGCCCCGGCAAACGGCTGGATTTTGTGGCTACCTTTCCACGTGGTCGACGTTGCCGGCCACGCCGACGCCGCCGATGGTGTAGATCTTCCCGTCGTAGACCAGGCTGTTGTGCCGACACCTGGGCACTGTCATGCGGGACACGAGGTTCCAGTTGTCGAGCAGGGACATGTAGCACCAGACGTCGGCGAGCGTGACCCCCGACTCCATGCCACCTGGAGCAGAGCGGGCACGGAAAACGGGAGACGAAGCAGGTGAGGTCTGGGAAGCAGCGCAGCTCTGCGCGCGGCGAGCACAGCCAGTTACAAAGCACAAACTCTTCCAATGACATTTGACTAATTAAAATAAATCACCCTCAATACGGAGCATCTGTTCCGATGATGCATAACTGTGTCATTTATTCCTGCTTCCCAAAGGCCTTTTTTTTTTCTTTTTTTAAATGAGATAATACAAGGAAATCAAGATGTCAGACTAAGAGGGACATGTACAGGAGGGGACAGACCCTCTCGAATGCTCATAAATAACCTCCAGTCTATTAAATTACCGCAGCACGTGCTAGCAGGCAGAGCCCATCTTGGCTTGCGAGATCAGTCCAGCCCGGATCTCGAGAGCTCAATGCAGTGATGGACTGAAGCTGCACATACATGGGCAGAATAAAGCAAGTGCTTGCATTGCAGGTTTTGCTCCTAATTTGCAGGGTTGAATTCCTTATGTCTTTTGATTTGCTGATAAAAGGAAGAAGCAGCTGTACAGCTCCTGTAAAAGCATTTAAGATGCTCAAGTAAAACATTTACACTGGGCATTTTTGTGCGTCTGACTGAAGCCTCCAGCATAGCTGCTTGGTGGGTGTCTTACAGTCCTCATCTCGGAGCCCAAAAGGGTGAAGTGATTTATCTGAGACCACACTAGGAGTCAGTGGCTGAGCCAAGAAGAGAAACCAGAGTCTCAGTTCTGTGCTTTAATGACAAAACCAGGCTTTCTTTTTGGAATTTTACAGTTGTTTCCGTTCATTCCCACTTTTGTTCATCCCTCATATCTTTTTTTTTGTTTCTCTTTTTTTTTTTTTTTCTTTCTTTCTTTCTTTTCTATGTCACGAAAGTTTAAGGAAAGCAGAAGATCTGCTGACACCCTGCTAGGTTTCCAGTGAAGCCTGCAGGACCTCCAGCTCCCGTGTTCTAGCACCCAGCACCAAAACTTGCTCATCCAGAATCAGGGCAAAGAGCTGAAATAAGTTTTGCACTTGGGATTCCCTTGGATTTTGCTAGCAGGTAAGGCAGAGTTCAGAATGGCTTTTCATATTGGGAAGACCCTCAGCTAAGAATAACTATAAGTCAGCATCTCACCCAAGCCCTGTGGAAGACCTTTGCTTCAGGAGAAAAACCATGATGGGCAAAACCACCACAAAATAGTTTTGAAGTTTTGAAGTGATCCTTAGGGCCTCTACGCTGTGTTAGTGGGATTTAGCCCCACGGTACGTATTCCCTGGCCACATCTTTGTCCAGACATGTCTGTCCGCCCCACGCTGACTCCTCTTCCAGCCCAAACCTCTCCCCAGAGCATCCTCACGCTGCCTGGCGAGAATCTGCTCCTCTCCTCCAGCCAAGGAGGTGCCACAAGCCTGCAAATCCGCAGACGCTTTCATCCCACCGGCACAAGCCATAGGCAGCTACTTGGGTCGTTAAAGCCTTTTTTAAGGAGCGTGGTCTCACTTTCATTGCAACTAAGAAGATTATAGGGCTAGTGACTACTGTCAAAAGAGAGGTTTCAACAACAAGCACAAAACGTGAACGCTCTTGTAAGCAAATACTGTAAGTGCAGGTCACATATTCAGCAGTTCAGCCTGCCTGTCTCAAATCCCATAACCCACCATTTAGACTCAATTGCAGCCAATATCTTAAATTGTGTTACTATGGCAGTGAAACCTCTTTGCATGCCTGACGGTTGTCAGACCTATTTTCCCAAAACGGCTGCTCGGCGAGAGTGCAACGGCTGCGGAGACATGGAGAAGGCTGAAACCAGGGAAACCCTTCTACCCTTCTATTTTTTAAGGAGATTGTGGGTATATTTTTTCTGTGCCCTGCCTTGGCTCGCAGCGCAAGGTGGAAACCCGGTGCTTTGCTGCATACCTGAGAGATAGATGTTGTCCCCAGCGCTGACCACGCTGAAAAACTCGCGGTCGTAGAAGGGCAGGCTGGCCAGCGGGTACCACTTGTTGTTCTGCGGGTTTAGGCAGGTGACCGCCGTTAAGGCGCGCTGGTTCATGCCGATCATCTGGCGGCCCCCCACGAGGACGATCACCTCGGCCACCCCTAGGATTGAAGCAAAGTGACGGCCCAAAGAAGTGACACCGTTCCGGCAAAAAGAAAAGCACACGGAGGGCAAAGCATTTGTGTCTAAGGGCGTAAAAATGTGGGTTGGGCTCTGCAATCCGAGTGGAAAGGGTGGGAAAAGGGAGCACATGAGCGGGAGGTGAGCAGGGCTGAGGGGCATCGCAGTGAAGGTCCTGGGGATAACTCGGGAAGGAGGGTGCTCTCTGGGCTAACACGCGTTGAGGGGAAATGAAATAAAAAGCTTTCTCTATGTAAAAGTGTTTCTTGACTTCAACAGGTTTTGAGGGTGAAGCCCTGAAGTGCTGAATTCTTGCTCCGCTGACAAAAATGGGAATTTTGCTAGGGATTTAGAGATATCTGGGATATCCCGGTAAAGCCTGGCCCTCCACCTGAAGCAGGTGTTTCCACAGCTCATATCTGGAGATTTGGGCTACGGCTGCATTTCCGCATCCTTATTTTTCCTCTCCTCTCTGCTAAGAGATGGAACAGGCTGCGCAGAGAGGTTGTGGAGTCTTCTCTGGAGATCTTCCAAACCTGTTTGGATGCCACCCTGTGCCCTGTGCTCTAGGTGACCCTGATGGAGCAGGGGGGTTGGACTAGATGTCCTCTAGAGCTCCCTTCCGACCTTAAGCACTCTGGGATTCTATGTTTTCCCTGGGATTTCCTCTCCGGAGCAGCCGGGCGTGCACGAGGGTCCCCTGCGTGCGGCCACGGGCGCCGCGCGGCCGGTTCCCGCCCGGCGCCTCTACCTGCGGAGAGCCGGGGCCGCGTGCGCGGCGTCTGCATCTCCTGGCGCGCGTGCGGCAGCATGTGGTAGCGCTTGGCTTCGTTCACGAGGTCGCGGCAGGCCTCCGACGACTTGATGAGCTCCTCGTTGTCCACCACGTTGAGCAGGTAGCTGGGGTGGATGAAGGGCAGCCGCACGACCGCCAGCAGCTCCGCTGCGTACTGCGCGCCGCGCGGGCGGGAAACACGGGAACGCGGCGGGGAGAAGGGGAAAAAAAAAGAAAAAAAAATCCATTAGTGCATTTCGTAAATGCAAACTGACGTGTATATGTACCGCGCTGTCTTTTTGCAGAGCACGTGTAACCCCAATGGCTCAAGAAGACACAAGGGGCTTTCATGAATTAGTGTTTTTTTCCACCTGGGCTAGATCTGAGGGTGAATTTCGTTTCGCCTTTGTGGATTAAAGAAGATTCCAGCGATTTAGGCAATTAGCCACCTTTCTCTGAGACTCCCCACCTCCATTAACTAGGATTGTATTAAATGTCCTGCTACTGCTATCCCTTCTGCTTAAGACTGAAATAAGCACATAAGCATGGCCAAGTGTCTCAGTCTTGTTACCACCTGCGGGTTGTGCGCCCTTTTATTTCCCTCCTTCCTTATGCAACTAGGAAATGCCTACCAGAGCTACAGCTATTACTGTTTTTTTAATCTATTTTACTTTTCTTTTCTTTTCTTTTTTTTTTTTTTTTTGCATTCTTGGCATTGCACTTATTGCCCATAACTGTGGGTACACTTTCTTCTCGCTTCGATATCATATTAAAAATAATCTTTGCTACTCTCAAATCTCTTCTCCATTAAAACTGGTGTTCTCTAAAAGGGCTCCCACCTAGGCTTGGGCTACAGAAGTTAGTTTTAAAAGGAAATATGTTTACTGCTACAGAGTCAAACTTCCTGCTCCTTATATATTATATTGGAAAGCTCTCAAGATTTTTAGCATTTTTGAAGCAACGCCTGAAGAGGTTAGAAAAAAAATACGTTTCCCCTCTGCCTTGTAACTCATCTGTCTCAGCTCTTCCCTACAAAGGACCCATTGTACTTTTGGCCTAAAGAAACATATTTGAGCTGGAGATGCAAACGCAGGAGTTCCTACATGCTCCATGGGAAGGAAAGGTTTTGCTCCAACAAGCTGCTGCTTCCGCCTAATCCCAGGAGGGTTTTTAAAGCGTTTGGAAAGGGGATCAAACCCTGCTCAGTGTGTGTTGCTTCCCAAGAAATACACCCCTTTAGGCTCTATTTCCACGGTGCTGCTGTGCTATTTGGTTATTAGGTACTTGCTGTCGTGCGCCCAGCCCACGGGTATCACACAGATGTAGCCCCCAAGCCCCTTAGCGACAACTCAGCAGATTTCCAGTCAAGGAGCCCCTACAATAGAAATTAATTGTTGAATCCAAGGGGGATGTAAGGAACTTCAGACTTCCCTATGTCTTCTCTACTTATTCCAGCGCTGCTTTCCTGAAGCTGCATGCCCTCATCTACATTACCTGACCAGTGAATCTCCTGTTGTGATGAACTTGAGTAATCAGTATACGCTGGTGTTAGGTGTGAGCATGTGAACCTGAGCATTGGAGTTAGGAAAGTGCTTCCTCCCCAGCGTCGCAGAGTTCACAGGAGGCTTGTTAATATCCTTAGGAAAGAGCTATTACTTATTCCCACTATTACTTATCACTATTTACTGTTTACTACTTACTTCTTACTATTACTTATTATTTATCACATCCCACCCTGGTGCTGGGCTGGTTTTCCGCTCTGCACAGCTCCATCAGTCATTAGTGTAGAAATGCTGCTTGTTATCCAGCAGATCCTCCCAATGGCCCATATGTGGCAGGTATCATTTCCTTACAGCTTACACAGATGAAACGGAGACAGAAAGGCAAAATAAGTTGCCCAAGACCACACAGAGAGCGGGGAATAAGGTCAGGTTAAAGCTGTGGGGCCCGCAGTGATCTCTGCTTGTGTTTGGACCTGTCAGACCATGCTGGGTTTCACACAGGAAAGCCTCCATTATACAATGTAGGATTTTTTGCATGAGTTCACCAAAGTCGTAATAAGCTTATCAAGGGGATAGCTGTTAGGATAAACCCTACAATCTTGTCCATCAGTCAGGAAGAAGAATAAATAGGGGAAAAAAAAAAAAGAAAGAAAATTCAGCTTTTCCGGAGGTGTCAGTTGCCTGCCAGCCTTCCATTGCATGACAAGTGATCAAGAGGATTTCCGAGAACCAGAACTCTCTGTTTGCTGCGCAGGAAGCTACCAAAGTGTTCAAGAACCTCCCATCACAGCCTGTTTCTTTGGGTCAGGCTCGTTTCATGTGACTTTGGCACCAGCAGCACTAAAATCATTCCAGAGACGTTGCCGTATGCAGCCAACACGCTACCCCAATGCAACAGAATGACCTATTTACCTAATCTTGGCTTAACACATGCGTCCGACCCAAACTGTCTGTTTGTCTGAGGCAGGTGGATCAGCACCTTTTACAGCACTGCTATTCTCCCTCTGTAACAGGTCTTGGGCTCTGCTTTTTGTACAGCCACCGAGCCCTTTTACCAGCACCGTAAGACTTCACGGGAGCACAAGTTGCAGAATTAAAAGCCAGCTGCGCAAAGTCTTTCCTCTTGCCTTGCAAGTGAATCCAAACTCTTTCCTGCCACTGCCTTCCAGCAGAACTCGATGCCCAAAAGAGCTTTTTGAAAGGCAGAAGGGCCACGGAGGCTGCCCAGGGCTGCTCTGGGGCAGGAGATGCTGACTTAGAGAGATGGCAGCTTCTCCCCACGCCACTGCTGAGCAAACCTCATGCAATCCTGGCCAAGAACGACGGATGCAAAACCAAGAGGGGCACCTGCGTTTCACTCTCTGTGCCTGGGAGAAAGACTAACGCTCTGCTTGGAAGAAGCGGCCATGGGGGCACTTCAATCACCTGAACTCCCGGAGCAAAACGGCTCTAACGCGACGGCAGAGTTGGGCCTGACAGCCAAAGGGAAGGGGGAAATACAAAGAAATGGCCCCGGGAAGTCTGGATCCAGAGAGATTCATCTGCTGGAGCTGCCTCTGGCAGTGCTGTGTTACCCAGCTGGCTCTGTGGCTGCTGGAATTCACAGCTGCAAGTCTCCAACCCCGGCAGATGCAGAAGGTCCTGGCTGCTTTGGTGGCCTTTGCGTGCTCCTCCCCATCCAAAGGGCTGGAAGAGAAGGAGTTGAGCGAATCCCCCTCACCAGACTGGGAATAAAGCCAAAATCTCCATGCAGGTCTCTTGGAGGAGCTCACATTCGCTCTGGCTGTAGTTGTGCAGCTCTGCAGAGCTTGGAGCTCCCTGAGTGCCCCTGGTGATTTCGTGGGAATTTGGGCAGTAAAGTGGGCCTTATTTCAGCCCAGATGTGAGATTTTTCACTCATCATCCTTATCAGACACAAGATTACTTAGGCCTCTCCCTCTTCCTATCCACCCTCAGAGTTCCCAGGTTCTGAAAAGGCAGAAAGTTATTACTGTAAAGACGGCATTTTTTCACGGCAAGAATGAGTTCCTGCTTTTAGAAAATAAGTAGCTATTTAACTAAGAGCTTTGTAATAGGACAAGCTGTGCACAGAGAAAAGAAAAGGTAGTGTGAGCTACCTGCTTTGGTGGTAGGGTTGGACACGAAAATGTTTAGCTACTTGGTGTCTTTAATATTAATTTATTCAGGACCCTCACTGCTGTATAAATGTAAATGAAAAATTTAAAGTCCTTGTAAAGCAATGCATGAAACCAGAGCATCACGGAGACATTAGGAGAATTCCTTCCTTTCCTTCGCAAGAAAGAAATGGGAAGGGAAGGGAAG
>VWPW01005290.1:371629-448444 GCA_013389825.1 Crypturellus undulatus | reverse complement strand
GGAAGGGAAGGGAAGGGAAGAGAAGGGAAGGGAAGGGAAGGGAAGGGAAAGGAAGGGAAAGGAAGTGGAGGAAAGGGAGAGGGGAGGAGATGATGGTGGTGGTGGCAGCAAAGAGAGGGGAGAGAAACCCACCAAATAAAAAAAAAAATTGCAAAAACCCAAGGCAGATGTTGGCCCTGCCAGGCATGATCAACCAACACCTCTGGCCTCTCTCCAGCACTGGGGGAAGAGGGGGAAAACAACCTTCCCCTTTGGGGGAGGATCGGCCTCCTCATCAGCCAGAAGGCCGACCTGTGTAAGCCAAATGCTGTGTGAGCTGCCACAAAGGCAAGCAGCAGCAGGTTTTAGACATCTCTAGGGCAGTTTTCTGGTCCCAAGACCCACATTTTGTCACCACTGTCCTCAGAACGGTGCCTGCTGTTACCGGGAGACCTTGTCTGTGCTCCGGCTCTGACCAAGTCCTGCTCGGGGTTTCCTGAGCTGGGAGGAGACTGCCTGGCCGATGGCCGGGAGAGCCCAACTCTACTAAATATGTAATACCCAAGGGGTTAGCCACGCAGCCAGTGAAGATACAGAACCTTTTTGTGTACTGAGCTTATAGTATGTGGCATATGGTATGTGTTTTTTCGGATAGCTTTTTCCCCCTACTGTTACTAAAATGCATCCCCTTCCTAAAGTAATGATGTGCACAACTCTAATCCTTCCCAGTTTATCCGTGACCAAACCTGCAGCCAGCAGCTCCAGGCTCTAGCTTTGTACGATGCTCGCCACAAATAAGATTTTGATTCTAAATGATCAGATATAGGGATCAGATTTTGAAATTACAAAATTTGGCACACGTATTCTTTTTTTCCCCTTTATCTCGACTTTCCACCCCATCTCCTACCCATCCTCATGTCTAAAACCGCATGGGGACGGTTCCTGTTTCAAAGGAGCCTTTATGGGCACCCAGCAGAGTGCGGCCGCTGAGGTTATTTTTACCTGCGCTCTGATTGCAGCGTCCTTCTTAATCCACTTTATCACCGTTTCGTACACCAGCTCCTCCGCTTTGGTGTTCAGGCTGTCATTGGACATGTAGGAAATGAAGTCGTCCTTCGAGATGTTGAGGATCTCTTCTTGGTTCGCCACCTCAGGGAAGATCTGCAGGGCGTAAGCTTTGGCCATGTTGTAGAGCTCCGTGCACTGCATGGCTTCGGCCATGGCTAATATTCCCAGGCAGTTGCTCGCAGTCAGCTGTTTCTCTACAAGGAGCACATAAAAAGTGAGAATTATTAAAAGCGAGAGGCCGCGTTTTCCTTGCACTTGAGAAGGAAAATACCAAGGGCCACTTGGATGCAGCTCCAGCCCTGGTGAATCTCAAGTTGCTCATGAGCTGCAGCTCCTTGGGTTGCTCTAGGATGGAGGCTTAAAATAAAACATCCATGTTCATCTAGCGGCTGAGCTGGAGACAGCGAGAAAATGCGTTTTTGGGGGTGTTTGCTTTGGGTGGAAGCCTTCCGAGCACGCTGGGGAGAGCGGGAATAGCAGCCGGGGCTTCCCGCGGGAGGGAACCCAGCCAGGAACGCGCCGCCGCTTCCACCGCCCCCGACGCCGCTTCGGGAAGCAGCAGGGACGTCAACACGAGCGCAGACACTTGGGAAGAAAGGCAAACAGCACCGAGCACATTTCGGGGGAGGCTGCAGCCCCTTTATGATCATTTCTGCCCTGTGCAGCGACTCAGCTACTTCAAATAAGGAGTAAAAACAAAATAAAAAGCTCCCTCCCTCCATTTTTTTTTTTCCCTTTCCAAAGGAACTTTGCTGCTGCTGAACGTGGAGACACCCCTTGCGCAAAGCACAGATTACAGCAGCGGGCTCTGTGCAGTGTTGTGTAGAGGGTTTCGAAGCAGCAGGCAGGTCCCCTCCCCGGCCACGCGCTCGCCGCCGCTTTCTCCTTCCTGGCTGCAATTTCCCGCAGCGCTCAGAGGAGCTCTCAGCTTCCTTGCAGCTTTTGTTAACCCAGCCGCTGCTAACAGCATATTTTAAGATAAAGGAGCAAGGGAAAACAAAAACTAAAAAAACAGGGAGAATTGGCAGTAGATTAGGAGTTTTCTGGTTTTTGCCTTTTTTTTCCCCTTAATGCTTTTTATTGTTTTTTTTTTTCTTTCGTTACAGATTCACCAGTCTAGAGGCTCGGGTTCCTCACTTGGCATCAGCTGATTGCAGGGACCCTGATGAGCCCCGTTTCCTCAGGCAGCCTGGAGCAGCAGTGCCGGTTTCTGCTACATCCGTCACTCAGTGCTTGCCCAGAGACAGGCTGCAAACTGAAAGCTATGAAGCACAAAGCTCCCCAAATTTCTGCTTTTCGAAAATAAAAATAACAATAAAAACGTCTCACAGATGCCTTGGGTCTGCCAGTCTTCAGTGCTGCTTTTGAAAAACGCAGTTTCGCATATACCTATGGCTAGGTATACATCCTAGCTATCTATATCCTATAGAGAGGATAAAAACGTCCCAGAAAAGAGAGCAAAATTCTCATCGTCACTTGGCAAACTCCCAAACCCCAGAAAATCTGACACTGTCCCACCATGGACACACATAAGGTTTATCATAAAGGTACTGAGCATGTTTTACTCCGTATGTAGTTATTTATTAGTGCATGATGAAAAAAAAAAAAAAAGCTTGACAATGAGTCTTCACCCAAGGGAGTGGACCTGCTTTTATGAGGCAAGATCCCTGCATGTCCCAGCTGAGCGGTGGGCTCCATTACGGGGCAGAAGAAGGGCTGCTCCTGGCCCATTTCCTTGGGTCCAGACTTTCTTGGATATCTACTTCAGGATGAGCAGAATTGTGCCCTACTGACGCCTCTTATTTTTCACTGACTATAAAGGGAGTCTAAATGACTACTTAGGTGCTTCTGCTAGACAGCGTAGCCCACCTCCAGGCTGCAATCGTGGGCCCTTCCGAGGCTGACGTGGCAGAGGCAGCCAAGGACCATTTCTGCCCCATCTGCTCTGTGCTTTTCTCCTTCGGATGCCGATGTGGTTACAGGAATTGCTGTTTCTGTCACCCTGGCACTGGTGTCGAAACAGTACATCTTGGTGGCACTTCATCCCGAGCCCATCCAGAACACAGCTGCCGACTGCTCAGCTATTCTCAACACTCAAGGACAGTTAATAACTGACTTAGGAGGGGGCTTTAAGGATATCGGATCTAATCTAGCGGATTCTCACTGGTTTGGAACACGGTTGGGTATCATATTGTTTCTATGCATGTCATAAAACCGTGGGCGTTCTCCACTTGCGGTACGTGATTTTGGCCTGGGATCCTGTAAGGAGCCGGTGTGTGTTAATCAGGCAGACAAATTGCTCTGACTGAGCTCCTGGGAGCGGGATGAAGGGAAGAGCTGAGATAAAGTCAGAGCTAGATGGTTCGTACGAGGGATTACCCAGCGAGGCTGCAGGAACAGTATCGTGGAAGATCTGGGGCTGACATAAGCCCTCTCCATAGGCATTAAATAACGTGCTAGATGGTTTGTAGAGGATGACTTGGCTATCACTAAAATTATCATGAAACCTGCACTGCCTCATCACGCTTTGCATCTCTTTAGATATAGTTTTGGTTAGATATTGATATATTAGAGATGTATAGATATACTAGTTAGATATAGATATATTAGAGATGTATAGATATAGTAGATATATTCCTTGGTTATTCATGCTCCTGTGAGAAGCGGGTGAAGATGGGTGGTAGGTTTAGGAGGGCTGGATGCATTCACCTCCCAAAGATCTCAGCTCCCCTGTGGGAGTCATCTTCGTTTCTCCTATCTCTAGATTAGGTTGACGCTTTAATTTCTCTCCTGCAACATGGTTCTCCCTCTGATTCAAAATATTCCACCTTGGCTGAACAACAATTGTCTAAACTACATTTTTTTTTGAGTTCATAAGGACCTCAAAACCCTCTTCTTCCTCCCTCAAAGGCCATTTTATGGAGACGTCATCACTGGTCCTTAGCTCAGCTTCCTCTCCCTTCCTCTCAGGAGTCCTTGTGCCCTTTCTCCAAGGGGCTAGGAAATAAAAAAAAAATAAAAATCAGAGCTCTGACTCTTTTCTGTTCTCCCCTATGAATGTACCAGGCACCAAATCCTTTAGGCTGGAGGACGCACACTTTTATTTCTTCAGCAGCAGGCTGAAGTATGAGCTCACAGTTTGCTCATTCCTGTGGTAGCCCAAACCATGACACTGATGAATCTCCTGAGTTGTGATTTAAGGCATGACTGTGTCGGTACTCTAGCTTCTTTGGAAAACAAACATGAAAAAGAGGAAAAAAAAAAACCCACAATGCTTAAGCCATCTGGATGGAGGAAATACCTATGAAATCCTGACCCGTTTGCAAACATTTCCCTGGTTATCATATGGCACCTAAACTAACTTGTCAGCGTCGCTGCACCAGCCAGCAGGAAGCTGCTGTCATTTGTCACGCTCTAGACAAAAGCAGCTCAGACAGCACGCGGGGAAGAGAGAGAATGTGGCTACAGACACCCCAGTGATGTTGGTTGGGAAATCTGCCTTGGAAGGGACACAATTTTCCCAACACATTTTCGGCAAGTCTCTGCCAGAAGGGGCAGGTAGATTCTGATGCCTCTGCCCATGGCCACCCCACTGGAGAGGGCCTGGGCAGAGAGCCCTGGGCTGGCTAAAAGGCATCATCTCCATTAGACCCAAGGGGATGCTCTACTGTGCTCAACAGACCTGTTATATTTTGGGCTTTGACTTCTCTGGGCCTCTTCTCACTTCCCTCTGTTTCTCTCACAATTGGTACATGCCTGCCGATGGGAGGGAAGCACTGCTTATATTGGTGAATCCTCCACAAACCCCAGAGGAATAAAACAAAAAGTATTTTTACAAAATCCTTGGTTTTTGCTTTGGGGGGCTGCATTGCAAATAAAAAAAAATAAAAATAAAAAGCAACCAGAAAGAAGACAAAATACCTTTCCCTGAACTTTCTAGATGGCAAATGCTCTACTATCTCTGTAGAGCAATCCAGTCGCAGCTATAAATAAAAATAAGCAATTACACTCCATGAATTCTCCAAATGAGAATACAAAATTCCAGCGGCTCCCCATATATCACTTAACTTATAGCCAACTCCACTATTTCATACCATAACATGGTTCACTGAATTCAAATATTAAATATCGGAAAAGGGAAATCTCACATTGATTTACTGAAATAAATGTATTTTGTTTCTGTGGCTGAATCTTTAGAGATAGTGCAACTTAAATACATCTTCTGTTCCTGGAAAGGCCATAAGATCTAATCATTTTTAAAGGGTGGTGAAGGGAAGCTGGGGAAAAGCAACACTAGAGCATTGCTAGAGCAAGAGCCCTCATTCAAGTTCCACAACGAACAGAGTGGGACCACAAGGAATAGTTTGTGCTTTGCCACTGCCCACGCATTCAAGAAAAGACTTGTAAACAAGTGACACATATAAAATTGGCAAGAATTGATGGATATAATAACACAGATCCTTTACTGATCTACTGCTGTTGTACCAGCCTAGTTACATCACTAATCTTGCTCGCAGGCCTGCCTTGTAGTGGGAATTAACACTAATAAATTGGACTCACTTGATTTTTTTTCCCTTTTTTTAATGAGCGCAGCATTTTCTAGACTCTTGTCTTCTACTCTCTGCAGTTTTAAATGCTGGTGTAAAATGAGAAGCTACCCCAAGAAACGTGGTGGTAACGTCGCTGACAAAAGCTCGGAGTTGAAGGAGATATTTTAAAGTCCAAGTAGAAAGCAGGTGTCCAAAAATATTTCGAACTTGCATAATTCATACAAGGTCAAGCGCCTATTTTTTGTATTAATAAGATTATGTTAATCAATAATTCACAGCTGCCAGTGAAGAAGCTGCAGGTGACACAGACAGGAATTGGGACCAACACATTTTCCAGTTGACTTCCAGCTCTGGTTCCTCTTTTCTCCTGACAAAAATGGGGCTGGTTAATTCCAAGCAGACCAGAAAAGCTTAGTTAACTAAGCTATTAACCACGGACATGGTTTGAAATACTTTGTGGTGGAAACTGCATGGAGCAAGACAATACCATGCTATGGGTTGGGAGATCAGACGTGTGGCCATGAGAAGGCCTCTTGCTCTGTGCAAAAACAAACCCTGTGACCATTGTGTGGTAGATAAAGCAGATGATTGTGTCTACGAGAATACAGTGAGTAGAAGGAATTTCTCAGGGATGGAAGAAAATTGCAGAACATGACTCCTTTGGGGAGGCCACCTCCACCTCCTTCAGCATGGCCCATCCATCTGCCAGAGCAGCCCGCGCTGGATGTCGTGTCAGGAGCAGCCTGTGCTTCAGCCCGATCAACCTCTGTGAAATGAAATGTCACCATGATCCCGAGTATAAAAATACCACAACAGTCTAGCCGAGACATGAATGCAGCTGCTGCTCAAATAACAGGCTCCACTTCTTTAGATCCCTTTCCAGCAGCCCCCATGCCAGCATTTTAAACTCAACTCTCAGCCCAAAGCAATCATGCTTTGCCTGATATTTAATATTCACTTTCCTCATTTCCTTTTAATAGGCACTATAACAAAGCTTTAAAAACCGTAACGTGTGACCTCAAACTCTGACGAGATGCACAGTTCTTACCTAGGAAGGAAACGCAGACTTTACAGAAGGTGTGAAACTGGAACTTGCTGGCCGCTTCCAGGAGCGTCTTTGCATTGGCCGAATCGATGATCAAGGACCCTGTATAAACAAACTCCAGGAGCAGCTCCAGGACATCCGCGGTCAGGTTTGACATGGCCAGTTCCAGCTTCTCCCCGCTTCGGCCACCATCCCGAGGAGACCTGGCAACAGCAGACAGTGAAATTACGGACATTACGCCATCCCCAGTCTGTTGGCACTTACTGATTAGTGAGGGCTAGGAAATCACTTTGCCTCATTACATTTTCCCTTCTTTTTTGTTTGTTTTTTTATTTTTTTTTGGGGGGGTTGATTAGGGGATTGAAGAATATGAATTTTAAATTAACTGAACTTAAAGACTTTTACTGGATCTGAAAGAGAAGAGTCTTAAAGCAAGTTCTACGAAAAATCTGTTTATTGCTACTCTGCATTTTCATGCAAAAACAGTTGCAAAAGAAAAGGAAAGGAAAGAAAGAAAAAAGAAAAAAGAATGAGCCAACATTAATGAAAATGAGGAACAGGATTAGCTTTCAAAGGGAAACAATACATTTTAACATCTTGGTTAACATCTCATCTTCTGTGCATAATATAACTGTTAAGGAAAAAAAAGCCCTTCAATTTCAAGAGAAAAGGTCATCTAGTTTTTCAGGAATCCAGCATGAGAATAATTTTAAATGTCATATGCCTTTAAGGATACATTTTAAGACCTTTTCATCAGAAATAACAATAATAAGTATTAATTTCCGTTTGGCTTGGACTTCTTGGAGTGTTACATTGAAGTATATATATGATATATATGATATATGTACACACAGCCATATAAAATATATATACTTATTCTCAAAATCTATTGTTCCCTTTTAGGCACCAAAAAAAGGAAGCCCCTCATGGCAATTGCTTTGAGAACTGAATACGAGACAAGATAGACAGACAAAATGGTTAGAGCGGAGAAGGGAGAGGGGGAAGACAACAACCAGCTCTGCCACAGGAAGCCAGCAGCCATCCTCTAGGAGTGTCATGACTGTGGCCTACGGTTTTTCCTGCATGACGTGCTGAACAATTTGGGGAATCAAAGTATCTCCTGCATTTGAAGTGTGCATTAGTGCTTGTGAAATATTGGACAAAAAAAAAAATCATACTGAATTAAAAATAAATAAGTAAATAAAAAGGGCCCCGTTCCTAACGCATGGTTGGCTGATGTGTCTGCAACACTAAAGGCAGGTTACACCTGAAAGACAAAAACGATAAGAAATTTGGTAATGTCAAGGAGGGGAGATCTGTTGGAGCAAGAAAACAAACTCTTTTAATGGTTAGGACCATCCAGCAGCTTCTCAAAGAAACAAGAACTTCTCCTACGCCCCGGGCCATCCCCGCGGTCTGCTCGAGCTCGTGCGAGAGCCAGCGCGCGCGACAGCACCGGAGCATCGGCACGACGGCCAGGCCGCCCGCGCGCCTCTGCTGCGGCCAGGCCCGCGCCAACGGGAGCCAGAGCCGTTCCCGAGCGCCCGCCGCACAGAGCCGCCCGGGAAGGCGCTGCTGGGACCTCGACGGCTGCAATGGAGCAAGGGGAAACGACGCGCGCGGCTCGGGGCTGCACCCGAATCAAAATGATGAATGAGTCACCTCCCCTTTCTAACAACACCGAGAGTCATTCGGGGAAATACTTATTTTTCCCTAATTTTGCAGCGGATGCTTTGGCACTGATCTTCCATGCACTAGCCCTGTTTGAGTCAAGGGCTCTGTTTTTAGCTAAAATGAACCTCTGGTGGATGAAGACCTTAAAGAGGTTTCGTTTTGCTCTTTAAAGGATCTATATGATCTCCATTACCACAATGGAGAGGAGCAGCTACCAATCCCTAATTTCATGTGCTTCCCTAAGGGAATGAACAACTGCAACTCCCATTTCCCAAAGGGAAACTGAGGCATGGGGGTAACAAAAACACTTGCCTACGATCGTACAGAAAGTCAGTGGCAAAGCAAGGAACCAAAACCCATTTTTTTTATCCTAAATTTTGGGCTGTCCCTTTGCATGGGCATGTCATTGGGTTAGATCCTGTTCCACAAGCAGAAATAAAAGCAGACATCCCTGCTTGAGCAGGGGGGTTGGATGAGATGATCTCTAGTGGTCCCTAGATCTCAGTCATTCTGTGATTCTGTGAATATATGCCGATATATCCTGCATATGGAATACTGTGGTGGCCCAGCATGCATACGTGTGTACGCCACCCCGAACCCCCGTCCTGCTGCGCTTTCCCTGCATACGGATGCGACTGAGTGCTCCAGGCAGAGGAGCTCAGGTGTGACACAAGAGGAGCCGCTAGATCTCCCAGAGGATGTCACCAAATGCTGTTCTCTCTCCCTCATCCCGGTGTTTCTGCAGCTTTTCCCCGTAGCTGGTTCATCACCTCCAGCCGTGCGCACATCTGGCACCGCACCCAGGGCTGCCGATGCGCCACTTGCCGCAGTACCCGACAGCGAGCTCACATGCACGTGGGGCTGAGTAATAAAGGCGATAATTTAAGGTAAATTTGGAGGTACCCAGCAAGCGACGGACTTGGGCTCGTTGCAGGGTGTGCAATTCCTTATTTATGGCACTATTTCCTCCACACTGGTGGTGGCCCATGCCGGGATGCCTGGCCCCCCGGCCACGCTCCGCTGTCAGCCACGCCGGCGAGCTGCTGCTTTTTTCAGAATAATTAAGTAATAATCTCTTTTACTCTGTAATGCGCCAAGCAATAAACTGCTGCTGCAATTGATTAAACGCCAAAGAAAAGCTAAGGCGTTTAATCAATCACGAGAGCCACTTATGGCAAGTATAATACAAAGCCACTGAGATTATTGATATTACGCAATGAGCCAGAAATGGGAGAGAAAATTGTCGCCGTGCCGTCCTCAGCGGTGCTGTGAGAGCTGTTTTGCTTGGGCTTTCTAAGCAGCAAACGCTTAAGGGCTGGAGACCTGGTGCAGCAGGTCCTGACGGGTCAAAAGATGAAGTTTTGATGGAGCAGAGGGAAAAGAAGATACGTGAGGGAAAAGAAGATACGTGTGGGAACAGACTTATGTGACTGAACAGGGCAATAGAAAAATTCCATAAATTTCTTCCCTGAAATGATTTCAGTAAATCAGACCCTTCTCAGCCTCACTAAAACAGTTTTCTGCACTCCTTATTTTAATGTGCATGATAAAATCAATATCCTCTGTGCAGTTATACTTCACATATTTAAATATATCTGTCTCCGTTGCTCTAGAGCAACTGCAGCACACTGGCCAAAGCCGTCCTACAATAAGATCTATTTGATTTAGAAATATTTCTAAACTCTGAATTATTCTATTTAAAATTGACTAGTCCATTCAGCTTAGGAAGGGACCTACTGCCAGTTAGGGGAAAACAGGCACGAATGAAGACACGTGCGCCCCAAATATTTGACCAGGCCTTCTGGGGAATGCCTGAATCCAGGCAATGTTCCCTTCCTGTCCATGGACAGCATGAAATGTGGCACATTTTGTTATTTGCTGTGTGAACTCCCCGGGTTTAAACGGAATGATGTCATTTTATTGGCCTTCTAATCATTGCTCATATTATAAAGGTCACGCGTTTCACTCGGTGGCAGAAAATCGATAACTCTCCCAACAGCCTCTGGGGGGGAAAGTTTGCTTCCAAAGAATAACATGTAATAAACAATTTTCGCCCTTACTTTATCATTGCTGTAATCTCAGAGAATGGCTACAGCAAAAATCTGGCAAAGGCTGATATATATAAACTCATTAAAATTAGGGGAGTGATTTAGAGTAGGAGTTTTAAAAGATTTATCTCGGGCAGAACAGCAAAGGGGTTTGTTTAGGTCTGCATCGGAACACGGTACAAGAGCTCTTTAACAGCTTAATTTTATGGTAGCTGTTGGGGAATTCTTTCCGATTTACAAATCCTGCCTTTCCCCGGCAAGGTGACAGACCTGGGCAGCGTGCGAGCAGAGCTGAAGCGCCAGATAAGCCGGAAGCACACGCGCTCTGCATGGATACGGCGGGATTCCTCAAAAATACCTGTGTATTTTCCAGCATAATTAGGGCTGATTGATAAATTAAAGGCAAGGCCTCCGAGCCTGTTCTGCCTACTTAGCCTTAGGCTTCATTGCTTAAACTGGAGAAGACAAAGGCACAGGGAGCCTCTTAAAGCAATGACGAAACAAAATTACTCTCCTTTTTTTAAGGTATTATATAGAAAAGAGGTAAAATGTGCCTCGCCTGCAAGACTTTAGGGACACTGCCAGCAGCTCCGCTTCAGACCTTCCCCCTGTTTTGGAGCCTCCACGTCAGAACCGATGCTGGATGCCCCATGCAGAGCATCCCGAGCCGTGTTTGGTGCTGCTCCTTTCCCATGTGGAGCAAAGCCCCACCGCAGGCTGCGGTCTAAATGAAGTGGCGTTGCCTCCCGAGCAGCGCTTGGTCTGCGGAAACCAGGGAAGCTGGGACTTTCACGTAAGATAGAGCACTTAGATAAAAGGAAGCTACTTTTTACCTCCCTCAGATTACTCTGATTAGGACTCCAGGCTGGAATTGGCAGCTTCTCATGAGGTCTAAGAGTCTGTTAGTTGCGGATTCATTAAAAACTCCTGCTCAAGCCTGTACAATTCGGACTGAATATCTTGTTTGCTGTGGAACATAATCCTCACAGCACTGAAACCCCGGGCACACAGGGGAGCGCGGTGTTGCTGCGGCTCGACCGGCCACTATTTGATTTTTCATCATCATCAAAGCTATTAAACGGTTCGGAAACCTCATGTGTGTTGATCTCGGGAGAAGCAACCGAGAAACGCGGCTGCATCACGGCCAACCTGCAGCGGTGCCACCGCGCTCCATGGGGAAAGGGCCTTCTTGTACCTACAGATCTGATCCATCATCCTGCGTAATTGCGGGCCCCTGGGTCGAATCACAATGAGGCACAAACCCACCCGCACGCCCTGCCACAACGCACACCCCACGCTGCCTGCCCAGGCCCTGGCAGCGCGTTATTTACCGGGCTATTCGCCTTTCTGCAGCTGCAAGGTGATCAATCATGTAAATGGTGACAGCAGGGGACATTTATAGAGCACCATCATCGCAATACGTATGTCATAAGGCACTGAATGTTCTATTAAACAGGATTTAAAAAAAAATAAATTATATCCCAGCATCGCTTCTCCTTTTGGAATTATTTTATCGGCTCTGAATGTATTAACTTGCAAATCTCTGCCTTCGTTTTACTATCTTGTAGATAAATATTATCTTTGAGCCTCAGCCACTATCCATCTGTCTCATGAGAGAAGAAAACATGTAGTGTAATGATGCTATTGTACGATTATGGTAAAGGACTAGTAAAAATCACAAGATTAAATAAGTTACATTGTTTAAACACAGCCCTGCAAATTTGTCACGACAATTTACCTGACCAATAAATCCATCTGCTTGCTTTTATACCAGGATGCTGATACAAGCAACGTTCCCTGTCCCAGGCAAGCTGAATTTGGCAGGACCACTTGCATTTACAGGGGTAATTATTAGCAGTTTGGGCTAATTTGCCACCACGTAAGCCTGGGGATTGGCAGAAAAAGCCCTGGTTAACAAACCAGGTGGCCAGAGTAAAGCCACGCCAGCAAAGAGGTGACGAGGGACGAAGGGAATCTCATGAGATGCAGGTGGAGAAGCAGAAAACAGTGCCACCCCATTAAGAGTGCGGGAGCTCACTTGTTCACAGGTGTCTCCTGCAGCCAATTTCAGCCAAAACGAAAGCCTGAGGTGGGAACTGTTTGCTAAAAGCAAACAAAAGATGCAACAGGCTCTGGTGGACTAGAAGGTAAGGGAGCTTTAAAAAAAAATTACAGAATAAACGAAGTTCTTCTCTTGTCAAACCGAAAGCTCACCCGCTTAGCCATCCCCATCTGATTTGTTTTAGTGATATTATTACATCCTCAAAAAACAGCTTAGCAGCGAGCTGGTATTAGGCAGATAATAAATCTGTTTATTAGGAATGTGGTGGAATTTATACAAGTAATTATCTAGGTAAGTCCGTCCAAGGCTCTTTCTCACCACTGTGAAGTCTACAGGGGAAACGATACTAAAATAATGATAACCCCCGTTATTATTTATTACTACTACTACGATGATGGTAGCGACCAAAGATCCCAGTCAGCATTTTGGTAATTAGAATTAATTTTTAAGGTGTTGGTTCTGCATCTCTCCTTTACGGGGTGTTGCTAGAATATTTCTCTAACATAAGTAGAGCCGTCCAGGTTCTTGGGACAGGACACCAACCCAGGGCTATGAATTCCCATCCATTGCCCCAATCCGGCAAATTCTTGGAGATGTGAATGAAAGGGGATGAGCTGCTGATCCCTGGGGCTACCTGCTGGTGCGTGGGACACCGAGATTTGATTATTCTCATTTTAGGGCAACTCCGGTTTTTGGAAGCTGCCTCAAGTGGCATTTTTCAGGGACACGCGTGACAGCGGCTGGTGTGTCGGCAATGGGATTGCCCTGCAGCCCGCCAGGACCCGGCGAGATTTNACAGGACACCAACCCAGGGCTATGAATTCCCATCCATTGCCCCAATCCGGCAAATTCTTGGAGATGTGAATGAAAGGGGATGAGCTGCTGATCCCTGGGGCTACCTGCTGGTGCGTGGGACACCGAGATTTGATTATTCTCATTTTAGGGCAACTCCGGTTTTTGGAAGCTGCTCCAAGTGGCGTTTTTCAGGGACACGCGTGACAGCGATGGGATTGCCCTGCGGCGCGCCAGGACCCAGCGAGATTTGCGGTTGGATCTGGGAACGGTGTGGGGGGAAGTTGCGACCTGCGGCTCCGCTAGGTTGAGAACCGGACATTTTTGGTCGATGAAGACACGTTTTCCAGGCCCGGGCAGCTGCAAAATGTGAGCGCCAGCAGCCTGTGCTGGAGTGAGGGAGAGCGGCAAGCTGCCTCCCGTGCCAGCATTTCATGCCCGACCCACGGCAATTTGGAGTCCCTTGTTGAAGAGAAAAATGTCACCCCGGCATTATTAACACCTCTGCCCCAGCAGTGAAGGGAACAGAGTATTTTATGCCCCTATGCAGCCTCCTAGACCCCTTTAAACACTGTAGCAGAAACCGCTGCCGCTACCTGTGTACAATCTACCTCTCCTGGCACTTGGAACAAGCATCGCTTTTTACCTCCCTTTTCCTCTGTTTTTAGAGAAATATAATAATTTGTTTCCCCGTTTATTCTGGTTTTATCCTGGTGCTGAGGAATGCAGATGGAGAAACGCTGCCTCCGTTGCCACTGGAGTTAAAAGCGAGGTTCTTAATAAGCAGGAAAACACGAAGGGGTCACTAAGAGTAGCTTTTTCTTTCATCTGCTATTTCTCATTTTGGGCTTTTTACAACGTAAACACAAACCAGACAGTCTGTTTTCCAGACACCTAAATGCTTTTGCAGTTTTGTCAGGCTGTTTCAGATGGATAGAGGCAGGTTTCTCTGTCTCGCATCCAAATGCTCCCTCTCTTCACAGCAGTGTAAAATGCAGGGTGACACCTCTGGCTTCGGCGTGGGAGTGAAGCAAAAGAAATGCGGCTGGCCCTCTCCTCCTGCCTCCCTGTCCTGCCTTCAAGCCCTAAGGAAGGATTGCATCCTCTTTTTCATTTTACAGGGAAAAAAATTCCCTAAACACTTGCAAAAAGAGGCAAGGTTTCCTGGAAAAGCAATTTGGCTGGGACCTCGCTGGCTCTGCTCTGTAAGAAAAGAAGGTCGGATTGCCCTGCATGGGGACTGTTTGCTTTGCGACCGAATGTCTCCGTGGATGTGTCCTACAGCTCGGCACGGCCGGGATGAGCTGGCCGCTGTGGCTCCAAGGTTGGAAAGCATCACTAAAAGCCAGTCTTGGGAAAGGTTACAGGATGGGGTTTGAGTGACTTCAGGAACTGGCCATGGAGAAAGCAAGCTGAAGTCTGCTTATAAAAGGCAGCTTTTGGGCCAAGAAGAGACTCTAATATCAAGTGCTTCCTCTTATTAATGACACATTTGGTCTAGTTTCCAGTACTTTGGATTGCATTAAGAAGGAGAAAGCACCGAGTTAAAATGTTCTGGTGCGACTGACACTGTTACAGGAATATCTGGCATTCCCTTTTGCCAGCAGCTGTGCCTGTCTATCCCAAATGCATGCGGAAAATGATGCCTCCTCATGGGATTTCCCACTGCTCCCTTCCTTCCTGAATGCGCACAAATGCCACCCCTTCCTTCTAGGGTGGATACGATCCCAGGGAGCTCATTGCTCTCCTTCCCAAACTGGAGCTGTAGCTACATGACTGGCCTTAAGAGGGAAATTGGAGTGGGAGCATCCACTCTCTGGATGCTCCCACCTTCCTGCCTGGTGCCGAGGAAGACCTGGACACCGGCTGAGGCTGGACACCTGCAGCGGGCAGAGCAGCACCCAGCCTGAGCAGGGTGAACAGCCTAACCCCCCTCCTGCACCTCCATCCTAGGCAGTTAGCTCTGCAGAGCTGCCTTGCCGCCTGGGGGACCTTTGTCTTTCTCCCTGCTGACCGTAGCATCAGCCTACATGGCTAGTTTGGACTTAACCTGCCTTAGATGCCAAACTTGAGGCCGTGTGTTAGTTGCCTTAGGGGAACAGATCTCCTTCTGGAAGCCCTCAGCGTAGTCCCTGTCTTTGGTGGCACCAGAAGTAGGCCCTGGATTTAGGAAGGTCCTCAAATAGGTTTGAGAGCTCGGGCTTGGGCTGGGGCCTGGGCCGACCTCAGCAGGGCCAGACCCTTGAAGTGCAGGATAAAGCACACGGCACAAGAGCTTTTCTGGATCTGGGCCAGCATGCTGTAGGACTAACCTCTTTCTGAGAAACCAAGGGGTCTCAGCGTGTTCTCTCCTTGCCTTTCCTAAACAAGAAGGAATTTTGAAATTGTTTTGGTCAGTCAAAACCAATTATCTTTTCACTACAATGCAATAGGAACAACATGTTTTTTTTCCCTACTAATGCAAGGAGTAATTGTCTTCAAATAGCCTCACTCACGATGGGTAATAACTCTATTTCTCTTATGCTTTTTGTCTATATTTTGTTCTTTGAGGAGAGGATAATTGATCTCACTTGTTTTTGAGCATTTAATTTCCGTCCTTTTGACACACCACTTGCTATTCTGCTTCCAGTACCAAGTGCCACATGCAGAGGAATCAATGGCAGAACATGAGCTAAGGGTAATTAGCCTATGGCACAGAACAGATGAGGCAAACACATTGAAAATATATAGTTCTTCTGCATGTTATATGGATGCATATAGCATCTTTATGACTAGACAGTCTTCCCATCGATGGGCAAATGATTTCTGCCTTCAGCTGTACTGGCATCAGAGTTTAACCCTAGAATATACTGGTTAAAATGTCATTTATACTGCATTTAACACAGAGATGTCTCCTTTACTCTTCAGCGTAAAGAATGCCATTTCTTGTTTTGATTTCTATTCTAATGCAGAGTGCAATGTAAATCACATTTAACTTAAGTACTGTCTCAAAGGAGCTATCAACAAATACCTGAGGAGGATTCTAGATTGTTATATATATATACACAATGTGAACTATATGTGAACTATAATGACTTCGCCTTATTAAGGGCATGATCCTACCAAACTGAGTGCCCGTTGCAAGTTAAGCACCTCGACTGTCATTGACCTGACTTTCTAAAAGGACTAATATCCTCTAAAAAAAACTCTAAAAAAAAAAAGACCTTAGACATTCTACCCATGGTCCCCCGTTTATCATCTTGCAATGACACTAGAACACGTTTGCTTAGTTTATAGATGAATATTTATTTTTCCCACCTGACAGCTTTGCAAACTCAACTAGACATCACGCTGGATTTTTCCCTATTCAAGCATCATCAGCAGCAATAAAGGTATTTTTGCCTCGAATACACCTGTGCAACTCCATTAGCCTTCATCAAGGTTACATGTGCGCCATGGAGGCTGTATATGGAGGACAACTGGGATGACGAGATCCGACTGTGGACACAAATTGACCTCCAGAATATTTATTGCTGATGATGATGTGAGAGAAGGCAAAAAGTGGTGGAGTCGGCAGATGAGAAAACCCTCCCCCTACTTTTTTCTTGCACCGTGTGTGAATCTCATGTGAGCTACTGAAAGGCAATAAATGCTGAAATAAAGGGATTTGATTTCATAGAGCCCCTCTTCAGTGCATTTTAGAAGTTTTCTTGGGGTTCTCAATCTAAAGTGCTCAATCTAAAGCACATTTCCATTCAATAATTAAATAATCAAGCAGCAATAATCCGCTCAGTGTGCATCTCGAAATAGATGCTGCCTGGTGGCTTCTGCACACACACAGATGTCTTTGTAGCCAAATGACAGTCTTTGGCCAGTCAGTTATTGGATTTCTATAAATTGACTCTAAGAGCTCCTTTCCCCACAGACTCTTTACCTTATCGCTCTCAAAAGCCTATACTGTAGCCTTAACTATTAAATAATAATGAGCAGACAGAAGAGAAGGGACAGGAGAGATCTGGCACAGCTACAGCTAGCAATCATTAGATTTACAGAGGGGAAAAGACATGCTTCCTAAGCCAACATATTTTTTATGAATAATTGATAAGGCAGTCAGCACAGTTATATCATAGAAATGTAATATATATCCATAATTATAAAAACAGCTTTGTGCAAAAGGACATAATACACTGAAAGGAGATACCAGCCAATATGCCATCCTGAAATAAAATACAGTCACTATTGTGTTAGTTGGCAAAATTTAAATACAGGATTTGAAGCAAGCAAAATGTTCTTTAATCCCATTTTTTAGCACAGTCCAGGCTCAGTCTGCTCAGGAAAATACTGCAAGGCAAAATCAGCAGCTGCATTAATTTGCTGATGATTGAGAGAAAAATGAAAGTTATCCTCATGTTTTTTTTTTTTCTCCCTACTTGCTACTCTAACTTACTAATAATATGAGAGTACCAATTTATTCCTATGCGAGTATATGAAGCATACAAATTGAAAAATCAATGTAATGGAAAGAAAAGATTATCATGCACTGTTTAGAATCAATCGGCTAGAAACAGAGGGGGCAAAATGCGAAGGCAGAGACATGACGTTCAGAAAATGTACATATTACACCTACCCTGAGCTAAAGCAAAGTGTTTGTAGGAGATAACTGTTCTTCATCTAACATGCAGACTGAGCTACGTATTTCCCCCAAATTGTCTTATTTCCAGTATTCCCTAAACAAATTCACCCGTGGCCTTTTCGTCATTTAAAAGTCCCCAAATAATAAAAAATATCAATCCCTTTGCCCATAGTAGCCACACATAGCATGTAACAAAGAGTGCAGGCTGAAGGGATTAACATACTCGGAATATTTCCTCAGCATGAGGCCCCAGCATCGTTCACCATCACCACGATGGCTTACTGTGGCCCAAAGGACAAACTTTGTACTACGTGACAAGTCCCTTGGAAACGGGGGCAGCCATAATTCTCGGCTGTGGCCTGAATCGCTTTTCGCAGTTTTGTTTTAATCTTAAATCTCTCAGTGGTGGAACAGTTTCTTCGGCCAAAACAGGCCGCTACCGGTCAGAAATAATTACGTTGTACGAGTCAGATGTGTAACGAATGGATCTGAGGCTCGGTTTGGAAATACATTCAGAGGAGGTGGAAAGAATGGCTACTGGCTCTGTGACAGGAGATTCAATCTTCATAAACCTGCAAGAGAGGGGAGGAAAAAAAAGCGACACAAATGCGCCCTACAAAAGAACAGAGCAGATCACAGCTGGAAGGAAGGCAAACCTTTTAATCAGGTCCTTGAAATACAAGCTGCAGGAAGCTAGAACATTTTGGTGGACTTCAAACTCTTTGCCTTCAACAATAATTTTCAGGTCTGTAAACTCTTTCGCTCTGCGTTGCTGGTTCAACTCCTTCAACATTTCTGCAGAACAGAGAAGACAGACAGTGCCAGGGTTCCCATTAAGAGTTTTTTACTTTTTACTTTTTTTTTTCTTTTTTTTTTTTTTTGTAAAGAAGTAGAGAAACAGGAAACAACTGATACTTTTGTTGGTAAGATTGGCTCAACACAGACAGTCAGAAGTTACAAACATAACACACTAAAAAGAAAAGAAAAAACAACAACGAAAAAGCGGGAACCAGTAGGTCTAAACAACAGAAATATATATTCAGAAAAAAAAAGCAAAAAAAAAAATCCTAAATTTGGAAGGGTTAAAAACAAAACAAAACAAAAAATCAGCACCAGCAAATTAGAACCACAGAGAATGCATTATCACAGAAAAATTGAAAATAATTTGTTATAAGAAAAAACAAGAGCTAATGAACTTCTATCCAAATGCAAATAAGTTTTCAACATACTGGAATAATATTAGTGAAAATATGGTACTATGATGCAATATGAACTGGATATGGGTTAAAATAATAAAACCACAAGACCTGCAAAAATAACATATCCTAACTTATACATAGTGAAGAAGTGTTAATAGTTAAAAGAACTAAAGTACTCTCAGTTAAAAGAATGCAAAAGTACTCCATACATAACATATTATAGTGAATAAAAAATAACCAAAGTATCAATGCACCTTGCAATATACTTTAGCTCTATAGGCTACAACTGTATATTTCCCAGAATTAGCTTAAAAGCATCGTCATGATACAAAATAATCTCACACTGAGAATAAATTTCTGCCCTTTGCAGCGGCTCCCATTTTTTGCACTCTGAGGATTTTTACTATCACAGCATTCTTATTTTTCAGCCTTCAATGGCTTCATTTACAGCAACAATCAACTTTCACACACCATGAAAGAATTGTAATGATTAAAATAATCTATGAAAGTGTTTCCATCCTGCAATAAAGCACCTACCTTGCGCGATGCCTCCTGTTACACAGCCTATAGGTACTAACTGAGTGAAATAAGAGTGTGCCACGTCGTCATGTCTGGATGTGTACTACTAAGCAACCTATGTTTTATATACTGGCTGCACTTTTAAGGGTAAGCCTCCTCTCCACGTTTGCAGACCAAAGTGGCTATCAAGATGAATAATATACTTTTCACCTGGGCAATAGTCTGGCGGCTCCAAAGTCAGGAATCAAGATGATGAAAGAGCTGATTTTAAATACTAAAGGATTTTGGTTTTATTTTATGCTTGCAATAGGTCAAGGTTCTCATTTTCTCCGTGAAACACCCCAAACACATTCCTCTTCAGACAGATCTGTAAATCAGCAGCATTTCTTTAGGTAGAGGCCCTTTTTACACAAAGTAAAAGGAGCTGCAGAGTGTGTACCTATAACTGCATTTAAAGGCACTGCTGGGCTTCAGCACTGCATTGCCGAAGCAGGGCCAAAGGGCCTGCTGGTAAAATCGAGTTAGACCCAAATAATCTCTTTTTCCTCCCCCTGCTCCTCCAGTGAAGCTCGGCAAGAATCAGTTCGGTGAAGAGCCAGTGGTTAAACAGTGAGGAAATTTCCAAAAACACCACGCTGCACTGAAAGACACGGAAGTTCACCCAAACCCTGACATCTCCGGAGCACGTTTTTCAGGCCTAAGTAAATAAATGTCACCTTGCACATTTATGTCTATTTAATGGAAACACAGTGGTGTCAGAAAGGCTAATTATTCTGTGCCGAATTGGGTCAGCGCTCCCCGGAGAGCAGGGGGATCATTAGAGAGGGCACGGCAGCAGCAGCAGGCTCGTGGCAGATCCAGATCCGTGGTGCAGGAAAACAAGCCCCGCTGTCCGGTGGGTGCTGTCGCCTGGGCTGTTTTTCAGGCGCTTCTTTGGGCTGGAGTGATAGAGCTCAAGCAANTTAGAGAGGGCACGGCAGCAGCAGCAGGCTCGTGGCAGATCCAGATCCGTGGTGCAGGAAAACAAGTCCCGCTGTCCGGTGGGTGCTGCTTTTCAGGCACTTCTTTGGGCTGGAATACAGTGATAGACCTCAAGCAAATGTGGACCTTAGAACGGGATCCAAATGTTCCCTCCTCTTGAGAACAGGGTCAAATCTGCGCGGCCGCCTGGCTCGGCCAGGAACATTTCAGGTCTCAGCTAAGGGCAAGGGGAGGTAGGAGGCAGCGGGTGTTTAGGATGTGATTCCCAACACCTGTGGCTTCACAGGCACTGGTCTATCCTAGATGCATCTGCTGGAGGAGACTGAGCAGGAAATATTTTTCTCTCCTTTTCCACATATGCACTGCTTATTTTTTTTTCCTGTCTTGGCCCACTTTTCCACTTTCACTTACAGTAACTACATTTTCCTCCAGACCAATTTTCTGTCATTTCATGCCTTAAAGACAGCTACTTTTTCCTCTAAAATTTTGGATGCTCTCTGTTATCCCCTATTTAATTTCACTTCCCCTGCCCCGCTTCACTGTTTTCTGTCATTCCTGTGCTCAGATTTGCCCGTCTGCTTTCCTCCATTACTTGGACATTATGGACCAACCTTTATTTATATCCGATCCTGCAGCTCCTGGGGGCAGTTTCTACCTCTGGCCTTTACACACCTCGATGTACTTTATGCTACATACCTTCATTAAGGGGTGCACAGCACCCCTTAAAACCAGAGTGAATCCTGCTCTTCTGAACTGAAGCTTCTTCTCCCATAGCCGTCTGGAGGAGGTAACTCCCTCCTCATCGTCCAATTTGCGTTCTGCCCTCCACAGAAACATGACTACAACCAGCCCTATTTATATATATATATATATATATATATACATATGTATATCTGCATATTTAGCTCAGTTTCTGAATCATAAAGCATAGAGGCAAGTGGAGAAGAGAAGGAAGTCGGGAAGCTGCATTGATCCATCGATCTTCGTAGCCGAGCCCCTTTGTATTCCTAAATAACTGGCGGGCATTAGCATCGGACACAAGGTTACATCAGAGACGGCTCTCGTCCTCGCAGCGTTTGCGGGGCTCACACTGTGCTTAGGCAGCCATTAATGATTTATGAGGCCTCAGGATCAGTTGCAAAACAGATTTTTTCACCAGGTAATAATGTCTGCCGATGGGCTGGAAAGGCCGCGGCAGCAACGCGCCGTCCTGGCAGTGAGAAATGATCTCGACTCGCTGCCACCAGTCCCTTTTTTGGGGGTACTCCCAATTTGCAGTTTTTCCTCCAACAACTAGAGTTCCCTGAAAGACTCCGACAGGGATGAGCTGAGTATTCCCTATTGCTTTATTCCCCTGCTTTCTTTGCTCTTACACAGGCTTTTTAATTATTATTATTATTATTTGCTTGTTTCACTTCTTTTTTTTAAAGAAATCCTGTAAAAATGAAGTTGGCTGCAGGTTTCAGGCACTGTGCTCACTTCCACAGTGCAAAGCATTTTCCTTCCCTCCTCTTAGGGAGCCCCCTACTTTGGGATCCCAGGAATCAAGCCGTTCCTTTTTGTCTTTTCCATCAATATCAATGCTAAATCATTCTCAGCCAAAGACTGATTGAACATTTTCTTCCAGAAGGTGTAAATAACAGACACCAGCATCTTCTTCCATAATCACACGAGCTGCACAGCAGCAGAAACTAAAAGGACTTGACCTGAAACCCACGACCAAGCATCTCTAGGGAGGTTTAGGGAACTAGCACTTTCTTTTTCACCATTATCGGCCTTCCCAGTATTGCTTGGGGGCATTTCAGCATAATTATACTGAGTCCCAGGGACAACATGGGACAGAAGATATAAATGACTTTGCTCAGTCAGTAACAGAGCCCGGAAGAGCTCGGAAGCTTTGATTCCCGGTCCCTTGCTCCACACGTGATGCTACATTATCTTCCTCTTAATTAATGGACAAATTTCAAATTAAACCAAAGAGCCCATCAGCCTTGGTTCAAGTAACTGTACAAGAGCAACTGTACAATATTGTAGATCAAGGAAAGGGAAGTGATACAGTAAATCGATTTTTTTTTTAATTACCCATGATCTGACTATAAAATGAACAAGTAACTTATTGCCTGACATTTATTTTGTATTTCAAGTGCGGTGGATATCGGGTACCCAGTCAAAGATGCTTTCTAATGCAACTTCCATTGGCATAACAGAAATACTCCAGTTTCTTTTCATTTTTAATGACAAATTCATTACTTCAGCTTAAATTCTGACAGATGTGACTTTGAAAGATGGCAATAACAGCTAAAATATGAAGGGCCTTGAACTAGGGAAGAATGGCTTCACAAAAAGTGTTTTTAAAAAATTGTTTGGAATAACTAACCTGTTATAAAACTGCAAAGGGTAATTGGTGAAACTTCACTAATTATTACTGTGAAGAACATGCAAGAGACCAATGCTAGCCCAGATAGCTTAATTCTTTCATGATTAGGTAAAAGAATGCGGGAAAGCCAAGAAATGTTATAAGAAGGAAAATCCAATTACTTTTTTTTTGTCTTTATAAGAAGATTAATTCCCAAGGTTATGTTGCAGCTATGCACAACAAGCTCTTTAACCATTCAGTGCCAGCACACGCGATGGCACTTTTTGATAGAAAATAGTAGCTTTTATGTAGCCACAAGAAGTTAAGTTATGAAGTACAAGAGCTAATGGTCAAGTAGGAAGCTAAAGATGTCAGGGAGGTCTGTGCTGTGGTGAACCTGTATGTCAGTTATGTGGTTCCAAAGAGGAGCAGGAGGAGGAGAAGAAAAAGAAGAAGAGGAAGAGGAGGAAGAACAAGAAGAAGAAGAGTGTTTTCGTCTTTCCTGTGATCATCAGGCAGCAGGTTAGTTATCTCCCAGTTGACTATTGACTATAGCAGCTTCCACGTGGTGTGGAGAAAACATGTATCTCTGGAGAGCAACTTCCTACTCGTGACAGAGGAAAAGAAATAGGTTCTTTACTCTCTTTTGTCCTGGGGGTGTCTCAGATACTATCCTAGGACCTTGTGTTTCCTTGCTGGACCCTAAAACTGATGTGTCCAGGTGTTCAGGCTGCCTCTGTAGTCAAAAGAGAGTCATAGGCCAGTCTCACACCCAATCATCCACTTGTGCACGCTAAGAAGAGTGTTGATTAGGGACTCTGCCCAGGAGACCAGCTTCCCAAGGCACCTGGACGGCTTCTGGCCGCTCTCCTGAACGTTTTGCTCCCACAAGCCCCTAAAATGATCGACTGACAAAAGCTCAGCGCTGGCTGCGGCTCAGCGAGGCCGAGCACGGCCGAGCTGCTCCTGCCACAGCTTGTCTCCGCAGCGAAGATGCAGCATATGCTGACGGAGAGGTATTGCGGCTGGGGCGCTGCACCGAGCTCTCTGAACAAAAGCCAACAGGAGTCATCTCTGCTGGCATGGATGTCTGCTGGGTTTTGTCAGCACAGCAACGTGAGATGCAAGGGGGTGTGAATTTTTCATACTCTGAGCTGATACGACCATGGCAGTAGGACTTTGGGGTGTAGACCAACCTGTCTAGCTCTGCTTCATCTCCCTGACACTGTTACGCACCTGTGCTGCTAGAGAAAACAGTAACAGATGCTGAAGAGTGGGAAAATATTCTGAAATCCCGCACTGAGCAACGCGTATTTGACGGGTTATGATAAGTCTGCTCAAAGACTGCTGGCAGTGAGATGCCCCATTGTGCAAAGCAAATTTTCGTTGTTCACGCAGACAAACTCTTCTCACCTTAGTATGGTGAGAAAGGGTTGACTACAGTGATTACCCGCTTGAGGGACATGAGTACAACTGCATGTGGAAACGGAGCTCTTCTCAAGTATGTTCAAAACCCAGGAAGCCGCAGTGCCAGGTTCTGAAACCAACTTCCAGGCTGCTGTCATCACTAGCACTGACATTAGCAGGTACCTGAACGGCCTCTTCACACCTTGCATGGTTGATATTTCCCCATGTTATGCCAAGGAGCTAATCCGATACCTCTGCTGTTTGCATTCAGATGTGAACCACACGCCTAATTTCTAGAAAATCTACTTTAAACGTAAGTTGGAGAGATATTAGCGCCACAATTCATGCATGGAAAATTATTTTAAAAAGGCAGTTCAGAGGCTGGGGTGACTCAGGTGCTTTGATTTGTAAAGCCCTCTCTGGTGTCCAGGCTTGCTTATTTATAATTGCACAGCAGACACATCTGACCGGCTTTGAAAGTGAACTGCAATTAGATTCTATACGGAAGGACAGGAAAAATGAAAAAAAAAAAAAAAGAAAAAAACACTATAGAGACAATCTGATCTCTTGAATTTTCCAACACAAACTGTGATCGTGACTCAGTGAACCAGCAAGCCCAAATAACTGCTGAGGTGTCCAGATCAAGTTGATGTTTCCTATATCAGGACTGGCCTTTTTTTTTTGTTGTTTGTTTTTCAGGATTCACCTCTGATCAAATGTACAGTTGCCTGCGCTCTGCTCTGTATCGGGCAAGGCAAAGAAACCCCGGGGGACCCTGCCAAATTGCTGGCCTGGCCCCCGTTCCATACCTAACATGCCACTATTGCAGTCAGCACTGTAACTTGGTTTCCAGACAGGCAGTAATTTTCTCTGGAGACAAAAAAAGAGAGAAAGAAAAGAGAGAAAGAAAAATCTTTGCTCACTGGAGACTCCGAATAGCCCAGATTCAAGCAGAAATTTAGTTCTGATTGTTTTATTTACCAGCAGACAGCCCTAAATGTCAATACATGCTTACGGAATAGCTAAAATATTTATTACTATGTGATTTGGGATGGATCCTGTATTATCCTAATTGCTTGTAGCAGAAGACTCGCAGATAGCTTTTAGACCTTTTTGATCTCTTTATGTAGTGCAAGGCATTAGCTAAACGTTTCCCAGTTTTGAAAGCTTTGAACAAGAAGCACCCATCTGAGAGACTGACAGCGCAATCAACAGGCAGCAGCAGGCAGGCGCGGACCGGGTCGGTGGGATAAGAACAAAACAGTGTGAATTAAGGGCAAGCAGACATGCGGATGTGCACACACATCGCAGCCTTGCTCCCCGAAATATGGAAAGACCGAAAGATAGATTTGCTAGAATAATTTGGTGATGCACCCAAAACAAATTGCAGGTATTGGTGGTAATATATTAATACATTGCCACTAATGATGTATATAATTATATATTAGTGTATTAATAATGGATAAAGTGGAGTAAATAATGTAATATGATTGAAAGGCGTTAACACCTGCCAGTCAAGGTCTTCAAAGTGTCTCACACGATCCTTTTAAATGAAAGCACTCTATCCGAAACACCCAGGGATGGGACGTAGTTTTTACTTATCTGTAGGCAAATGCAAGTAAAGCAATTCCCTGAGATAAGCTCATCTTTACTGACCAGCAGTAATACAACCATCTCCTACCATTTCACGCTCCTGCGGCATATGATGCTCGATGAAGGCAAACAGAAACAATTTAAAGTTTTGGCCTTGCAACCTCACACTTTGAGAAGGAATTATCCACCATGTAAAGCTAGTAAAGCATCAGACCCAAATATTTAGGCTTATATAGGCAGCTTAGTACCCTGCGTACGTTATGCATTGGCTTGAACGCGCGTGACTGTCTCCTGACCCAGCGGGCAGCTCACGTGCCTGGTCTGTCAGCGCACACAGTGTCTCTGCTGGGAGTCCCGGTGACTCGATACGCTGTCGGAAGGGACAGTGCAGTCAAATAATGCCAAAGGAAAAAGGAAAACACTGCCCAGCACCTCGAGGACCTCCCTCGGGGTATTCTGCACCGCACAGCTCTGCAACAGCTGCTTTGCTGCTCGACGACGTCAGCGTGTGAAAAGTGACAGCGCTCACAGCCACCCATGGCTACAGAAGTAATAACAATAATCAAGTGCAAGGCTATTGTTCCCTCATAATCATAAATGACAACAGGCTTGGAGGAAATGCTATTTTTTTACCCTATTTTGCGTCTCAGAAAACTTAGGAAGGTAGTAGGGGAGAGTGGCAGGAGAGAGCTGGAATGAGAGCTCGGAGAGGGGCTCTATCTCAAAGAAACACTTTTATTATGTTTTTAACTTCAGGAACATGGTACCCCATGATAAAAAATAGCCACAATTTGTGTCAGATTTTGCTTGAACATCTCCCTACTTACTGCATTTTCTAGTGTTTTGGCTAGAATCATCTTAGAGATGTGAAGGATTTTATAATTGAAAAAAAAATTCTTCCACAAGCACTAGAAAGTTTTCAGTGTTTGGCAGTGCTGTAGCTGCTTGAAAGGTTTTGTAAAATGTGCTCCTTGCTTCCACACTGCACATGTTTCCCCCTCAATAGGGAAAACCTCAATTTTTAAACCTTGCTCTCAGTTAAAAAGAAAAAAAACCCCTTCTTTTGGAAGGTATTCTTGTAAATATGAAATGTTTTAATATAAAGCGTGACACTCCCTGGTATCTGTGTTGCATGAATTGTCATTTGTACCGTATGGGGAGATAATATGGGCTGTGACTGGCTGATAATGCCAGAAAGCGTTTAGCTGCAAACGCTGTTTATATTCACAGAGGAAGAAGTTATCAGGAAGTGTCTGCGTAGCCGCCTTACAAAATTCCTCATAGAAAAGGACACTTTGCAGAAGTTCCCAAAGATTAAAGGACAACGAGTTATTTAATGACTCCTTAAATGTACAGATGCTCTAAGAAGGAAGCAAGCTGGCACAGCCCCTTCGGAAAGCTGACGGCTTTCAAGGAACGGAGGAGGCTGGTGAGAGTTGCTGCAGACGTGGTCCATAAAGCCAGTTGCAGTGCTCTGAAAAGACTTTAAAATGCTTTAAAAATGCTTAAAAATGATTTAAAAGTAAAGCATTCACTGTTTCCAGCTGAAAAGGAGTGTTAAAGAGCTGAGGGCCAGCAGACCTCTTTGGAGACACTGTTGAAACCACAGGGTTCAGGAGAAGAAAAGTCCTACAGCTTTGGGTAAATTGAAAATACCAGGATTTAATTTAGACTGAGCTGAGCAAAAGCCTTGTTGTGTGTTGCCCTACCTGCCTTATGCTGAAAACCACAAAGGTCCTCATGCAGCTGGTGTCAATACCCGTCCTCAGCACGCGGGACTTGGGGCAAGGCATGTCGGTATTCCCAGTGATTGCTATTTGCTGATTAAACCAGAATATAAGACAGGATGCCAAACTTAAAACAGAAATCAAGGTCCATCTATAAGCTATTTTAATGACCTGTGACACACTAAGGCAGGGTTTACTACTAATTTGGAGAAGAAAGCTCCTTTGAGGTCCTCTCCAAGGGCAGGCTCTTGCGGTCTTAATCTCACTGATGAGCTCTCCAAAGGGGAATGAACATATCGAGCTGTAAGTGAAATAAGCACTACTTAGTGCCAGTGCTTTTTGTTTTTAAATTTGTCTTTTGCATTATTTAGGAATAAAATACTTGATAATTATTTACTTTATCTTCAATGCTATTTTACCCCATGGCTTGGAGTGGAACCTGGTGTCGCTAAACAGTGGGAGCTGTGTGTCTGAGTTGGTTTCAAGCGAGATAATTATTATAATTTAGTTTAATATTCCTTTCTTCTCTGGACTATTAATTTTCACATTTTATATACATATTTATAAAAATTATTGTGCTTTTAATTAACTATATGGTATTAGCAGTTTATACGTACAAATGAACAACCCTGGGAACAGACTCATTAAAAATCCACGGCTAAACTTCAAAGGCTTCAGGATTTCACCTCTCACATCCTTCCCTCTCCACTCTCTGGCAGCTGAAAACTATCATGCATTTAAAAGGAACAAATACCTACCTGAGCAAAAGCCGCTTTTCACATTTCACAAGAAATGGCATTATTTCAAAAATTGCTTTTGTTTCCCCAAATATATGTGAACATTCCTGTGGACTGAAGATTCAATTTGCAGTGTTTTAACAGTGAAAATCATTCTTAATTTTATCATTCTTAATCTTATTTTTTCATTTACATGGATATTTTTATTGCTCTTACTGGCATTTCATTAAATACAGTAATGTAGTACAATTGTCATGTCTCTCTACATCGATGTCTTTAGGTTAGTTTGGAAGCATTTTTCTAGGTCATTATTTTTAATTAATACAACGAATTAGTATATTTTTATTCAAAATGTCAAACTCTTTTAATCACAACACTAATAAGAAATGTTGACCTAGAAAATAAGATGTTGCTCTGGTGCTAAATAGGAAAAACGCAATTAAAAGCCTGCCACTGTAAAATGAAAAGAGACAATGAGATCATTTTACATCTTGGTGAACGAACAGGTCTCCTGTCACTGAATTTTTTTCAAAGATAGACAGTAGATATAAAATGTGTTTTAGAACAAAAGCATCTCTTGTAAGCAAATTCTGAAAATATGGATCTCTTCACTGAAAGTGGCTAAATGTCTTTTAAAAGTGCAATATGGAAAAAAAAGTGCCTCACTGAAATGATGTCTTACAATAGAAAATAGCTGCAATGAAGATTTGTGTCAGTGATGCCACTGTCAAATATTACATCAGGCAGTAGCCATTTACCTATAATTAGAGGTTGTTTTGATTGTATCTGTGCAGTAATAAGTATAGTTAAACTGATGCAATAGCCTCTTAGTCGATCTTCAGATTTATATATTTAAATGAACCAATTTAATTGAGAATGGAATTGGTTCCTGCTACTGTATTGAAAAATAAATAATTACCCTGATACACACTCAAAATACTACCAAAGAAGCATTGTTTCTTGATTTCCTGACAGTTTTTAATGATAATTTTCTAGTCAGCTTAGCTTATGCCTGGGTTTTGTTTAGCTTCCCCTTTTTTCCCCTTAAGTATTACATCTTCATTCTTCAGCTCCCTGTGGTATACTTGCGATTTTCTCCTGGCAGTAATTTTTAAAGGTAGTAATAGATTGTTGCAGAATGTGATTAAGATAATTTGGTGCATTCGTAAGGGCATTAAATTACTAGACTGAAGTGTAATTTGGGTCGGCTGCAACTCTTTTAGAAAAATATATATAATGCTGTGGGTGCTAAATAAAACTGAAACTTACCTGCATGAACTCTAAACAGTGAAAAAAATAAAACAAAACAAACAACAACAACAACAACAAAGAAGATTGAGATGATAGAATTTTGCAAAATGCCCAAAATAATGTCAAGCAATTTGCGGTGCTCTACCCAAGCAGAGCAAAGACCTAACAGTACCAAAGTGATGCTGTCACTAAGAGCTAGGCTGGACTTTACGTGCAGAGCAATCCTCCTCAAGGTCTTTTTGAAATTAGAGAACAGATTTGCTGTTCGCTCACACGTCTGGTGATGCACCAAAAAAAATGCCTTCCCTACTCCAAAAAATACAAATCCACGAGAATTTCTAGCGTGTCAAATATGAAAAAATAAATGCAATAACCGACAAAGCGCTAGGCTGAAGTAATCAGCTTGCTGGCATTAAAGGGATGTAGATTTATATGGGGCCAAGAAGAAACAAGGCTGCTGATTGCATCGTGGGGTTATTATTTATTTATTTGCCTGGAAGGAGGGGGACAAGGAGGCTCACATGCCAAATCCAGAGATGAGAGGCTAGGAGCGAACCCAGTGAAAAGACATTGTGCAGCAGGACACGCATCGTGCAGCCATAAATAAGGTATGAGCAAGGACCTGGAGCTGCAAGGGGCTGTGCCAAGCCACGGGAGATGGAAGGTGTCCTCTTAAGTGTCAAATGCAGAGGGCAGCGGCTTAAGGAAACGCTGAAGCTCTTCCCTGTGCAAAGCAGGATTGGTGTCGGACTGGGTCAGCGACAGAAAGCAGAGTGCAAACGATCAAAGAGGTTGCTTTTAGTGGAAAAAAATATACTACCTCACATGCACATACTAAAAGTGACACAGGAATGTTGCTAGTGGTTATGCTGGAGTTAAATCCTCAGTTGAAATAATGGGAGTATATGGAAAAAAAAAAAGTTACAGAACTTCCTACATGACAGGTATGAAGAGAGAAACCCTCTGCTACGTTGGACCTTCCTCAAAGAGACTTTTTTCCTCCCATTAAATGGGACTCACAACTCTGCAGCTGTGGCAGATGTTAGGATATGAATATTTATACATCCGGAGGATATTGCGGGCCACCTCACCAGGCACGTTAATATTTGACTAGATTAATCAAAGTGCTGCATTCACGCAGCAGTGACAAGCGGCCCCCTCAGCTCCTCACAGAGGGGATCCGCAGCCTGAACCTGCTCCTCTTGCTGCACCCACCACCAAACGCGTTTGGTGTCAGCACTGTCTTGTCCCCACCATGAAGCCGAGCGTGGGGTTGGCGTGAATAGTAACGCTCCCTCTCCACGCAGCCCTGGTGAGGCCACATCTGGAGCACTGTGTCCAGTTCTGGGCCCCCCAGTACAAGAGGGATGTGGAGCTGCTGGAGAGAGTCCAGCGCAGGGCCACGAGGATGATCAGGGGCCTGGAACATCTGCCCTGTGAGGAGAGGCTGAGGGAGCTGGGCTTGTTCAGCCTGGAGAAGAGAAGGCTGAGAGGGGACGTGATCAGTGTGTACAAGTACCTCAAGGGAGGCAGTGAGGAGAATGGGGCTGGCCTCTTTTCAGTGGTGCCCACTGACAGAACAAGAGGAAATGGCCACAAACGGAAGCACCAGAAGTTCCACAGGAACTTAAGGAGAAGTTTCTTGACAGTGAGGATGACAGAGCCCTGGCACAGGCTGCCCAGAGAGGCTGTGGAGTCTCCTTCTCTGGAGATCTTCCAAACCCACCTGGATGCCACCCTGTGCCACATGCTCTGGGTGACCCTGCATGTGCAGGGAGGGCTAGACTAGATGACCTCCAGAAGTCCCTTCCAACCTCAACCATTCTGTGATTCTATGAATACAAAACTTCTTTTGCTGGAAATTAAGTTTCCTTTGAGAAACACAGACTTACATAGGCACTTGGTTACACAGGTGCTCAGAAGAAAGTGGCATTTCAAATTGCTTTTCATGCCTTAAAAACTAGCAAAAGGAAGCACCACGCTCTGCATATCTATTTATTTTTGCTATACAGCTCTTGCCCTTGGTACCAATTTCTAGAAGTATTCATTTTGTATGCCCGTCTGCCCATTTGTGTATCTTTACATATGTAATACTGAACATAAATATATACTGGAAAAACATATTGCTAATTTAATCTTATTTTCCAGTGTTAATGGTAGCACATATGTGGATCAACGTTTTAGGAAGTGGAACCACCGCTGTCCTTAAATGACTGTGAAAGAACGCAGCTATCTTAATTACAATCTTTATTTTTTTTTAATCCAGAAGTGGGGCACTCTTGGAAAACCTACAAAATATTTAAGGGAAACATCTGAGCAGGTTGTTTTTCTTGCCTTTCTTCACCTCAAAGTTGAGAAATGCCTGTGAGGACCTTTGATGTGTCAGCTCTGGCAGTTGTCTCTGTCCACCTCCCTTAGCGTTACAGCTCGGCTTGTCCTTCTTGCTGGCCCCTTGGAGAGGACAGCAGAGGACTACTCCAAATATCAGTTATTAAAATTGCATTAGAGTAAGCGCACTCACATCCTTTTATGCAGGGTGCTTATTTTTGGCTGGGATCAATCAAACTTACATCTAGCTGTGTAAAAGGAGTCAAGTTTGAACTTAGTTATCCAGGCTCTTTCCATGGTCCAACAGGCACCTCTGGAGGGTGATTCTTCCAACTTGCTCGACATCTGCTTTGGCACAGCTGGATTCCCACCTGGATTGCCCATTTCTCCCCATTACAGATTGCTCGGGGCCACCCAAGCACCCAGAAAATGGATCTTCCCAAGACTCTATGCCTATGGGGGAAGTCACAGGGAGGAATGAAGAGGCTTCTGGAGCTTTAAAAGCTCTGAAGACTATGAGAGAAAGTGCATGAATGGACTGTAAAGAGGAAAAGGAAATGTGAACCGAAAGCAAAGGAAGTTTAGGATTTAATAAAACATAAAAGCAAGTCTTAATTCACACTTCTGCTATTTGCACTTTAAAATTGGACATATAATAGGCCTGTTCTAGCATAGCTTTCAATAGAGCCTCATCATTCAGAGCCTGGGAATATCTGCCACCCAAAATCACACTGATGAAACACAGTAACAATTCATACATCCCTCTCTCCCCACATATCCCCTATATAGGAGAGCAGACATAGAGTTAGGTGCCGCTCTGCCATCTCCTTGCTATGGGCACGGAGGTTTTGGAAATCACACGAACTCCTGACAGGCGCTGCCGAGCCGTGCCAGGGTGCAGGAGGGAAAGACAGGGAGCAGGCGACAGGGAGACCGCGCAGCTACGGGGAGGCTGCGCGGAATCGGAGTTAATTAAACCAAAGCGCTGACAACTTGGAATAAGGGGATTCTGCACCTCGCCCTGGCCCGCCCGCAGGAGCTGTCACTTGAATTAAAAGAGCACAAAAGCGCAACGTGAGTCTCTGGGAAGATCTTTTGCCTCATACTGATCGTGTATTAGAGAGCTGTTATATAGCAGGAGTTCACATTTCTGCCCCGGTCTGATAAAAGCCGGCTCCATGTGTGGCCACGCTCCGTGCGGCACTTGTCCCGGGGAATGCGGATGTCCAGACTGCTCCCCAAAACCCAAAAGCCAAATCTCAAAGCTAAGCTCCTACGTGAAGGAGTCAGAATCTCAACGGAAACACCAGCCTGGGCAGACAGCGAACAGCGAAAAACCTTCTCCTAGCACAAGAAATCCCTTCCCCGTTAAATTCCCACAATAGCAAAACCCGTTCATTAAAAAAAGGAAAAAAGAGAAAACAAAACCACAACTGTAAAACATATGACCAAAAACCTAGTTAGCGACTAATGAATTGCAATGTTTTAGAGAGTAGCGCTAATTCTTGGTGCTGCTACGCACAGCTTTGCATTTTCCATGTGCTTTCCGAAGGATTGCTTTTATTCTCCCACCCCTGTTAGGAGATGGCTGCAGATCTCTCCTAATTGCAGGTTTCCCCAAATGTTTTCTGGGCTTGAATTTATTTGAATAAGCATCTCCAATAGCAATTAAAACAATCAGAAACGAAATCGTATATTTTAATGCAAATGCCGATAAAGAAATCTTTCATAAATTAATCTGTTTGTTTCAATATTTATATCTGGGATAAAATTTGTCCAGTAAATTTGTGCAGTTTGACCCCCTGGGTCCAAGCCCAGCTCCAGCTACCCCAGCCATGTCAAACTCCTCAGAGCTCTGAGTGAGGGACTGATGATGTCCAGAGGAGCCCAGCATGGAGGTGACCTTCTCTAAGGACTGTAAATTATTAATTTCTGCCTGAAAGATGCAGCCTGAGAGCTGCCTTCAAAGGCAGGGCAGCCAAAAGGGGAACTTCTATAGGGGCTGCTTCTGAAACAGCTTTAAAGCGCGAGCAGAAACCAGCCCAACGAGATGCGCGCTTAGATCGCCTGACAGTAATAAAGGCTGAAGGTGACATGGACACCCACCCTTGCTTTCCGAGGCTGTCAGATGTTAAACAACTGGTTGTCTGACACCCTTCGCGCTCCTGGAGGGGGGAAGGCAGCGCTGGGCTCTGCCTCTGGCCCGCGAGGCTGCAGGGATTCCAGCATCATGCTGCAGGCCGAGGGGGCCGCGCAGCATCACGCACACAGCGAGCAGCAGCGTTGCACAAGGGGACCCGAATCAACACCCTCATGTGGGACCAATGATGCTCCCAAAGAGAACAGGTAACTCCTTACTCTGCGGAAGCAAAAGGGACAGGACACCGACACTGTGAAACGTGCAGGAAATGAGAACATACTGGGTTATTAATAGTTTCAGCGTAAATTAAAAAAGCATGGAGAGAAATATTCCTTTTTTTTTGTCCCCATTGAACTCTTGCTTACAGAGATTTTGAGATCTGGCTCAAGTGATACAACCTTCCTTCTGGACTTTATCTCCTCAAAAGAGTGGATACAGGTACGATGATACCATTTTTACCCTTTTTTATTGAGAAGGCAAGACACTCTTAAAGGATTTTGATCGAGAATACATTTTTTTCTTGTAAAAACCCATTTTAGGAAGTAGGCTGCCATTAGAAGCAACCACTTCTCCCACTTCTCTTTGCAGCAGTTTTATGCTTTACAGCGGGAAGACACATTGGTGGAAATTTTTAGCTGCTTTATTATTAATGCCTTAAATCAAAAAGGTCAGTTTCTGCCTTCTTTATATATTTAGCTGCTGTGGTCAGGCGTGCTTGGTCTCTTCCCTGGATGCACTTGCATCACTGTATGATACGTGCCCAAATACAGGTCTGTAATAGCCCTGAAGACTGAGCAAGTTCCTTTTTTTATTCTTTCCTATTCAGAGACAGCAGGGCTGCTGTCACTTGAATCCTGACGGCCTTTTGGTGGCTCATCATCCTAATTAATCAATATCACATCTCTTCCATTTAAAATCATACGCTTGCTAGCACCATTTCTGAGTAGCCTTGCTGCTTCTAGCTCACCATACGGCTAAGAGCTTGGCATCTGTTTCTGAATTTCTCTCCTGCTCTCTACCTGTCTTGGCCAGCCTGGGATCAAGACTCTGAAAGGATCCTCATCTGCTGGACTGTCCTATGGGCCACGACAGGGAAGCCAGGGCATGGCCATGTAGGCAAAATGCTAGGGAGACCTTCAGTGGATCTCAGATTATCAAGAGATTAACCAAGAGACTCAACAAGGGCTTGACTGCAGTGGAGACCGAGGTACGGGACTGCTGGAGATTTCCACTTTTGCTCCTTAGAGTTAAGTACTTTATAATAACCAGTTCCTTTCTGCATACTTGACTAATACTTGCTTGGAATATTGCTTTTGCCTGTTGGTTCTGGGATCAGGTTTCTCCGGTGTATCTGTTCTCTGGATGATGCTGATGCATGTAGCGGGCCTCGAAAAAGCTCCCATTTAAGCACTTTCTGCACAAGAGGTGCTAATATAACCGCAAAGACATCGCATCAGCATTTGTCTGAAGCCTGGAGTGATAAGCATCAGGATCAGAAACAGTGCCAATGACAAGGGAAGCAAATGTACCTGCTTTAGGATGAGCACTCAGTGATATAGAGCTACATCTTCTGCAAGGCTATATTTAATGGGACTCCCTTTGAAATACAGCTCCTTTGAGTGTCCTTGATGCACCTAATGCAGGAATTCTCTGTCCTTTCCCTATCTCTAAAAGGGTCTTTTCGTATAATTTTTGATTTCAGCTTGTCCTACAGAGTTTCTGCTGCCTTCGCCCTTCCCGAGAAAATGTTGATGTCTGTTGGACTCCTCTGCATTGCCAGGTTTACCAAAAACAAGTTTGTCAGGACAAAAAAAAAAAAAAAAAACCACAAGCACGATGCTCCTACTCTACATTTGCTGCTTGCTAGAAGTCTGCCAGATGAAGGAATCTAGTTTCTGACTCCAACTCAGCCCACCCTAACAGTTTCCATATGATATGTATGTGCTATGGACCGCACCTATTTTTTTCACCACAAAAGTGTCTTTATTTTCAAATGCCATCTATGAGCTCAAGAGTGAATACCCACTCACTTGGCAGAGATCTTGTTTATCTCCATACCCAGCTGCAGCAAACAGGTGAGCAGTTCAGCACCGAGAGCATTTGGTTTTTCTTTTTAGTAATTTTTTGGTTGCAATAAAGCAGCCCGTGCCCCAGAAAATGCCAGCGGTCTTAATGGTTCTGCAGTACCCAAATTCCTCCTGGCAGCACAACCGAACAGATCTCCCCCAGCATTTCCAGCAATGATGTTTTACAGTAAATGAGTGATAAAAGATGCACTGCTTGGACTCTGGTCTTTGCTAATAATTTCCAATATATATGAAGAGAATGAAACGTTTAAACTCAGGGATGGGGGATTAAAGGATATCCATGATGAATGAGCTGTAAAGCTGAAGAGAATTTGTTGTACATCCTGGCCAATATAGCAGTGAAAGTAATCAATCCATTACCTCTCTAGTGAGAGAAATGGCAGCGAGATAAGAGGATAATGAATGCCAGGCACAATACTGATAAGGAAGACACTTAAAATGACCAGCTAGGATATATTCCATAGTTAATAGTGCTGACAAAAACAGTGACAAAGTAATAATTTATTCATGGAATAAGGGCCATTCCTGTGAAAATCAAGGTAGCCTTTTAAATTAAGGCAACTATTGAAATCAGAGTAGCCTTCTTAACCAGCAACTGTTAATGAAGCACTGCAGAAAAGAATACTTTTAAGTGCTCATTTTGCCATTAACATATGGGCTAAATTAACAGAACCCTGTTACTTAAAAATGTGGATTTTTTTTTTCCCTTCCAAGCCCTTCTGGCTCTTTCTTAACCCTTTTCTTTCATGCAATAAAAATCCATATGAAGCTCTGCATATTCGCAAGCAGCCTGACCTGATAATGTTTTTGCTCAGTGATGATATAGCCCCTATCCCACAGTTTTTTAAGAGGTTGACCTAGATTTTGACTCTAACAGTAACATCACTACTGTCAAGACTGATATTTAAATATAATTGATGATTCGAAAGGCAACAGTAAATTGCGTAACAAACCACACCTATCTAAAAGCTCAAAAGCACTTGGCTTGCTCTCTCCATGTTCATAAGATTTTATGGACCCACTCTGCAAAAAGAAGCACTGGAGATCTTTAATGAACAGCAGCTACCATACTGAGCGAAATAAAAGCTGCATTTGCTCCAGATTGCTAAGGTTATGACTCAAAACTAGGCTGCTCCATCCTGATTTTCTCTTCTGATTTCATTATACCATTTCTTCAATGTTTACGCTGTTTCTCAGAATGCTTGGGATCATTATCCTGCTGGAAACTGAACCTGTGGTCAAGCGCACTAGTTTTCCTGTACATAAACAAGCTGACTAACCGCATAACCTTCTGCTCCATCAGTCTGTTATTAAAAACTTAAGACTTTTATTTTCAACAAAAATATCATCCAGTTATTCAAAGAATCTCCTACTTCCTTGCTGATGCTCGACAGAGATGGGTTGAGAGGCTTTATCACTTCCCACATACAATAATTTTCTCCTTTTATGTCCATGACAGATACAGAGGTTTACTGTCAGATTTGTTGCTTCATCTTAAAACATAGATTTTTAGGCCCTTAATGATATTTTGAGAATTCTTTTTTTCTATAAAAGCAATTTTATGCATCTATTATATTTAGGAAATTATCTATGCTAACAAATGTGCCTGCCACCGTTTATCGGCAACGGGTAATTACCTCTTTTCTCCATCTTCCTAATAAGGATAGTGAACGATTTTCATTAAGTTTAGAAGTATGAGTTGCTTAAGTCCTTGAATAGAATGAGAGAAAAAACATGTTTATTACATTTGGTAAATTTTTGGGGGGTGAGAGAAGAGCGTAGAAGTGCTTAGCGGGCAGGAAAGAAAATGTCTCTCATATATAAACACAATTTTTCCTGTAGAAATAGAGCACACGGCGGCAAAGCGGAGGGAGCTGGCGGCTGATCTGCAATCCGCCCGTATTAACTCGCAGCCCCCCGAAGCACGGAGAGGACTTGCTCCGTATTCCTGAGCATGAAACGGACTGTTATTCACTTCCACCGGAGCTCACGCAGAGATAGTGACAGTTTTCTCAAAAGGGAACACAAGTTGCCTGCTCAGCTCGGCAGCTCCGGTAATGAGCCGTCCTAATCGCCTTAGAGTGGCTCAAAATAACCGGGCAAAGGAAATGCTCCTAAAAAGGATTGCTGGAGTCACCCTGTGTTTTGCCCCGAAACGCCTCTGTTTTGTCGTTTTGTGCTGCGGCTTTCCAGGCGCAACCCTGCACCGGGGGCACGGAGCATTTGCAGGGATGCAGTAATTTCCTTTAGCTCCCACTACCCTGACAAATTGCCGGTCGTTATGGCTACAGAGCCTTCAAAAACCTCTTTGGTCCATGGGCATCCGCAATGCTTGGAATTCAGAAAGCAGAGGAAAACCACAGGTGATGATAACGTCTTTCCTTCTTTCCTCCCTCCTTTCTCTCCTCCCTTCCTTGCTGTTTGCTGTTTTTCCAAGATGCCGTATCCGTTTTGGAGGGCCTATCCATTCATTCAGTGAGCAGCATTGTCAGTAGTGGATTCTGTGGATTCCTATGGAGAATTGCATGAATATTTTTGGGGAAAATTTTTGGAATACTCCACTGGTTATAAGGAACGTGCAACATAAGACCATGATGACCTCTTCAAGGAGGTTCTGCTCTCCTTCAAGGAAGAAAACCAAGGTCTCCTGGCCTCCTAGCTGAGACACTTGGACTAAAATCTCTCAGTGAGAATCATTTCCATTATTGAGAAGTGGAATCAGGTGCCTCACTGAATATTTTTTTTTCTTTTTTGGGTGGCTGGGAAGGGATAGATGTTTACAGAGAATCCCAGAAGGGTTGAGGTTGGAAGGGACCTCTAGAGATCAGCTAGTCCAACCCTCCTGCTCCAGCAGGGACACCCAGAGCACGTGGCACAGGGTGGCATCCAGGTGGGTTTGGAAGATCTCCAGATTTACTTTGAACTTAAGGTTTGTCATGACTGGGAAGTGATTTGCAAAACCTTCTGAGCTCACAAACATCAACCCAACTGACAATTTCTGACTTACAAAGAAAGACATGGAATTCAAAGAATAAATTAAATGAATACAATTAAAATGTCACTAGAGAAAGTAACTAACCTCCACTCGGTCTCTTAGGTAATCCAGAGTTTTTGCTACTGTTATTACTCCAAATCTTTAGGGAACTAAGGATCTAGGTCATCTACAGGATAACAACTATACTATCCAGGAATCAATATTCACTATAGTAAATTAAATTTAGATCCTCCCTAAACAAAGACCTTTATTATTACCAAGAGTGTTGACAGATGAGTTTAAAATTATCAAGAAAAAAATAAAGGTATTTTTTCCTCTATGTCATCTCCTTTTATACCATGGTGGCACTAAAATCATCAACTTTTTGGAAAATAAGACACTGTACTTCTCCAGTGAGCATATGACAACTGGATGATAGGCTTAGATTAGCCACTTCATCTGGGGGATGGCCCATTTTAATTAATACTCCCTGGGTTATATTATCACTTAAATGAAGGAAACATCAGCATTTGAGACCTCAAACACAATGCAGTTGCCATTTTCAGTGTGGTTTTGAAGTAGAGCTGTGTGCTAATATTTTCTAATGCCTAAAATATGTTGCAGAAGTTGATTTACAAGAATGCCACCAAACCAACCTTGCAGCTCCAGGGAGTTACCATGTCTGTTTACAATCTCTTAGTGTTTTTTTTTTTTTTTTTCTTCTGTTTTCAGTGGTCAGATTGTATTTACCTGTGATCAACACCTGAAATTAAGAGGCTGTCCAGACGCAGGAGTCACTTCTAACGACAGTTTTCAGGCTAATGGAAGTTGATAGCATACGAGGAGGAACTGAGAGCCATTGTGTGGCATTTATGCGAGCAGTCATATTTCTGTTTTTAAAGCTCTGCAGAAAAGCTTCTCATTTCATGGTGCATTATGAGTCTCATTCATTGCATTAACTGATGAAGGAGGCAGATTGGTTTGATTGATTGCTTAAACTGGCAGAGCTTAACTCCTCTTAACTACTCTCTCTAGGGCATTAACATGCTCTTCTCTGTACCCTGCTGGGTGCTGGCACAACCCCCTGCAGACTCCCTTGATCCAAAGAAAGGGCCGTGGCAAAGCAGAAGACACTGCGCTCTCACTTTGCATCTCTAACCTTACCCTGTTTCAAAGCATTGCACTGGTTAGGTCTTTTTGGACTCAATTTCTCTTTGCAATGTGGGGAGAAAAATGATGGCACGTGAAGGAAAGGCTGGTGAAGAAGTGCAGAACTACTCAGGTATGGGAATGAGCTGACTCATACACATATAATCACCCACACAAGACTGCATAAAATCACATAAAAAAGCCACTTCTGGAAAAGAAAACGGAAATCCTGAAAACCATGCCAGTAATGCATTAAGATCTGAAGCAAGAAACGAGAAAAAAAAAGTGCTTCGATTTTAGCTCAGCTGCCTTTCAAGGTTCAAACACAGGCGAGCGCCGGAGTCACAGCTTGCTGGTTTACCGCAGAGCACCCGAGGCTCAGCTTGCACAGAAAATTAGGGAAGTTTTCCCTAATTGTTTCCCGAGTGTGCAGATGACAACACACACTCTACAATTAATATATTCTTCTGCTTAACTTGGGAGGTGGAAGACAGGACTACGAACCAGGGGGCTTTTCTTGCCAAATGAACCGGCAGATGCAGTGGGCCCAAGAGATGCCGACCCTCTGATCCCGAAGACAGCCGAGTTGTCACGATGCTCCAGCATCCATCAGATGCCTTTGAGGAACATGAAAGCACCAGACGTGGCGTATTAACACGTGAGACGCCTTGCAGCGCTCCACTCCGCAATACTCCAGCTGAGAATAAACACACGCCTGCGCTTCCAGGCGCGAGAGTGTCCAAGCTCCGGAGAGTATCCAGCCCCGCTCCGTTTCTGCAGTGCTGGAATCGGAGGATGAATTCCAAACCAAGGGACCCACCTCGCCTGTCAGAACAAAGAGCTTCTGTCAAGTGCCTCTGCTTGTCATAATTAAAGTGGCATGGAAAAAAAAAAAGGAAAAAATCAGAAAACTGGGAAAGGGAGGGAGCAGATGGATGGAAGTGGAAGCTGGTGGCTCTCCTCTGGCAGCTTCTCCCCTGTAATCGGGCTGCAGCAATGACAATGTGCTTTCTTTTTCTGGTCCTGACCTAGCCAAGTGATTAAATATCCCCTTTTTGTCACTGTAGTCTCCTGGTGACGGAGATCTGCTCTGGTTATAGATGAACTATTCCTTAATCATAGGGAAAAGCTTCCCCGAAGCTGCTATGTTCTGTAGCACTCTGTGTTCCCCTATTTTCCGAGGGCAATGCAAAAAATAGCAAGAACAGAAAAACTACTCCATATTAACCTATCTGTCTGGCCCAGAAAACACGTATTTAAATGACCATTATGAAGAATTTCTACCATGTTTTAATATGTAGCACAACATGTTGCCAGAAAACAACTGATGGACAAACCGGAAGGGCACCCAGACCTGACCAGAATCCAAATCCTACCCCTGTTTTGTCCATCTCTCCTTATCAAGCCCAAATCACATCTAGTTCTTCTCCTTCTCTGCCTTACCACACACTGAGCTAACAAAAAACTTCTTGTAGCTGTTAATGAAAGCTTATAGCCTGCAATATACCGTTGAGCTGCCCTGATTCTATCTAATACACATTTTATTATTTCAGGATTAATAACAAGAACAACCGACAACACGGCGATATGCTTACATGGCACCTTAATTTGAAGATTGCCAAGGATATTACAAAAGACTGAATAAGTGTTAATATGTCCTTGTCCCTGTCTAGCAGGAAACACGCACACGCACAACCACAGCGTCCACTTGGGATGGAGGATGCAGTCGAAAGTTACGTTAGGACCTCACAGCTAAGAGTTAACGGCACCACATTCATTTATTCTTCTGTTCTTTAGATTTTATCACAAGGGTCTGATTACTTATCAGCGCTGATGACATATGAATTACCTCAAGATGAAGAATTTACATGAAAATAAGTCATCAGCAGGATGTGCTACGTTCCTTAGGACTTCAGAGAAAATTATAGCCTTTCTATATAGTTTGAATTCCTTTACATAATAATTCCCCTTTCTTTAAAATCCCTTTACAGAATTCTATAGGAGGGATCAAAACCTCCCCCCTTTTCTCTTCCCGCCCCTAAAATCAACAAAAGGATGCTATTATATATTAAATTAGATATCTAGATTAGTTCACAAAATCATACAAATTTTGAGAATAATTTTATTCTTACAATTCAATAGCTCTACAATCATTTAGAATTTTACAGGTTCTACCTATAATAGCCCATGCATAATTTTAAAAGTACAAATACTCTGAAGTTAAAATAACCATCTGGAGCTCCCAGATTACAATATATTTGTATATGACCAGCTCGACAAATGGCTGAACTGCAGTTGCTTTCGGGGTGCATATAGCATACATACATCAAGATTAAAAGATTTATGTATCTTATGTTCAAATGTGAGTGCAATGTTGAAATGATCAAATGCTAAATATGCACACATTCATACTAATATATGCGGCTTCATTATATTTAGTTTTAATTTCTTCATCTCTAAAAGCATCTATAAGTCTGTCTGAGGTTTAATTGCTAAATATTGCCAGGTAAGTGCTAAATATTTGGAAGCAGTGTCCTAACATGACAAGACTCACACATCTATTTAAATTAGTGGATTGCAGCCCCACTTTAAGTGAGCATTTTAGGTTAATAACAATAATTGTGGCTATTCTTTGCTAGTGAGATCAGCAGATCTCACTCCAATTTCCAAAGGAAGGCAGCGCTATTAAAAAAAACAGATTCCAGGCCCGCTGGCTGCTCTTCAGGACACATTAAAAATGTGCATAAATCATTGCAGTATTAAGGTCCAAGTCAGTCTGGCGTTACTGACTGAAACAGAACGCTTTGCTTTATCCAATAAACCAAAATCAACTCAAAGTAAATGAACCCCCAAACAGACAAAAGCACATTTTGAAACAATTCAGCCGCTGAAAAACAGCTGTACCACAGTATGGTAACCCCAAAATGGCCATAGAGGACATTGCTAACTTTAAAATGCACTGCCGTAAAGCCCTAAAGGATGATTTGTTTTGGTTTGGTTCTGGTTTTCCCTGAAACAATTATAAATATCTAAAGAAGAAAGGATTTGGTATGAAAAAGCCTCCCACACAGAAGCATCTCCACAGAACTGCTAATGTATAGCTGTACTGCCTTCTGCCAGTGATTATACACTTACGTAGCTCTTGCAAACCCACTGAGTGCAGTCATTGACTTCCATTAATTTCAACTTACTTGCAAATAAGCATTAGAAAAATACAGCTATTTTTGTGATTTTATTTTAGTTCTTAAGTTTGTGCTTTAAACTTGCGGTTCTTCCCTTCTCTCTCCTCTTTCCCTGGGGAGACACATCTTGGTCTCCTCAATTTTTAAAGACGAGACGGGTTGCTCTATTACTCTCACTCTGAACGCGCGAGATAATAGGGCAAATTTGACAAAACCTGGGCAGGAAATGAATCCTCATTCATTTATTAGTGAGTCTCACTGGGCACTATTAAACTTGTAGTAAGAAAGTTACCGAAAGGAAGAGAACAAACCTACAGAAGTAGAAAAGCAGACGTTGGAGATGTCTTTGGCTTTTTCAGTCGTTCCCAACAGCTGGTTAATGGGCAACATTGCTCCTGGCTACAAGGAATTAAGGAGTTAACGCTTAAGGCCGACAGGGAGAACAAATTACGATCCCCTCATACAACATTAGTGCCTCAGGTTTGTTGTACGGGAGGCGGTAAAGGTCAGGGACTGATGCACTAATGTTATTGCGTAATTATAATATTCCCTTCCAATCTATTCCTGGGAAATCCCGAAGCTCCACACAAAGCAGAGGGGTCTATAGACATCCATAGATAAGCTGTGCTGACCTGGGGAGTCTGACTTCCCTGGCCTGGAAGCGATTACATGGGATAATGGGAATTGTTTAGTAGAGGTCTATTTATCTCTGGGAAAGACTTGACATGGCACTTTGCATCCTGCGTTTTCAATTTACGGGATAAGCACGTGAAATACTGAGCCTGGGTATCTTGGGAAGTTTTATGAATTTAAGTAAACAAAATATACTTTGCAAACCAAGTTTGATAATAGTTTTCATATTCTATAATAAATTAGTTTCCAAAGGCTCATGCATGTTATGATTAATGCTATTAGCTGTTAATTAGCTAAATAAATATGATTAACTGTGTGAATTTCTCAACCTTTCTAACTGTTGCTTAGATAAACACAGTTGTATGGGGAATGCTTTATTCCATACATAAAAATGTTGCATGTTATAATGCATAAGTACATATTGATGTTACATTTCCTAGCTGTGATATATGCATTAAGTCCCAGGCCACTTTGAAAAGAAACTACAGATCTTAATAATTTATGTTCCAAGTTTTAGCCAGGATTATCAATGGCAGCTTTTGAGCTTTTTCTTTTAGTAACATAATATATCATAGTAAAAATGCACAGACAAGCGATGTGTCAGTTTGATTTTTTCCACCTGATTCAGCAACCCAAAATTCAGACACAGCAGTTTAAGCAGAGTTGCACACTGAAGAATTTAAGTCTAAGCATTTAATCTGTTCTTTCCATAAATTTCTGCTGCTTGTGCTATTATAATGATGTTACCAGAGGAAGTTTATTTATATCGCAGATTTTCAGCATCAGCACATTCAGAATACAACAGCAATCATTCATTCAATAGCTAACAGCAATGTAATAATATCATCACTAACGCTCTAAATATCAAAGGAGCATTTAGAGAAAAGACAACGTAAAATAACGCCACTTTGAACAATCAGTGCCACAGAATTTCCTAAAACCAAGATGTATCTTTTAAATAAGTTTACACACCAGCCAGGCCACAAATAAACACCAATTACGCACAGCCATTTTGCAGCAACAGGTTGCATATAATTAAACCATAATAAATAAGGGGATCTTTATGGGCACATTAATGGGAGCGCACACTCCAGAGAGCAGCATTTTCCGACCATCAGCCTTCTGCATCCCGAAACACCTAAAGAGATTCTGTTCGGGAGCAACCGCAGCCGGCGCGACCGTGACACCGCTCTGTCTAGACCGTCGGACCGCGCGCAAACACCACATGCCAGCACGGATTTGAGCAACCCCCCATTTTTATTTTATTTTATTTTATTTTTCACACTCTGCACTGTGATTTTTTTTCCTGCGGCTCAGATCTTACCATGAAAGCTGTTCTCCCTGCTGTTACTAATGTATATTGTGAAGAGCTGGCGAAAGCAGCACTTTGAGGGCGCGCTTGTCAGCCTCTCTCCCCTCCCCTGCCTGCTTCCCCGGTATTTAGATAATAACGGATCCCGTTAAAATCGGAAAGTCTGGGAATATACTGCAGGAGGTGAAAAAGGCTAGTCCTATAAAAGCGCAGGAAAAGACTCCTATTGAAGAAGATGTTAACAAAGCAATACTCTTTAAAGGCATGAAACTGTGAAGAAGTCATCAATCCCATGTTTTAAAGGAAAAATTGATTTTTTTCTTGCCTTGTTTTTCCTTGATTTTGCAACGTATGCATGAGGAATGGGTGAGCATGGGGAAGGGAAAAGCCAACACAATCCAGATGGGTGACAGGTCATCTGAGCAAGAGGAAACTTGAGCGCTCGACCTGTAGAAGGTTCCTGCAGGACATCAGGAAATGGATGAGGACCACTGATAAGGACCGCTGCCTACAACCAAAATGTGAGGTAGCGCATGTGGGGAGATCACCAAGGCATTCCCCTTGCCATGGGACAGACTTAGGCACCCTGGAGTTGGTCTGTAATCTTTCCAGCAGCTTCCTAAAGGGCTTTGTGAGGAACAGGACTATTTACATCAAAGCCAAAGAAAGGGATGGAGAGATGAGATGGAGAGAGATGGGAATAGACTTTTGGCTGTGAGAATGGCCTGGAAACACTGGAAATGTTGGAAAGACAGAAGAAATCTGCACACCCTGCACACAACCCGGTTGTGAGGACAGAGATGTTCATGTTGAACACGATCCCTGGTGAGGGCGGCTCAGACGGTAACGCTGCTCACAGCAAGCGAGCAAAGGAAGCAGTGAGTCAACAGGTTTGAGTAAGAGAAGCTTGAGATCATGGTAAGACATCCATGAAAAGCAAGTAAAGGCTGCACTTTTAGTAAGAAACAAGAGCTGGAATGGCAGGGAGTCAAGGGAGGCACAATTTGTATTTTGAGAATCATGTAAATTACCCCCCAATTCCTCTGACTGTTGTATAGACCTCTACCATCCTGAGAGGTTGACACCTTCGCTGCAGACTGCCTACAGTAAGGTGAGATAGGCTTTACCCAGAAAACAGGTCTGGAGCACAGGAAAGACCCCAAAGTATTAGTACAAATATGTCTCTCACCATAGTTTCTCAGCTTTGCTGCAAAGAGCAACTCTGTTCTTAGGAATCTGGCGGGCAAGTGGATGGTTACACATGGGTTCATTACTGGAGAGGGCAAAGATGATAATACACTGTTAGATGTGATTCAATACATTACATGTTGTGTCTACTTAAATAATAGGAATAAATCAGGCTTGCCGAGCCCAGATATTTAAAACTATAAAGCAAAATAAATAAATATAACTGTGGACATAGAAAGCTAACTGCCTGGAAGGTACAGGCACAGTCACATTGAAAAATGCCACCTCATAAAGGCAGTAATCTCTCTCAGACAGATCTTCATTATAGCTAATCACTATTTTGCCAAAGGCACTTACAGCAACATATTTCTAGGGGAAGGAACCAGCAAGGCAGCATGGAAAGGGAAAAAAATTCTCAAGCCCCTGCCCTCTCACCCCAAAATTGCAGCCCAAAGTGAAAGTCAAATATTTCACTTCAGCTGGAAAATTCTAAGAAAGAGTTCAAATGGAATATTGTAGCAGGTGAAATTGAAAACGGGACAGATAAGTGGTTGCAAGGCATATACTCCCCTCTGGCACTTTTTAATCAGGAATACAGGACTCTTAGGTGGATGCAATATCACATACTTACACGGGATTATATGGTCCAAGTAATAACCTTGCATTGGTAATAAATTAATTTTTTCCCCATAAAATTTGGTTTCATTTGAACACAGCTATCTGCGCTGAGGGGTATGGCGAGCCATTTCCACATCAGCACACGTGCTTAATGTAAAAAGAAGAACTGTGCTCCCCCCTGCTTCCCGACGCAGCAAAGATAGCGCAAAACAAAGCCTGGTTAATAAACCAGTTGTAGGCGACCAGAGATGACAGGCAACGCGCTGAGCTGTGAACTGTCTTCATACAAACCGGAGGGTTGCAAGACGGATGCCGACGTGAAAGCCACCGCAGACCCACGATAAAGGGGACAATAAAAAGAGAGAAGACAGCAGACAGAAGGGAGCAGGAACAGCATTTCCTTGAGAAATAATTGCATTCGCTTTATGCTCCTACCTTACACTCCCGGCACTAAGTAATCTAATCAGATGCATATGGTTTTATTCTCCAAGGTACACATGAGACACGCAATAAAATCCCCATAAAACATGACCTGTGGTGACTCATTGCGGATTTAAAAGAATATATCTATTTTTGTTCTTTTCTTGCTCCACTTAGCGAAGGTCTTTTGTAACCTTGTGGTCTCCTTTTTTCCCCACCCTTCTATCTAAATCTCTCCTTTGTTTTTAAAATGTATTTCTACTCGCTTGCTCCTGTCACCCTCTTTCTGGTTTAGGGGCACTGGGGTCAATCTCTCTTGCCCCAGGCAAGAAGGTGGATCTGGAGGACCTCCCCTCACTGCTCTGCCACCATCCCTCCTGAATCTTAATTATGCAAAGCTGCCTATGACTATTTATTGATGATACTGAAAATTCCCTTTGAATCTACACCGATTCAGTCTTATTCCATGACCCGAGGACACACAATTATTCAAAAGGGTCTAGCAATCGCTGCATAACTTTTTTTTTTCCTCCTGGCTTTGCCAGCCTGAGCAGAATAACATCTCAATAACAATGATACAATTTTAGAGTTTTCCAGCACAAAAAAAGTAAAGAGATATTTAAAAGTAGCCAGTCAGTACTGACAATTTGTGGAATAAAGAGTGCAATATTGCGGATTAGCTCATTTAGGTAGGCTGTTCATTATTTGTCATTAATCTATTGTGAATCTAACCTGAATAGTCGTAAAAAAAAAAAAAGGAAGATTAAATTATATTTAAAAAAATAAGACTGTTTACAAACAGTATGCAAGTCAGACTGTTTGTCACAAATTAATTTGTATGTGCTCTCTGATTGCTGTGCAGTTGTCCAAAAAGTGCTGTCCTAGACCCACTCTGGCGCCCATGCCCAGCAGCCCACGCCACAGAGCAGTGACTTTGGCAACTCATGTCCCGCTGACACATTCCAGAAGGCACTGGCTGAGGCAACCTCCAAATCTGCTGCCTCCTAAATCTTCCCCCAGAAGCATTTCGGCTAATTTCAGCTGCTGTGCCCACACATAAAAGAAAAGCCTCCTTTAGACATGCAGAACCTAACCCTGGCAGGGCATTATAGAGCACTAGGAAAGCCTAAACTTGACTCCAGCAGCAAAGGGAAAACCAGGGAATTTATAAGGGAACTAATAAAATCTGATTCTTCCAACTGCAAGTGCAGGCAGCTGCATCTCCCTCCTTGTGTTGCTTCTCTGTTCTGTTTACGAGTAGCCCCATGTGTTTGCTTTATTTATTAATTTGGATTATTTATTATCTTACGCGAGACTCCAGGCACCCTAGCATTATTAATTATATACACATATCTCACATTATATTAATTATACAACATATACAATTAAAGTAAATCTTGGCAGCCTCAAAACTGCCAGTCCTCCAGGATTGCAGCCCGTCACCCAGGAGTCTGTTTCATCTTCAAGATATCCACAGCCTTCGCGTCAAATCCTCCTTAAGCACATGCTGAGACCGTCACCGATCTGAGAAATTCAGCCGAGAGAACTGGGGAGTGATTTCTAGGCCCCTTACGGAGATCGCCGTGCCAACCGCCTCCATCTCGTGGCGAGGGGCCCCAGCGAGACATGGACCCAAGGGCAGCCCTGCTGGGAGCTGGCGCGTGGCGAGGGCTCGGAGCACTAGTGAGGTGGAAGAGCTGAAATGCCACCAAAGGCCCCCTCCTATCCTCTCAGATGACTTACTGGCATTGCTTGGTGTTCTCTACCTCCACGACTGCCATGTTGAGCAGTCTAGCTCACCGCGTGGTCTCCACAACACGGTCATGAAGGTTGGGTGCTCTCCTGAAAGGCGGGAGATGCGAGTTTGGGCCATTCACATGGAGGAGGGAACTGAATTTGGGTTTCCTACCTGGAGACCAATCTTCTTTGCCATCCCATTTCTGCACAATCATCACATGCAAATTAACAGTCTAAATGATGGAGTCTGAGGGAATCCAAATTTCCAAAGGGAATCTAAGCCCCAAACCAGGGTAGGATTTTAGACATGTCAAGCTCTTTGCTTTCTTCTATAATCTGTCCTCCTGAGTGATGGCCCATAAGGTTGGCTGCTCCCCTTGCGCCCCATTCTGAAATACTCCGTCCTAAACTGCCAACTCCAGCACCGTAGGACAGTGCCCGAGCTGTGACCATTGCCAAGGCAGAGCTGGCAGAAATGTCATGGAGAAAGGAGTGGGATTGCTCAAGCGCCCAGAAGAAGAATGGGCTGGGTACAGGGGTCCTCTTCCACCCCTAGACCCTGCAGAGGAATTACAGTTTGTTTCTTGCTGCTGCAAATTCATGGGCTTTGTCAAAATTAGGTATTTCCATTCCAGGTGGCATGTCTGATGAAGACACTTGAAAAGGTGAAGATTTCCTTTTTCTTAGGAAAAAAATGCATTTTTTTTTAGAAGACTCACATGCCCCTGTGAGAATTTGAATCCCTGGCTCCAACAGGAAAATGTGGAGGAAATATAGTGCAGCATTGTTTTATTATTATTGTTTTGTTATTATTTTCATTCTTATGATTTTTAATTCAATCCTGCAAACACTGTGTTTTGAAAATGTAGCACTTTCAGGCTTTTCCTCCCGTGTTCTTTCACCCATACATATTATTAAAGCTTTGTGATCTCAACAAAAGAAGTGAGAGGAAACAGGGAAAAGGGTTTCCATAATGCAAGTCCAGATACAACTTTGACTGCAGCTTTGCCAGTGTGGCCATTATGATATTCAATTCCTGTGCTGCAAAATACAGCACGGCAAACTTCTCATTTCCAGTCCTATTCCGCTGGGTAAAAGCCAGGCGAATGCTGCATAATGAATAGCAACCTCCCTGCAAAACCACATGCCGGCATGGGTCTGGAATTTGGGAATTTATAATTCAGTCCGTAATTCAGTTAATAATTCACATTTAAACAAAGAGAGATGGCCTTTTGTTTAAATCTGGATTTAGATAAGGAGAGGGAAACCCCACGGGGACAGCGGACGCGCCATGGACACGTCCGGCCACTTTGCGTTGCCCTGCAGTAAGGGAAGGCTCAATGCATTGCTTTAAATTTCTGAGTAAATATTGGTGCTTGTCGAGGTTAAACAACATGCTCTACTAGAACCTGACACATCTTTATTTATACTTAGCCAGGGGACAGGGGAGGCAGTTACAGGATGAGCACGCACTGACAACCTCTTTTAATCCAATAACAGGGAAACCAGCACAGGAATGGAAAGTAATTTAGTGGGCAGACTTGTTCAGCTCTTCCTCCTTCTCTGCGCTGAGTCTTATTTTTTTTTCTTTAATATGGTTTTGGGATAAGAATACAAGCACATGCTAACAGCATAATACACTAGCATCACACGCCAGCTGAAATTGCTATATGAAACCTCGGAAAAACGATCGGAAGTCAGGATAACAAGAGCTCATTGCACATTCAAGACTAGTGCAACCTCCAGACAAGTGCAGTCCCCGTAGATACCTAGCACGGTGGCTTGCATCGTTTGGCCAGAGAAAGAGTTTTACTTTATATTTACTCCAAGTCCCTAATCTTACATAAAAATACGTCAACTGTAGGACTCGCATACCAAGCCAGGCACGAGTAGAGCTATGGAGGGTGTGATCCAGGGTTGTGCTGGCGCGTGACTGTCCTAAAATTGATTGTCCTTTACAAGGACAAGTGCAGAGTCCTGCACCAGGGGAGGAATAACCCCAGGCACCAGTACAGATTAGGGGTTGACCTGCTGGAAAGCAGCTCCACAGAAGGGGATCTGAGAGTCCTTGCTGACAAGTTAACCATGAGGCAGCAATGTGTCCTTGTGGCCAAGAAGGCCAATGGGCTCCTGGCTGCATGAGGAGGAGCGTTGCCAGCAGGTCGAGGGAGGAGATCCTGCCCCTCTGCTCAGCTCTGGTGAGGCCGCACCTGGAGTGTTGGGGGCAGTTCTGAGCTCCCCAGGACAAGAGGGACGTGGAGCTTCTAGAGAAGGTCCAGCATAGAGCAACAAAGATGCCAACAAAGTGACTGCAGCATCTATCTTACGAGGAAAGACTAAGCGAGCTGGGCCTGTTTAGTATGGAGAAGAGAAGAATGAGAGGGATCTGATCAATATGTACAAGTACCTGAGGGGTGAATGTGGGGAGGATGGGGCCAAAATCTTGGTGGTGGCCAGTGACAGCATAAGGGGTAATGGCACAGCAGGGNGTGGTGGCCAGTGACAGGATAAGGGGTGATGGCACCGCGGGACTGGGCCAGATGATCTCTGGAGGTCCCTTCCAACCTCAACCATTCTGGGATTCTGTGATAATACAGAATACGGAGTGGGGAAAAAGTGTGTGTGTGGGTGGAATAATGGGCGAGAGACACTAACCCTGTTAGTGCCATCTTGGTAAATCAACCTTGGCGGCTGGGATCTAAAAGGAGCCTGAATGAATATGCCTGCTAGCGTGTGTTACTCTCATTTCTAAAGAGGAGCTGGGATTCAGCGCTGTGTGACAGACACGCTGTGCGAACCCCAGCACGTCACCGCAACCCTGTGTCCCGGCCTCCTCCTCCAAAGGCTGGGGATGAGGAGAGGGCTCCGTTCCAGGCAGCGAGCACAGCGGCACCATGTGCAGTGTCAGCCCTGTCAAACCACGTGTCACTTGAGAACCTCATGGCCCATGCAGTGAGCAAACATTTCCTCCACAGATGCTTAGCTGTTAGTAGATGCACAGCTCTAAGCAGCTTCCTTAGCTGAGATTTATTTGAAACTTTTAATTAATTATATTTTAGACTTATTAAGAAATGAGCCCAGAACCTCAGTGAGTCACACCAGTAAAACGGACAGGGCAGCAACATTTGCAGGGGACACTTGTCCAAGAAAAACAACCAATTCTGTGAGCAGCCAAGGATGATTCCCAAGGGAGTCTGATGGTTGCATTTACTGGTGTGCAGCAAGGGCGAGCTCTGGTAGGCACAGTGGGGCATGCCTAGTATTTTGGGATGTTCCACAGTTATCCAGTGGAACATCCCAGGAAAATACCGAGGACAGGAGCACTTTGTGAAATTCGGCTTACATATGCAAATCAAATAAAAAAACCTACAAATATCACAAAATATTATGAGCATATAAGCTTCAGGTTCTTGGAGGAATCTTGGAAATCCCTTCCCGTCTTCTTTTGCAAGCGGAACTGATTTGGGGTGAAAGTGAATACACTGAAGTGACAGCAACACAGAAAACCTTTGAGAAAAAGCAACCAGGCCCTCCCTCCTGCCAAATCTACCTGTTCAGTTATATTACAAGTAAACAAACAAAGATAAACAAAGATAAAATCCTGTTATTCTCATCTTTCTACTGTGTGGATAGAATTGCCTTTCTTCCTACACTGAAATTATGAAATGAAAATAGCAGATTTCAGATCAAAAACATGGGCTATAGAAGTTTAGGACAGAAGCTTAAGTCTTACAACTGTACCCTACAGAGTTTCCTCCAGAATTTCCCTCTTCTAAAAATCAGATCTAGCTGTTGTGCAATCCATGCTGGCAAGGCAGGTGGCTCAGAGGATTGCTCCAGTATAGCCATATTATTTTCCTTTACATTTTTATGTGTAAAATGGGTTGATGCAACAGAATGCTGCTTAAAGAGATGGGAGAAAAACCTTATAGTTTCCTATAAGCAACTTAATTCCACAAGGGTGTGAATTCATCTGGTCTCACAGTAGTGTGAGAACAAGGTCCAGAGAATCACTGGATAATTTTACATATGCAAGTGACCCCCTTAAGGTCTTTAGTCATCTGCCACATGCATTATGACCAAGTTTATCTACATAATTGCTCTAAATCATGCATAAGTTTTTGTGCACATCTGTTTCTGAAACTCATACCCCTATATACCTTGCTTCCTTCAGCTAAAACCATAAATAAAACGTTTTTGTGGCTGTAGTTTCTCTCTCCCTCTCACAGTCATAAATGTGTTCACCTGCACAATTAGATAGGGCTACAATAATACTAAACCTTTTAAAGTAATTTATCCGTGGTAACTGATCCCTTTGTTTCAATAACCATAAATAATTTGGCAGAAGGACAGTATCTTATTCACTCAGCTAAAAGGCCAGTGTTTCATGTCTAGTTTCTATCATGTTGTTGTGACCTGCTTATATCCTACTGGCATTCCTAAGCCTCTGGATAGTGAACTCAGGTCCCTCCAGAAACCTGTCCGCATTAGTCCACTTCCACAGCTTTTTATTGCAACCCTTGATAAACAATGACATGGAAACCCTATTCTGAGAGCACTGGATCTCTTCCAGGTCTCTTTGAGGGTGCATGATTTGTTTATCAAAGTAGGAGTGAGGTAAAGAAGGAGAAGGGAAGGCAAAGGAAGCGAATGCAAGGCAAGGCAAAGGAATCCACTGTCAGAACCTTCTCATTCATTCAGGGAAAATCCCGGTGCTCCTCAGCTACTGTTCTTCAGGAACTTTGGGGGGAATTTTCTTTTCCCAAGCCCTGCATAAGACATCTAGGGCTGTATAATGATCACTCACACAAACAGAATGTTTGAGGTTGGAAAAGACTTCTAGGGATCATCTAGGTGAGCCAAGGCTCACCTAGAGCACGCTGTCCTGGATTGGATCCAGACGTCTTTTGAGTATCTCCAACAAAGGAGACTTCACTCTGGGTTGTCTGGTTTAGTGCTTGGCCACCCTCACAGTAAGAAGCTCATTTGAGAAGTCTGTCTCAGCAGTAGCAGCAACAGAGTATGCAGATTTCTAAGAATCAGATGGGCAAATATGGATGGCAGATGTACCCAATTTTACCATTTTCCTGTACTTTCTCACTCCTTATATTACTATAATGAGCCTTAATGGATACCATTACTGTTGTCCATTCGTTTTCTCTCCAGTCTCTAGCATGTGGCCCATCAGAGTAAATCTTTGTGTCTTTTAAATGCCTTTAGGGTGGCCTTCTCTTACTGGAACACGCTCAGATGGTTCAGCCTTCTCAAAATTTCTTTCCCAGTCACAAAGGCTGTTTATTTTAGACTAATGGCCATGTTGAAGGGTAAGCAATTGGATGGGGTAAGCAATCTGGCAGGACAGATGCAGGGATTACGATTAGTTATTTGCAGAGTATGCTTTGGCTACAGAATATTTTATTGAATGGACATTAAAGTGGAAGCTTTGCATATGTTTTTTCCCATGTATTCAAGGACATATCAGTAGGAAATAAAGTTATTCTTTAATAATCTCTGATTGCTACAGAGGTTTCAAGGAATCTGGTTCTAAAACAGTAGTCTTGATCCATAGTCACAGAATGTTCTTAACATTAACACGGGAAAATTGTTCTTATGAAACCTTTCATTTGTTTGATATGAGGTGGAAGACTATCACACTGACACTAAAGAAAATTGAAGCTGTTCTTCAGGGAAATTTTTAGAATTAAGATAAAGCAATGGTAAGAATTATTTTTTTTGGTTCAAGTGAAAAGTCAAGTTAACCATACGAAGGAGAATAGCGGGAGCTGTCAGAAACTGCTAATATTCTGAAGTTTAGAGATAATCCTCTAATGACCCTTGTAAGTATAAAGGTAATAAAAGAAAAGAAATGTTCATACAAAATAAAAATGAGTTTTAACCCAGAGATTCAAAGAAATATTCACTAAAGGGCTTTTAAATTTATACTGAGAAATTCCAAGAGATGCTGGATCTTCCTTTCAATGTGGAAAGATCTGAAGGTCTTTAAGGCTGCATGATAAAACCTTTTTGTGAGGATGAAAGAAGTGTTCTTTATATTGCATTTTGGTTTGTACATGCATCGTCATGGGCCATGCTGTGAAGCAGAGAGCCCTCTGAAACCCCACCACACTTTCAAATGACTGCTTCGAGTTTTAATGAACTGGGTGGACTTTCAAAATTTGTTTATTATCCATTTGCCTCAAATAACTGGGGACTGACAAATCACAACCCAAGCTTGCAGACTTTTTATCTAGCACCAGCACCAGCCCTGGGGAAGCAGGAGAATGTCTTTGAACAAGGATTGATAAGATGTCTATTGACTGAGGATAAAGCCGAGCCATGCTGAGAAAGCAAAGCAGTTCATGGTGATTTCTTACAGCTAATGCCTGATTGGCAAAAAGACACTTCTGAAACATCCTAAAATTAAATATGTCGCAGTGGCCTAGATGGATGCAAAGTACCATTAAACACAAGATCCAGGCATAGCGGTGCACCCCGAGAATGCTTTTTGTAAAAGAAAGTGGAGAGTAAATGCAAGAATGGTTGGCCTTAGGTCAAAATTATTCTGCCTCTAAGCACTGGATTTTGATGATAAGTAATGTAAGGAGGTTGGACTGGTATCACTAAGTTGTTTTCACGCAAGGTTTTTGCTCTTGAGTACTCATGTTCTCTACTGCTACAAAGGTCTGGCAACTTGAGTGTTTACTTTATTAAATATACAAGTTTCCAGACACATAGCATTGCCATCTACATACTGTAAACAAACAATTTCATTTTTCACTAGCGCTGGCAGACAGAAAGAGGCCAGGGTGTCATTTTTGCTTTTCGAATACAACCGAGAGAAGAAGACAGCAGATATATTGAAAGAACGTTGCATTCAGGAGATGCTCTATAGCGAGAACATATATGACTTCCCAACTTCAGGCTGTCAGTCACCCATTAGCTACAAGAAAACTGAATCTGACACAAGCGTAAGATGGACTGCACTTCAGGGACTGTCACATTCAAAACTGTAACTTATTTAATTCCTGGAAGGAAAGAAGGCCCAAAGGAACAAAGCCCTGAGTGTGACCACCAATGTATTCACGCTGAAAATAGGTGTTGAAGTCTCAAAGAGAAACTTCAACATCTTTTCAAAGACAAAGCGATGCGTCAAAGACTTTTTAAGAAATCTGACAAAGCATGGTATAAAATAGCAAATGACATCCTAAGATCCAAACTTTCTTGCAAAAAAAAATCCCCCCGACCTATTTTCTCTAATGACGCTGTCCTACTTCCCCATGGACGATCGGAGGGAGGGGAAGGCTCAACGCAGGCCGTGCTGCTCTGCTTGTGCTGCAGGCACTGGAGGCCAGGCCAGCAAAACCCTCCGTCCCTGGGTAAATATCTGCTGCACAAGACACATCCGACCACGTCTCACTTGGGTGCGTGAAGAAATGGGGAGAGGAGTGAGAAACAGCCTCAGCTATTTCACTATGTGGAAAAAAAAAATATATATATATAAGAAAAGAGAAATAAGGCAGGTAGCAAACCAACGAGTCCACGTTCTGTCCTTTTATAGTCGGGTTTATCGCCTCAGTATTTCATGAAATGCTTTTGAAAGCAGTGTTTTTAAAGTATAGCAAAATAAAGATGGTAATCAATAGACTCTGTATAGGAGCAACTACCTTATGCCAATTAAAGCGCCTCAGAGCAAAAAAAAAAAAAAAAAAGAGACTTCCAAAAACCAATTTTATATCTTACAGAGGGTTTCGGGGTGGGAGAGGGACCAAAATCCAATTTCCCCTGAGGGCAGATTAGCCAAACGCGATTTAACAGCAAGGTCTGCATGTAAAAGGATGGGGCTAATGTGCCTGTCTAGCTGCCATGTTGTAAGCCCGGCTAACTGCATTATAGGATCTATTAGGGCGTCACACACCGATGTTACGGTTTGATCAATTCCCACTGCTGGGGCTAGCTTTTTAGTCTTGAAAGTAGTAAAAAAAAGAAATCCTTACATGAAATAACATGCCATTGCAGTGTTTGACTGCCTGCTTCTGTTGCACTTAAACCACGGAGAAACGTTTGGAGCATTCTGGATGCTAAAGTGAACAACAGAATCCACTATTTTTAGACTATAGGAATAGTGGGATGTATTTTGCAAGCAGTTCACTAGGTGCCTCATAAAAAAAAAGCAATGAGGCAGTGCCTGTGTTGAAGGACCTGTAAAAAACCCCAAAATAGGAATGCAACAAGTGAGGGTTGCATCCAAACCGGCTTGAACTTATGGAAAAGAGAAGGACTTGAAAATATGGACGTACAAAGCATAGAAAACCATGTAATGTCCAAGGGCTGTAAAATTAAGATAAGCTAAGTCTGCCATGTCTCCCTCCAGCCCGTAATTCCCTGAGATGATGGCAGCCAGTCCAGCTATTGACACTGGGCAGAGGCAGGACTGGAAGTTGAAGGGTCAGCTCCCCCACTGGTGGATGGTACATAGAGTGTCCTGGCCCCCGCTGCTGTCCATATGTGGGCTGAAGAGCCAGGATGCTGCCGGTGCTGGTGCGGGTGGATCCAAAAGATTGGACGGGAGGCATCACAGGGAACCCATGAAGGGAGGGCAGTCATCAGACTTTGCCCTGAAGTGAAAAATGAATCATTTGAAGAGTACGTGAGAAAAACAACAACAGAAAATGCATCTAGATAAAACAGGAAGATAAACAAATGCACAAGACTGTGCATTTATTTTGGAACTCACTAAGAGCACCTCTGCATGCCGAGGTTCCCAGAGGATACATTATGATACTTGTAATTTAGCGACTGCCAAGGTGCACTGGGACCCAACCATCTCTGTTACTAAATTGTCACACAAGCGGTTTTGGCTCAGGCCAACTTGTTTCCTTCTGCTCCCAACAGTCAGTTCAGACCCACGCATCCTGCATGAGCAAGAGGGCTTAACAAGGAGGAGGCGGACTGTTGTGTGCCCGTTGGACTCTCTACCTTGGAGCAGTCTCAGCTGCACTTTATTAAGCATAAACGTGGTTCAAGAGGCTCAGTTCACCCTATATATTCCCATAGTACTGAATTCAGCATCAAAAATACCAGATATATGGCAAATACCAAATATATGGCATTAGACAGGATACTTAACTGGCTTGTATTTGTACCAGAAGAGAGCCTCTCTTAGATTGTATTCTGGACATGAGACACAAGAAAAGTTATCCCTCGCATTTTTCCCCATCTTTCTAAGATCCGATTTGCAAACTGACAGCAAATGGGTCCTGGATGCGGAGCTGCACACAATTCAGACAGCAGCCAAAGGGAAAGTTTCAAAAAAGAGATTTTAAGTAGCTCTGCTACTAGTTAAAAGTTATGCTTTTCCCCACCTGATTTTAATTTTAAGGAACTGTTCAAAAATTTAGAATCATAGGATCATAGAATAATTTAGGTTGGAAGGGACCTCTGGACTGTTCAGATAACTTCTAACAGAAATACAGAAGCCCAGGCCTTGCATTTTGGAAGAAGAACTTGAAATCAGAAATAACCATAAACCACCTCTTCCCTTTAATTATGAATAAGATGTATGAAGAAACAGAGATCCACAAGGCAATCAGCAAGAAGCACCAGGGTAATAATAACTCAGCATCCAGAAGTCAGACACCTATCCCAAGCCAGCTGCTAATGTCTGATATAAAATCAGCAGAAAAGAAGGCCAGCCCTCTAGAAATGCCTCCTTCTGCACTGATGGCAGTTGGAGACTGGCTGCTGAGCTCTTCAAGGGCTTGGAGTATATGTGGAAAAGCTTGGACCAGCACTCAAAGAGATTCAAGAACCTAATCACGATTTTCCCTGCTGCAACTGAAGTAGTTGAAGTCTCACATAACAGTGTGGGGCCTTGCTCTACAAAAGCTTTTGATCAAGCATGGCACTTTAGGAAAGATCTAGTCCCACCGATTTCAGCGAAAAGTGCTGCTCTTGGCTGCAGGAGCAGGAAATCGTTGACTGCCTTTTACTTTTTTGGCTTGTTGCAACTGTTATCTGTAAAGTACCTGTATGTAAATAAAATAATGTAACAGCAACAGTGCAATGTAGCAGCTGTACAAAATAAACCAAAGAAATGTGTAGTGAAGGTGTGAGAGTTGGTAGTGACTGCAATTTTGAAGGTCCTTCTAGAGACTGTTACACAGAAACACGTCTGAGTGGCTTCAGAAACAAGCTCCTAAAATGCTAGGCTTCACTGAAGTCCTTACTCCTTTCCTGGTGCCTGGCTTGATAAGTAAAACCATAATCTAACTCTTTCCAAAGTTGTTGTGGGTTCTCTGTGTTGATTACACTGGAGAAAATGGAAAACGTTGCAAATCTCAGATTAAAAGCGAGGTGTTTTGCACTCATACAGGCCTGCATCCAAGGTATCAAAAGATTTAACACATGTGTTTTTAAAAAGTCTTCTGTAAAGCAAACTTGGTATGGGATAGCAAACCATTCTGATCAGCTAGCATGCATTTTAGATACTCTGGAGATCAAGCTGATGAATCAAGCTTGCAAAAGCAAATAAGTCTGGGAGTTAAGCTTCCAAGTGGACACACGCAGGCACGTATGACTTTGGAGAAACACCAAACCAGAGATTACTCCTATTTGCATATGGAGTGCCTTGAGTTTCAGTCAAGGCTCAGATGCCCACTGCGGGCACTGCTGTCAGGACATGCATTAGGAAGGCGGTCCTCTCCTCCAGCATTTGTGATTTATTGGCCCGAACTTGGAACAGATGCTGAGGTTGTCAACCGAGAGCGAAGCGCTGCCTGTTCCAGGGCCTGGGTTCTGCACAACAGCAAGGTCAAGACATGGAGAGTAAGGCAGAGGCAAAGCGAGGCGCCTGCTGCTTGTTAACCCGAGGTGTCTTCCGTACATCTGCCAGAGCGCTGTCCTTGAAACGGAAAGGAACAGCCCCCTTCTGAGCGTGGGATGCTCCCCCGGCTGCCAGGATAGGGGAACCGCGAGGTTCATGTTACCCTGACCGCCTGGAGATGGGAGGCACAGTCCTGGCACTGAGATGCTCCAGCACCCGCGGATCCCTGCAGACCTCAACCTCAGGGCTCCTTTGGGACCATCTCCGCTGTTCCCTCTCCTCCCACGCTGTTCTGCACCTTGTGTGCTTTCTTTTCGAGATTCCTTTTTTTTTTTTTTTCTCCTCCTGCCTAATTGATTCCAAGCTTGACCAGCTTTGGAACTAATTTAACTGCGTGGTCTCGTCGCCGTAATGAACACGACAGGCTCCGACAGCGTGAGCTGCCGCGGCCTCGCGTCAAGGAGAAGGGCTAGGACGAGCTCTGAGCGTGCCAGCCAGACGGCCTCCCCGCACGGGGCGGCCACATGAGGTCCCGAGGCTGCCGCACACCTCGGTGGCACGAGCCCGGCTCCGTCCGCACGCGTGCAGCGCGGGAATGCCGGCGCCAGCAGCAAAACGGGAGTTTCTTTCTTCCTCCCTGCTTCTCTCCTTGCCTTCCTTCATTGTGTTTTTGCCGAAAGGACAGGAATAATCTTACCATCTGCAGCTGAGTCTCCTCAGCTTGGCATTTTTCTCCCTCCTGACCATGTCTGGTACCGCCTGGAAGGTGCTGAAGCAAAGGGCTTTTTGTTCCTTTTTAGGAGTCCTCCAGCTAAAGCAAAAGGATACTCAGATCCTGCAGTAAAGGGGCCATGTAAATGCCTGGGTGAAATTAAGGTACTGTAATTTATCAGAAGGAAAATGCTCTCTTTTAGGTTGTCCTTCTTGTAGTTTCACTCCTTGATCTCTAATAGAAGATTAGAGGTTGAATGTCCTTCTCAGCTGTAGCTGTGCNAAAGCAAAAGGATACTCAGATCCTGCAGTAAAGGGGCCATGTAAATGCCTGGGTGAAATTAAGGTATTTATCAGAAGGAAAATGCTCTCTTTCAGGTTGTCCTTCTTGTAGCTTCACTCATTGATCTCAATAGAAGATTACAGGTTGAATGTCCTTCTCAGCTCTAGCTGTGCTATGGCCACACTGCTTCATTTTTAAACACCTCCCAGCACTTTCATTATTAAAATGATCCAAAATATCCAGCCAAACGAAGGGCCACACATCTCAGCAGCTACACACGACCTGCAGCGAGAGGTACCGAAGTGACACTCACTAGTGCCACCAGCAACATCCAAGTGTCTTGCAATAGCCAGGGTTGAAGTGCGTGACTGGAGGCTAAGCGGGAAAGCAAAGGGTATAAAAGCCCCTTTCCCTAAGAATTTTTATTGCAGTTGAATTCCTATCCCCCGCTTTCCATTTCCACTTGCACGAGGCATTCTCCATTTCCTAAATTTAGCCGCTACTCCCCGACAGCTGCAGTGTTTTACCCCCCGAGTCAGGCAGCTGAGTGAACGCTCAGGAAAGTGTTTAGGGTCCAACAGGTGCTGGAGCTCGGACTTTCGGGCTTTCGCTACAGCCCATAAATTTTGGAGAGAGCTGGTAAGCGTTGTGTGGCCCTGGTATGCAGTGGTGTGTCAGGCAGCGCTCCTCAGATGCCTCTGACTAGACGGTTGGCACCTGGTTGCAGAAAATGGAGCGCAGTGACTGAGGAGGTCGCTAAACCCACTGCAATTCTAAACCCTGCTGCAATTCAAACAAATAAATATGTGTAGTAACTTGGGCGTCTTGCATCTTTCTTCCAAATATAAAAATATGTCTAGTTCTTGCACCCTCACTCTCCCACTATTGTTTTACTATGTTTAAAACATAAGCTTTTTAAAGGAGATTTCTGCCCTTCAGCTGATCTCCAGCACTTGCATGACATTCCTGGCGATATCACGAGCTGCTTCCCAAACTGTTTTAAAGTATGTTTATTCGGGGCTACCATGGGTATGTTCCTCCTGGCCATTTGTGATCAAAATGTATAATATGATATTTCTGATCAATATGTTTAAGTACCTGGAGGGGAGAACATAAAGAGGATGGGGCCAAACTCTTCTTGCTGGTGGCCAGTGACTGGACAAGGGGTAATGGGTACAACTTGAAACACAGGCAGTTCCACCTCCATGTGAGGAAGAACTTCTTTCCTGTGAGGGTGACAGAGCCCTGGCACAGGCTGCCCAGAGAGGCTGTGGAGTCTCCTTCTCTGGAGATCTTCCAAACCCGCCTGGATGCCACCCTGTGCCCCGTGCTCTGGGTGTCCCTGCTGGAGCAGGAGGTTGGACTAGATGATCCCTTCCAACCTCAGCCATTCTGGGATTCTGTGATTTCCAGGATCCACTGCAGGAAGGCAGCACCTCAGAATTTCTTCCTCGTCTCTCAGATCCCTGCATCCTGAGGTGAGGATGCAAAGAAGGTCATTTGTATGAAGGCAACTGAATCACATATGTGGATCAGAAGAAATTGAGGTCAGAGATGGAGCAGGTTTCATGCGGGATTCCTGGAAGCTAAGCTAGGGAGAAAGAATTTCAAGTAAAGCTAAATATTTTGTTACTACTAAACAAGTTTATAATAAAGCATAGCCTTAGGAGAGTGCGTGTTTGAACAATTTGGAGCAGGCGAGATTCTCAGCGCAAATCAGGGAGGGTTCATTGCTCTCACTGCATCGCTGATGGTTTGCACCAACTGAAGAGCTGCCCACTGTGCATAATTCCTCTGGACGGGGGTGAAAAAGCCATTAGGTTACATGCTCTTTTAATTGCTAATGAAACAGCAATCACAACTACTCTCAACCAAATTTTAAAATGATCTAGCTCCTGTTTAAAATCAGCAAGGAGCTCGAATCTCCCATAACGCCACTGAGGAAAGTTTTTATAGCACCAGTAAATGAGTCGCAAGAGATACTACAATGCCAGCCACAGGAAAGATTTAATGTAGGGGGGATGCTAATAAGTTCATATTATTTTCAGGTAAAAGAATATCTCCATTTAATGGGAAGGTGATGTTATTGCACAGACTGCTGTAGCTCTCCTTCCACGCTGCCGTAGATAGCTACACACTTAAGGTGGACATTAATGCTAATTTACAATGAAATGCTGGCTGAATTGCACATCATATCCCCCTGAGACTATAATGAACCCCCCGTAATTAATGCTATTAATCATGGGCCTCGTGCAGGGGGCACATATCATGTATTTCATGTCAGAGGTTCTTATTAATAAACATTTCCATTTTCCCTGCTGATGGGGGCGAGCGGCCTGCCAGCTCTTGCTACCGTTCAGCCTTGTCCCAGCTTTATAACCCGTTATAGAGCTCAGCTCTCTCTTCTCAGACTTGGGGTGGTCAGCGCTTTGCAGGAGTCACTAAGCAACCTGCTTGACGTATCAAAGCTGTGTTTTCACTGATACGATTCTACAATAAATCTGCATGGGGTCAGCGGGGCCTGAGAAGTGACCCCTGCAACCCCTCGTGGTGAAACATGAAAACCTGAACATCTGACTCAGACACTGTAAAAGAAGGAACTTCAAACCCGAGGCTCTGCTTTGATTTTAACTCTTGCTGATGCGGGTTTGTGCAGGAACTCAGCAGCCCAAAACCATCACATGGACATGGCCGGCATCAAGGAGTCCTGGGATCCAGGCTTGCTCCGGCCAACTGATAACTGCTCTTATCAAAGTCACCAACATCAAGGACTGAACAGACCCCACACTCTTTTCTCCCAGCGGCCAATAGCTTCGTTCAGGTGGGAGCATCATTATTAATGGAAATTTTTTTTGCCCTTTATCTTCACTGGCTTCTTCTTTTTTACTTTTTAATGGTGGCGTGATATTAAATAATAACGCGGTCACTGAAATTCTGTGTGTTCTGCTATGGAAAATCACAGCAGTGCCTGCCAAAGACGGCGCAGAACTGCATGTTGCAGACGGGATAGAGATTTCACTGGTGGGTACTTTGGGAGCCTCAACAGACGCATCTGTGGCACAAGTGCTTCTAGTCAGATGTGTCGGTGCCTGCATTACGGTCTCTCCTTCCATAAATATTTCAGTTTCAAGATTGATATTTTAAATAAAAAACAAATTAATTCTTTCAATACAATTCCTAGTTCGGACATGATTATACCAGCTTACAGGTTTAAGCGCATTATCGCGCTTTATTTTACTTCTTTACTCCTTCCAGAAGCTGCTGTTTGGCTATAAACATCATTCTAAATGTTACTGAGAAGCTGTATTCTTCTCGCTGCCCAAACTCAATTAAAGCAACTGTATCTATATGACAAGTCCTAACAGCCCCTTGAAGCACTGGAAAGGCAGGGAATGTGTTTTTTTGAGTGGAGATGATGGGAAAGATTGTCCAAGCTCTTAAATTACAGTAAAAAAAAAATCCTAAATTTCAGTTCTGGGTCCAGCTTCTTCCCTTTTTGTCTGTCTGATGCCCATCTTTAAGATGCCCCTTTTTCAGCAGCTGACAAAAGCTGCTTGGCTCTGCTCCCCAACCTTCCGTTTTACATGAAGAAGGGCCCGCAGCTCCGAAATGGGAGCCCTCTGATCCCGTGCCTGCTCTGCCCAAGGAATCTGCTTGCTTTTAATGGTTGGACTCCTGTGCTGGCACTGAAAATGAGCTGGCAGGATAAAACCGTGCGCCCAGGACCAATAAAATACAGTCATTTAGCCTGAGACTTCAGCTCAGCCACGTGTTGTACCTTGCGCCTGACCAGAGGCAAAAAGAGGGCTGGCAGGAGAAGGGAATGATGAAAGGAGAATTTTTCATACTGCTTTCTGGTCTAGGATCTCCGCCGCAGTCACCCAAGTATTTTGGAAAACCTGCTCATTTTCTATCCAATTGCAAAAAGTTGAAGCGGGAAACAATCCCCAACCTGCCAAAATACACACAGAGGATTCGTATTGTTCCCACATCTCCCCAAATGCCTCACTGAATGGAAAACCTGCTTATAAGAATGAAAAAAAGCAAATGTTGGCAAAGGGAAGAGTGAGAAAAGGGCGGAGGAGAGGGAACTGCGTGAAGATAACTTGTCTTTTCAAAAGTACAACTGTTATTCCCTTTTCTTTCCATACTTATCCTGTCCTCTGGGCATGTGGGCTAATTGGCATGACTCACACATGCTTGCCATAGGTATGACATAGGATTTGTTACACAAAACTCCGGTGAAAATTCTGTCTGTGAGGGAAGGCACTGAATAAAAAGAAGTAAAAAAGTCTCAAATTTCAAGGTCTAACTTTTGCTGCTTTATTAGGAGCTAGCACCAGCTGTACAAGTCAATGAAAATTAACCTTCCCCCCCTACCTCTTGGATATCCAGTAAACTCAGATTTGATCCGGATGTTCTGATTTCCACGCAGCTAAAATGCAATCAAATGCTTGATTTTGGGGGTAGATTTGCTTAAATTGTATTAATTCACAAGGATAAACACAATTAGTAGAGCTCATTAGCTTGCAAAATGTAATTTATTTTCTTGAATATACCCATTTCCTTGGATGAAGAGCTCCATTAGCTTTATTATATTTGCAAAGCTTATATAAAAATCCAAACCATGGCAACAAAGAAAATTGTTACTACACAGTCACAGCAGTCACTTTTCCATGTTAAATAAGTTTGGCATTTATTTATATTTAAATGAGAATATCTACCACTATCGAGACCAGGATATGGGGCAAATACTTATATAGAATATAATTAAAAGTAATTCAAGCAACAAATGTGGCCTGAAATTAAAATCCCCCCCAACTTCTTTAGCTGAAAAATGATGCAGTGTTCCCCTCAAAAACGCTGTTTATAATCACTTAATTATCATAAGCAGCAATAGCAAAGGGGCTCCAGCCATTCACAGTCTCAAAAGATGCCACGTTTGGTTGGCTTAGCGCCCTGCTTTAATTTCACTGGAATATAAAGGCTAGAGAGAGGAGAAAATGAATACATGGCAAACTACCTGTCATTACTTGTATCATGTCCCTGAGATATTCTACATCTGCGATCTGAAAGTGGCCGGTGCAATTTTCATACTGTTATCATTTTTGATATTATACTGTCTAAGAGCAGTGACATACAAAAGAAAGGCTTTTATCATTTTCAATGTGGGGATGATACTAATTACATCATCTGTCATCATTACACAGCTAAACATAACTTTCCTTTCATAGAAAACTGCCATTTAGCAAATTAACGGGTAATGACCCATAATATATAGAAGACTGAAATTTGGGAATTACATTCCCATTAGTTTGTTTTCTGCTTTCCTCTCAATTTTATGCACTGGTATATCACAAAAAGGAAGTGAGTCTGGGAATTTCCGCAACTATCATCTAATTTAGCAAGAGCCCCATCATCCTTTTGGAAATTGGTGCAGGGTCATCGCCACCCATATCAGTGTGATTTGGTTCTGCTTAATGATAGAGACCAGGAAACCAGGTTTGAAAATGTGTGACTACTATGTGATATAAAATATAGGATAGTAGGTAGATTATAGTAAAGATTTTTGATGCACTGACTACCAGGGCAATATAGCAAATATGTTTAAATCCCAACAGGTACCTTTCAGCCAGATCCTTGTCCACTCTGAATCTCTGTGGCTTATATCAGATATTTTTCCTTATGCTCATATGATGGTACATGGAAAATAAAAATAAAAACAACGATGAGTGACTTTACTATTAACTAGCCTTGTCAGCTGCTGTGTCAGTCATCAGTAGGTGCTCCAGGGACCCAGTAAGAGCCAGGGAATATCTGGCAACTGGCCACACCAGGGTGCTTAAGGACTTTCTCTCCTGCCAGTAAAATGACTTCCTAACTTAGGTGAAATTCTGAACTAAATTTATCTGTAAAGTAAGGAGGAGTTCTCAGCTCCAATTTATCATTGTTAAAGTGGATTAAAGGATTTTTTATTAGTAACACTTCCAGCTCACTTGATCAGGTACCTGGAGACTTCTACTGGAGGAAACCCTCCCCAGCAGACAGCCTGGACAAATCAAAAGCTGAAAATGAGTGTGTGATGAGCACATTACACAGGCTGATGAGGACCATGATGAGCTGGGAATTAGTGAGGAAACCTGTGAGAAAAGACCAAGCACTAGTGGAAATAGCTCTTCAACACACGGCACTCCTCTGAGTCTAATCACTATTGAACCAAACCTCACGTATCCTGTGGGACACTGCTCTACTGCAGGTGATCTCTCTGGAACAAAGTATGGAAACCTTTCCCTTCATCTTAACCTGCCTCGTAGGTCTTAATACATTAAATACTGGAAGGTGGCAATGGAAATAATATGAGATAATGTATTAGCAGCAGTTTAACAAACCAGGAATCAAAACTGCCGACGGTCCTTTGTCATCCTGTATTTCTGACAGGGAATCTGTGTTCATGTGTCCATGTGCTGAGACTCTTGACCTTGTTTCTGAAACTTAAGATGGGACTCAGTTTGTGCTTAAGATAGATAGCTACATTTAAATGTATTAAGTGCGTTAGGGGCCTAAGCACTTATAATGTTAATGGAATTTTAATCAACGTAGCAAATGGAGGTAGGAGTGATTCAACCGAGCAGTCACGGGAGCTTGATTCAGTGACTCACATGCTGGGGTCCGATGCCAGCTGAGATGCTTTGGGTTATCCAAGACATCTGCATTTAGACAGCACTTATGGGAGACCTGTGTCCTGCCAGTAGCTAGGGGCCATAGAGATACAGCCCTAAGATAAACATGGCCCTAGCTGCCCATGTGCAAGTAAGCAAATTACTTTCTAAATTACTTACTTTCTACCCTTACTTCACCCTTACTTTCTAAATTTAGGCAAACTGGGGAAAAAATCTTACCTGACAAGACTTGACCACCAGCTGGGATTCTTTAAAATAAGATTCTTTAAAATGAGGTTCAGCTTTGAATATAAATGGTTCTTTCTCATTTACAACCCACATAATAACATTCAAAAATGTCATCATGTCTCTTCCTTATCACTATGTTCTTTTTTAATTATTCTATTGTGCATTTTTGATTTTAAGTAAAGCTCTTTTTATAGGTTTTGGGGAGGTAAGTTCCTTGAACTATCTTGATTCTGAGTTCATGTCTGATTGATAGATACCTATCAACCCAGCCAAACACTATCTAATTTTTCTTTCCTCCAAAATTAAAATATTAATCTCGGTGCCTTGGCCTACTTCCAGACTACATAATTATAATCTAGTTCCAGACTGGTTAATTAGAATTTATATCCTTAAAAACATCTCTCATTTCATTTGGATGCAAAATCGCTATACCTTTGCTATCATAAACACACAATATGGTCCCAGTGTGCTGCAGGGATGGGCACCTTCTCCTGCAGTGTGAAGCAATCTCAAAAACTCAATACAACTCTCAGTGAAAAAGGTATAAAAACCAGCCCATGTTATTAGCTCACCTAATAAGTGCAAAAACTCTTTGTATTTGTGAAATAGGCTCCCTCCCTTAACAGTCCATTAAAATATAGCTTGATATTTATAACACACTTTCTAACAAGTTAACACATTATTTCCAGCCATTTATGTATGTCTACACGGCAGTCTTTAGAGAAAGAAAAATAGCAAAATAATGATTGATTATACAAACCTAAATGGTGCTTCCAGGGAATGACTGTGAAACTCACTGGAGTTCTCACAGAAGGAAGTCTTGTTGGTGTAAGGCTTTAACCTATGCACTGTTCTTGTCATGGACTCTGTTTCTGCCCGTAAGTATATTTGACTGTCCTTGAATAACAGATCCTTGGACAGAATGTCAAATTTGCCTTTCCCATATGCTAGCAAATAAAATCCACGTGGAACCCTGTTACTCTGGAGCTGAAGGAACATAAAACCCTGTTCAAGAGAGATTCAAACCCTCTCTTCAAGAGAGATTCAAACCCTCTCTTCAAGAGAGATTTCTGTATTTGTTATCACATGCATAGCACACGGATTCTGTACCCACTGATGACTGAAAATCTGCATCTGTCTGAAACTTAAATTATTTGATTGATTCTTACTAAAGGTAACTGCTATCCAAGTTTTTCTGAAAGATTCCTACAAAGTGCCTTTGTATTTACATGTTCCATGTGGCTTCCAAATCGGAGCTCTAACCATTCTACAAAAATATATAAAAAAAAACCAAAGCTGACAGTTCCTAAAACAGCACAGTTTGGCTATGGGAAAAACTTGTAGTGGAAAAGCATCTAAATTCCAGTAAATTCAATCATCTATAGAAAATTCGCATCTGTAACCAAGTCTACACAGAATGTGGGAAAAGGCAGAGAGCAGCATCACCTATTTCCCAGGTACAGGCAATAGGAAGCTGCTGCCACTGCTCCTCAGCCTGCTTTCCACAGGATGGTAGTGTTTTGTGCAAAATGTTCCTGGTTTTAAAAAGCATCTTCAGCTTGGGAACACGAGGCACATTCATTTTTTGTCACAAGAAAAGGCTCATGCAGAAGGACTGAGCTTGACGTTGCATATTGATCTTGTATCAATCAGTCAAGTCTAACAAGAGTATCGCTCTAATATTCTCCTAAGATGCTTCTGATTTTAGCCAATTCTGTGCTTTCCATACTGTCTTCCTCTCCTTGCCCAAATAATTTAGTGTGCAGGCTAATGGACAAAACACATTTCGCCTTCATCTAAAAAAATCAGAGGAACCACAAATTAAATATAATATTTGTTGAATCCTACATTCTTGTGCCTTAGTGCTGCAATATCAATAAGCAAATATGTCTAAAATCTTTAGTGAAACCTGCAAATCTCACTTGTAGCTTCTTGGAAAGTATTACCCTGTCACACTGCAAATTTTGCTAAGTATTTTGTATCTTGGGTAGTAAAATTCACACTTAATCGTGTGTACACATGTCTATGATACTGTCTGTACTCCTGGACAAATCTTGAATGTCCTGATTCTGTTTATATTCCAGGGATTTTTCCAATGGAGGGTTTTAAAGAGTAAATACTTTTCTTATGTTGCAATTTTATGAACTACTGACAAAATGTTATGCTGCCTTTGTTTGCATATCTGAATCATGGAATTTTGTCCATAAGTGATCATTCCTGCAAACTTATGTACCTCCTTGCTAATCATGATTACATTGGGTGACATTTTCCAGGTTATCAGTCAGGAAATCAAATGCCACGATTTTTAAACATTCAGGTGGGAGTTGCATACAAAATCCCTGCTACTAGAAACCTGAATACACATGGAACAAAACTTGGACTGAATAAAAGAAACTTCAGCGACCTACTGTGCAGAGAGAACTAAGTAGCAAATCGTCGTGACTATGTACAGAAATACATGGGTAGGTCCATTGCTGGAAGAATCTTTTTGCATGAATCAGTCACGTTGCTCTCCAAATTATTTCCTACTTAAAAAAAAAAAATAGAGGGAAACAAAATGCATTATAACAAATGCTTGTGAACACGGAAAATGAAAATGTTTCATTTCCACATAATGTTTATCCTGTGAACATACAAGACAGCTGAAACAAGCAGAAGTGTTGGACATTACTCCAAACCTCATTTCATGACAGGTATTCTAGCTTTTGCTTCAGCCAAAGTCCTTTTGTATTCTGTATTACAAATTATTTTCAAGATTTCAAGACAATTATTTTTTAAAAAAATTCTCGTTTTGCACTTTTAGGATGTGAGGTATAATGTAAGGCTCGTTATTATTACTGACTGCAGCTCAAAGTCCGGCCTTGCCTCGCCGAGAGCTTCTTGTCTGCAATCTCAAAGCACAGCAGGGTAAGAAAAGTTACTATTTGGAAACGCTTCTGTTTCACAAATCTACTTAAACCCACTGCAAGAGGGGAGAAGAGGGGAGAGGGGAAAGCCAAGGGAAGGCCAAACTTGGGGAGAAAACTGGATGCTCAGGAAACTCAGCCCATGCGAGGACAGCACGAAAGGAAACAGGTATGTGAGCCTGGGAGAACACACAGGGGATGCATCCAAATATGCATCAGAAAATGCACAAGACAGAGGACCAAGGGAAGACAAGGTCAGAGAAAGCAGAAATCAAACAAAAGGAGCCTTGAAAGGAGAGCAGAGACTCTGTAAGTGTTTTGGAAGGATATACGATGAACACCAAACATGTTTCAGCTCTCTGTAAGGGATTTTTGGAACAGGCTTCACCCGGATGGATAGGCAGCCCAGTATGAAGTTGTCCGGAAAATGTGAGAGAAAGAAGCTGCTTTAATGACATCGGGTTACATCAGTTCAGCAACTGTTTGGTTCATATTTATGAAAATTACCTGCTTATGCATTCAGAGCCAAAGGGGAGCCTAGATTTAGGGTATCATCTGGCCCCTGAAACATTTTACTCTCTGTGCGTGCAGTGCTGTAGGGAAGGGAGAATAAACAGTAATTAAGCAGAACTCAGATATGTCTCCTCTGAGACTTATTTAAGTGCATTTAGCAGCCACTAAAACGGACAAAACTAAATTTGTTACGAAACCACACTGTAAGCAAGGTAGGTCTTAGAGCTAGGGTGGGAAGGAGCTATATGCGATGTTTAAAACATTTTTAATTGTATCATTGTCTAATTACCTAAGGGGACAGGAAAGTGATGACAGAGTATCACTTCCTCGAATAAAATCAAAATTATTAGCTCTGTGCTTTCAGGAACAGATGAACTAAAGTTGCAAATCTGGTGCTTATTTTTTAAAAAAAAGCTACTAAAATAAATAGCAGGGAGTAGATGAGTTTTCAGAGCTGGTTCACAATGTTTTAATACATTTTAGTAACCCCATAATTTTTCTACAATATCACACATAAAATATTGGTAGATATGAGAGGTTCCCATTCCAGCTGAAGCTACGAAATCGTAAGTCACTCGCATACTGAGAGCTGTCAGTCAAAGGAGAATTCGGTGACCTTCCTTACACTGTGCGTTGAGCGAGGTAATGTTCTCGGGCTATTACAAGCTCTCTTTTGACTCTTCAATGCACTAAATCTCTTTTTGTCGTGACCCGACCAACGGTGGCATTAAAAGACAGGGCGGGAATTCCTGAGAACACTCCAGCTGGAACACAAAACGATGAAGCGTATTTCAATCCCACTCAGCTGATGTCTTAGCTAACCTCATCAACTCTGCAATTCCCCCATGTTTATTCTGATAACAGAAAACTGTAATTAATTTTGGAAAAGATTTGATTTTAGAAGACCTGTTCAGTCAGTTCAGTTTAAGTTCAGTATTGGGTGGTGAGCACGCTGGCGCTCTGAAACGTTACCACCATTCCTGAGCCTACGAAGCATCACTGGTTAGACTATCTTAAGGAAACAGAGGAAGGAACATGCACCATGTTGACAGGTTTACATGCTAACCTACCTCTTCTACAAGAAAAAGAAGCTAGAATGCATTATTATTTCTACTGTAGACTTATAGACCCACAATCAATTGCAAGTTCTCTTTCTCTATATATGTAAATACATATACATAAATCTATAAATATATATACACACACACATGCGCGTGTGGATATAAAAATAAGAGATATAGTCCCAGGATTACCCACGCACTTTGGTACAAGGTAAAGTGCAGAGATTCCTAGAGTCTTTATCATACAATGTCCTTTCATTAACGTTATTAGAAATCCAAATACAGATTTGCACTTGGAATTTATCCTCTTCTGCCCCACATTAATGTCTAAAGCCAAGCACATGCACAGAATCCAGGTCAGGTTGAAGTCCCTTTGGAATTTCTGCCTTAAATAAGTGAGCATCACTTTTGCAAAGAAAAAGTTGATGGTTATTGACAAAATGCTGTAGTCTAGCTTGTTACAATTCATGATTAAGGAAAGTAAATGTTGTCTAAGGCCTAATGAGAATTCCAATGCAATAAAGTCAAGTGTGAAAGGTACAATCAATAAGTGATGATGCAAGAGTATTCATTTGTAGTTTTCTTATTGTTTAGTTCATGGTATTTGGTGATGCTTGAAAATGAAGTGTTAAGGAATTAGTGTTACAAGGATTAACATTCAGATTTTATTTCTGATACTGTTATGATGCCACAGTCACTACATTTGGAACACTAATTAGCATCTGATTTCTTTTCTCACTGGTTAAAGATTGCAAACTGAAAAATTATAAAACAAAAATACTACAGAAACAAACATCAGTGTTATCCATCAACATTCACAAATTAAAACCCTTAACTTCCATAGACAATTTTATGTTGCAGGAGAAAGTACTACAATAAAGAACTCATTCTCCTCATTCTGTACTTGAAGGTATATTGGATTTATGAAGAAAGCTTCTTTTTAAATGTGTACCGGTTCCCAAAGTTCAGGATGGAGTTTTTATGCCCTATATACGGTAGGGTTCAGTTTTGGATTCACTATGAGCCTTGAACATAGAGAAGCACAGGGCTTTGTGAAAAAATCAAGGGCTAAATCTCAGTTACATAATTATTTCTGCAAGGGAACCAATCTCTTTCAATCCTTCATCACCCAGATCAAATTTTCTCTATGTTGCCTTAACTGAATTGGATTTCATTGCCCTGAATATGCAGCTTTGTTGATTCCCGTGTTGCTTATCTTTACATTGAAGAGCAAGACTTAGGATACAGATAGAAAACAATGGGTGATTCTATTCTAAAATATTAATTTGATATTTTTGTGTTAAAGTGTCATGGCTTTTGATGATAACTAGGGATATTTGCTGTAAAAACTATCCAAAGGGCAACTACAGCTCAAACCAGAAGCATTTCAAAACTACTGTTGATCGTGTATGGTAAGAATCCCGTCCATTTCATAATGCAGCTCTACAGGTCTTCACACATTGCTAAAAGCAATAATTACTTTGAAATGCTATTTATGTCTCCCATAATGTGACTGCTTTATAAATTCACTAAGTAAATGGATTGTGAAGCTAAACTTAACCCTTTTATTTAATATATTACAGAAATGATTACAAGTCTCTTCACAGAATATTACCCATCCAGACAAATAATATATCTAATTCATGCAAAAAATTTTGCAAAGGCTCCTTCAGTCATGTAAGTGAGATCTCTTGACCTGTTGCAAGTGAAACCACATAGCAGCAGTTTCTTTAACTTTGGATGACTTCTTACTTGTTTACTTTTATTTGGAAGCAGCCAGATAAGAAACCGAGTGCTGAATGAACACATTAGAATATCGCCCCAGCATATACACAGCCAAATGAAACATAATTATGGGAAATAAAACATGACATTTCAAATCAGCTCACTAATAAAGTCTAAAAATATACGAAACCCTATCATATTAACCATCAAGAAGTGCTCTTTCACTTAGGGGATAGCTGGGTAATTATTCAAACCTGTACAAGACTGGATTGTCAAGTGAAATAATAATATAGAGTATCTCAGGATAATGAGATAGATCTTAAGGCCATTAGCAGTGGCTCTTATTCTAATACTGGTCACAGTTCCCTGAGAGAGAGAGAAAATTTAAATAAAACTAGTAGAGAACTAGTTTCAACTTGTATATTTGAAGAGCTCAGTATTGTCTCAGAGTTTCTATTCCTTCCTGGAGAAATATGTCTGTCATGTAAGACTGTGAAATGAGCTAGGCTTTAGAGATTGAAATCCCTAAGGGCAGAAATTAAACAAAAAAGTAATTTGAAAATTGAGCCACAATGAAATCCGTAAGGTTTACATTATGAATCTTGTCCTAGCTAGGTTTTAAGGTCTGGTTTCCAAACCCAGTTGCTTTCTCTTTCCTGTTTTTTTCTCTCTCCTTCAGAAACCAAACTAAACACAAGCAAACCCAACAGTTAATAATGCATATCTTGTCTGACATTAGCTTTGACAAGAAGACTTACAGCTTTGGAAGTAAGGGCTTTTAAGAGTAGAAATGGAGGAAGAGATTACTTTTTTCCCTGTAAAACAAGTCCTGCTGATGAGACACTTGTATACACATGCTTCATTATTTCATATGTGCTTGGTTTTTAACCCTTGCAGGAACTTGGAAAAGTCAAAACCCTCATGATCATAAATAGAGAAACTAGCTATTCTCTGGCAAAAACAGCTCTCGAGCTGCAACATAGAAGGTTTGATATGGTTAATGTGTCAGCAGTTAGAAATACTGCTCGTTTCAATATTCTGCTGATGAGCCTGTCCTAGGTACAAAGGTCTCCAAGTACCAGACCGGAGCCTGCTCTGATGCGCCTGGCATATTCCAGCAACTCTCTCCCTCACCTTAATGAAGAACTTGCTGCCTCTTAAGCTGTCAAGCAAACCTGGATCTCCTGAACGCTCGGCAGAGCTCGGACAATTAGAGCACGGTTCGCGGCGGTTTACGCCACAGCGCTGATTAAGACTTTGCAAATCAAATATTCACAGGCCGATTTTACGCTCTTTTTGCTCAGGCGCCGATTTGAAGTCTGCTTCACCTGGTAGCCTGAGATATGCTCAAGGTTAATTGACGGAGGAAGAGTAAATAACAGCTGATGCTACCGGCCCTGAGCATGCGAGGCACTGAAGAGTCTTCCTAACCTCCAGTGTGCAGTCGCTGACACGCTCATTTGTCTCACTAGGTTAGTGTCAGTAGGGCTCAGATATGTGATCAAATTACCACGGCGAAAGTGGTTTAAGCTTATGCGTTTTCCCTTGTATTGTATATTTGCACATGGCACCACATAAGCCTTTAAATTGCGTTAACTTGATCATACGTCTGAGCACCCAGCGCTGGGAACGGGGAAGGGTGGCTGCGAGGAGCGGAGATTATTATTATTTTTTGTTAAGGGAAAACAACAAAAACCTTACAGAGCAGCTGTCTGTGAATTTTCAGCTACCTGCCCAGGTTTGTATCACTTATAGTCCATCTAGATTTTAAAGGAAAGACAAATTCAGAGGAGCACCATGCTGCAAGCACTGGCATCGGATATAAGGGTTTGGCCTTATGAATGTAAAAGCAGCCCAAATGCCCAGCTGAGCTTGTGCCGTAAGTCCTTTTGAAGAGAGATGTCTGGCAAATACTGAGGCACAATTTATGTAACAAGCAGGGAGACTTATTGGCCTAATCATTTTTAATAGAGATTCCTCGTCTCTGTACAGAGCTATAGACTTAATAGCTTGTGGCAAGTAAATAATTTACACGTGGGCTGTTCCTGAATACAGATGTACACGTAAAATATCGCTGACTTAATGAAGCCATCGAGTTGTTTTTGTTTTTTTTTTTCTTTTTCTTTTAAATCAATGCAATCGATTTCGCTGATAGGTCTGCATTTATATTCTTGCGAGCCGCCTCTCGCTCTGCCCTCGCAGCACGCGGCGCGTTCGTGCTTTCTTTGAGGGAAAACGCCGCCAACGAAGCCAGAAACCAGCTGAACGTGAGGGAAGGCTCCGGGAGGAAAGCGGAGGAGGAGAACGCGGGTTTCCAACGGGACCACCGGCTTGGCGGGTGCCGGCGGTAGATGTTGGCCTCTTGCCACCCTCCCCAGAGCTGCCCCGCGCCCCGGTCCCGGCGCGGAGGAGGCGCCGCGCGCCGGCGCGGGCCCCGCTTACCTTTGGGGTGCCAGGGGTCGGTGAACTCGTACTTGCCCACGCCGATGGTGCGCAGCATCTGCAGCCCGGCGGCGGC
>VWPW01005290.1:154113-371562 GCA_013389825.1 Crypturellus undulatus | reverse complement strand
GCAGCAGCGGGCAGGCCAGGTGGCCGTTGGCCACGGCGCCGTGGGCCGGGTGCGCGGCGGGGCCCACGGCGCCGGGCAGGGAGGCCATGCTGAGCGGCTGGCTGTTGGTGTAGAGGGGCTGGCTCTGCAGGTTCACCACCATGTTGCTGAGGGGCTGCGAGGGCTGCTGCGGCAGCTGGTAGTGCGCGGGCAGCAGCGGCAGCTGGGGCCCCACGTGCGGCGGCAGCGAGGGCGTCACGCCGATGACGGGCGCCTGCGCGCTGGCGGCCGGGCTGAAGCTGGGCGGCTGCGTCATGCCGTACGAGTGCGGGATGAGGGGCGGCTGGCTGCCCGCCGCCACTGGCGTCACCCAGGGCGCCGCACCTGCCGCGCGGAGGGAGGACGGCGTCAGACGCGCTGCAAACAGCCCCGAAACGGCCCGCGAACACCCGCCCAACGCCCTGTGAGACCAGCCCCGGCGCGTGCCGCTTCCTCCCCGACACCGAAACTGCCCAGGAGCCCCTCCAAGCCGCTGCAAACCGCCACCGCGATGCCACCGCCGTTGCTACACCCCACGCGGGGTGACACGCGGCACGTTTTTACAATTTTATATGTATTTTTTTGTAATGCGGCACCCGGCGTGGCGGCACAATGCACGGTGCGTGTCTGGGAGCTGGAAACCATTTCAGGCCGTTTTGGGCATAAAAGAGGTCTGAAAGTATCACAAGGGGCCTTTTTCCTTTAGCAAGGGTAGAGAAGAGGCAGAAAAAAAGGAGCAAAAACCTTTAATGAACTTGCAGGCCTCTCAATAGATTTATATTAGCCCCAGCACAGAAGCAACCTCAGGGGTCTTTACAATAGGAGGAAAAGAGGAAAAAACAGCTGAAGAATGAGAAGGGGCCCATAATGAAGTCTAATTTACAGAGGTCAATGGAGCATTGAATTTGTCCCGAACGATTTCCCCCCTGTACAATTACAAATGGGTTGAGCAACATACCTGGGTTTTCGCTCTCCCTCATCTGCTTGGAGGGTGGCTCATCGGTGTCCCACGGGGTCGACTGATTGATGGGGGTCTGTCCCCACCGAACGCTGGTGGCGAGTCCTTGGGGCTGGTTCTCAGTCTTGGCAATGCACGGGGTCTGCCAGAGAGAGGGGAAAACGGAATAAAAACGTTAGGAGTGCATGGAATAATTAACTCTTCTTCATAGCAAGTGGCTTTTTTGCTCGATGGCCTGTTGCTCGCTCCAAAAGGATATCTGAAGGTCTTTGCATAGCGTTTTTCTCCAGGCTGGCATGAAATATCTGCATGGAGAACACACTGGAATATACTTCTGGAAATTTAATAAAGCCATCATTAAAAAAAGCTAGCGTTTTCAGAAAGTAAGTTGCTTCTTTCAATGTGAAAATAACAAACAACTACAGTAATATCTGTTCAGTCACAGCTTATAAAAAAAGGGACAATGTTCTGTTTGCTCAGTCTCTTCCAAAATGGTGAGTATTGTTTAGCACAAGGCAAGGAGAGACACTTATTTACAACCGTAGGACAAATTATTGTAGAACAGTAAAGAGAAGTCTTACTATTTACTGTCTGTCAGCCCTTAAAACTGAATGCCAATAAAAAAAAAGACAGCATAACAGCCACTGGCTGCTAAAGTGGCTCTGCTGGCACTTCCTCAGGCACGTTACAATAACCACAAAGCAGGGGAAGGATCGGAGCTGACTAATCACCCGGGGAGATGCGAGCCGAAGGTTTCCAGGCAGACACTGGACTGCAGGGGTGTCCCTGCTCAGCCAGCACCTCTGCAGCCCTGTATGTTCGGTCCAGAGAGCCACGAGTGTCTGCGGAGAAGAGGCTCGTAGCAAGGGCAGGTGCTCCACCAGCTCTTGTTTAGTTAACGCTATAGCCTGTTTCATCACTGGAAGATTAAAAGCTGGTTTTTTTTTTCCTTTCCTTTCTTTTTACTGGTGTCAGAACCTTTGGAAGGAGAAAACGAAACCAGCTGCCTATTACTGCCTGAGGATTAAAGCCACGAGGAAGAGACCAGCCTCAGCCGCTGCTTGGGAGTAATTTAGCTCCGAGGTGGACACAGAGCCTGGCTCCATAAACACGTGCGGTCACACTGTACCGGCAGCAGCTCTGCCAACACCCCGGGCTTTTTCCCCATCCTGGGCTGGGTACCCCAGTCACCCATGAATTGTCCCTGTTAACGTTTTAGTGGGCATCCCTGCCCTGCTTCAATGCTCACTGCACCCGACTTCCAAAGTTCCTCCTGTATTTTCTCCCTCTCTCCTCATCCAAAGCTCTCTGATATCTCTTAGCACTAATCCCCTTTTCCCCCTGAAATTATGCCCTTAGGTGGTGGGAGCCGGGGGTCTTCAGTCCAAACTCCATTGACGGATGAGTTTTACACAGCACTGCAGTGCTCTCTCCACCACAAATGCTCTACACTATACAGATGTGTGCAGTGACAGGTAGCTCTTCACTATTTCCTACTAGGGAATCTCAGAGTGTGAATTTTCTGTTCCTGTTCAAGTGGATTTGCTGTTTTTTTGGTTTTTTTTTTGGGGGGGCTTTTTTTTTTTTCCATATATTTTTTAAAATGTTCACTTCTTTCTTTTTCTTGTTCTTTTTCTTTTTTTTCTTTTTTTCTATTGATACCAAGGAAAATGATATCAGGCTTTAGATTCACATTTCCTTCTCCCCTCGCCTTTTCCATTCCACTTTTAGCTTTTCAAACCTTCTACAACTGCAACAGAAGCAGGAACAACACTGGGGAAAGGAAAAATGAGAGCACAAACCGACAAGCAGGAGCTTCAAGATTCCTTCTGCTGTGCTCAGTGGCGAAGAAAGGCAGAAGCAGAAGAAATAAATCTCAATTTTGAAATGCTTTATGTTTATAAATTGTCCTGTGAAAAGACTGAACACTTTTCACTTTAACATTGCACAGTCTATGACGGAGGAGGAAATATTGCTGTTGTTGGTTTACTGGTTTATGGTAGCAATATTACTTTGCATGTAGTTAAACTGCTCTACAGTGGCCAAAGTCACTGCCTCCTCTTGGGCATCTTCTCCCTTCTACGTGGCTGACAGTCGAGACATAGAAGAAAGGAAGAAAAAGCAGCTCCATCGCTCTCTGCCTACAAATCAGCTACGATACTCTCCTCAGAAACCCTTTTATTTATCCCAGTGTAACATGGTGAACTGGACACTTTTTCTTAATCATCCAAGGGCAAGCAGATCCCTAACTCCAGTCATACCCCGCAACACACCATGATCCATGTGCAGTATCTGCATGTTGCATTTCTTTGCTGTATGAACTGAATCTTACAAATGGGCTTGGAATATGCATTTCACACTACTGTGCGGCACTGTCAAGATGTGCAGCATCTTGTGTAACTTTGTTATATCCCCAAACTGGTGTCAGTCTAAAATAAGAAAACATTATTCCTGCAGCTTAAATAATACAGAGCCATGCACACGCTATCATTTTAAAACAGCCCATATGTTCTGCACAGAACGGGTAAGAAAGGGAGTATGACTTACAGCTCTTCTAAATCCTACAAAAATACAGTTTCCTTTTTTTGCAACTTAAAATTACCTTTCCAACAGACTAGAACAGATGCATATAAATCTGGTACATATAAATGCACCAGATATATGCATCATATACATGTAAAACTGGTGGAGTCTGCACCCAGACTGCACCCTCAATTCCGCGCTCTGAGCAATAATAAATAATAATAATATAAAATAATGTAATACTGATCACTTAAATAAAATACAAATATAAAACTAACAATAATAACATACAAAATATATACAAAGCCTCTTACCGGAGATTTGATGATTTGCTATCAGTAAATAGATACTTTTAGCCTGCGTCCACCATGTGCTAGTTTTTCTGTGAGAACATTTTCACCAAAAATACTCACAAATCCTGTTTCTGAACTGGAAATTTAAATCACTGTGTTTAAATGCATAAGTCCAGCCCATTGCTTTCAAACTGTAAGCCTAAACTTGTGTTTATTTGATCAGGAAGACTAGTTGCTACGAAATCACAACACTAATTAACAAAGCAAAGTCTAGACTACCATGTGAAATAAACAGAAAATCATCTTACTAAACTCCTTGTATTTTTTATATCTATTCACTGTGATCTATTTTTGTATTATTTTTCTTAATATATAAAGAGTTACATTGCAAGTGTTGCATGCCTCTGATCTGATTGCAGCAATTACTGATTCGTGTATTTGGAAGGCAAAATTATTTCCAGTATTATCAAACAGGAGAACTCCATGTCCACGAGCCCTGGCACGTGATAGCAGTCTATTTGATGCTTTTAACGTACCGCACAAATGACCAAAAAATGGCCTGTATTATGTTAGTTGTGTAAGACGAAGAGATGTGCTCCATTAGTGATCAGCAGACTTCACAGAAACTAATTGTACTGTTACACTTTTATCTTCAGCTTTCATGTCAGATGCTTGTTTGAATTAAACAAGAAACACATGAAAAAGGAGAAGCATTAAAAAGATCTACTGGGTATACATTTTAAAATACTGCCAAATGTCTATTTACATGATAAGACAAGAAGGTTTCTAAAAGGTCTTTTGAAGCCTACCTAGTCAATAGCAGCACCGGCTACTTCATTGCTCAAAATTCACAACTACAAAGACTACAAAGATTGCAAAATCAATTATGTGAGTCTTTTTAGTGACCCTAAAATGTTTAATCTGTATTTTTGCTTGCAGATAAAGTGCACAAAATTCAAATTTGAGGATTTCCCTTTTATTTGAAATAACTGTTAGGAGCAAATCTTAATTCTCAGCTGCAGCTTACATTTCATGACATGCTTGCAACTTCGAATTGTGGTAATAAGCAGAGATACACTCAGCAGAAGAGAGTTTTGAAAGCTGTCCTTGCTTTTGTTTTGAATTTCTTAATAGTTAATGTGTTTGATACTCAATTAAAACAACTGTTAAAATTAAGAGTTTCCTGTAATAGTGCTTAGTTCTAATTTCTGGTCCAAATGGTTTAAGAAAAGCAAAATCGCTTTACTCTTTAAAATTAACAATTCTCATTTTGACCTCGTTCCTCCTCCTCACTGGTCCATTTTCCCTCTCCATCACAGCTCTCTCTAGCAAAGACCTCCTGACAAGCAGGCAGAGAGGTGACTAACAAAAGTCAGACACATGTAACAATGCAACTAATTGACAGAACAAATATAAATAAAAACTGCATCCTGCAACAAGAGCAGACTTTTTCCTATCCACTTGAGAATGTAATTAATTTACCTGAGGTTAACACCTTGAAGTTATTAATCAACCACTAAACATCATCATAGCAATTCAAAATAATTCAAAAGGCCCTTCGCTGTGGGAGAATACATCTTGAATTAAAACAGTAATCATGAGGTGTCATTTTGCGTGGGGCAAAGCATCACGTATTTATGAAGGACGATTGATACAGAAAACTAAATGGGTGCTCAGATTTTGTAAGTGCACTGAAGCCCTCATGAAAAAGACTTTTTCTTCATGTTTATTGTTTTCTACAAATCGCCAATTTAGGCTTCTGTGGTCAACACAGATGCAATAGGTTTACTAGCACTTGGGAGCTCGTCTCAACTACGTCTTCCACCTTCCATCATCAAAATAACTTGCAGAGCTTATAAATGAGCGCCTGCCAGGCACATCTGCAGTACATGAAGACCCCAAGTCATTGGTGATGAACCTCAAAACCTCCTCATGGGCCGCTTGCTCTATTGCTGAACTAGCTGGGAACCCTTCCAGCCCTTGGGCAGACCATCTTTCTGCTTGGATCTCTCCACACCAGTCACCAGTCAGACCTGACTGTTCTTCCTTTTCACCTTCCATGGGAACTCCTGTTACTTCCCTCCAGACATACAAAAAGCTGGGACTAATCTGATCCTCTGAAGCAAAACTGGGTGTCCTTTCATCAAGCTCTTTTACACAACAACAAGCAGACGCTGATGGTAGCAGTCTCCCAGTCCTAAGCAAATTAGGTGAAATGCAGATGTAAGGGCTGAATAGAACAAGGTGGAACCATTTTCGAGTCATGCAAGGCTAGCAGAGACAAGTTGCCTGGTTGACAATTTTTTATTTTTGCCCAGAGAGTCATAAACGATGTCCCAAAGTCAGCAATAATTGGTGTACAGCTGGTAGGCTGAATCCTATTAAATTAAAGCACTCCAAACCTTCAGGTTCATGGGGCTATGCAAAACATCCTCAGACTTTGCAAGTTCACAGCAATCAGCTGGTCCTAGAGACAGAATTAATGATTCAGTCCATACTGCAGAAGGTAACATGGTTACTACTAGTTGCTTGGGAGCATAGTTGCAACTAAGCCTGCCTTTAAGCCCAAGTTTTCTGAATCATGGATAAAATAAGACCTAATATTTAAGTAAGACCTCTGCATGAATGGAAATATGGTATAACAAACCATGCTACTACAAGCACTACAAGTAATGGTGATGGAATTATAAAAATGCCCACGCCAACAAAAATACAACAACAAAAATTCCAATAAAAATTTCCCCAGACTTTGTAACACAAACCACTTCCTGGGAGGTCCTTACAAACACATTTGAACCGTTTCCCAAGAGGCTTGTAAAAGTCCTGACATATATCCTGGTACAGCTCAGAGAGCTAAAGCCTCTTCAAACAGTTTCATGAACAAAAAAGAACTAATCTGGATAGAGGGATCCTATTTGTGGTTCCCGGCAACCAAAATTATTTTACTAAGGCCTTCATTTAAAGTGATGGATGAGAAGTAGCGATTCTCTGTTCCAATTATCCAAAAGAGATTGGGAATGGCAGCTTAATACTAAGATAATGTATCCAATATGCAGCCCACTCTATTTTCTTTCCCCATTGAAAATAAAAAGGCTGAGGCGTTTGCATGCATAGAGGGAAATACTCCCTCCCACAGCTTCAGGTTTTGCAGCCTGTCATGGGTAAAAGCAACTTCAATTTAATGAGGGAACTCCTTTTAACGCTCGTAGGTACAACTCGCTCTACCAGGTAATTGCTGTTTGCTCCGGTGCGGATTTCAGCCAGAATGGGTCCAAGAAACCCAGTGGTCTCTGCCCCAAAGAGACCCCAGATTCCACATGCAGCAAAATATTATATGAAACAGGTACGTGTATGCATGAGGCATGCACGTGAAATCGAAACCACACAGAGACGGGTCCTCAAAAGTGGAGTAAATTCCCCTACTATGCTGGCCACGATCCCAAGTTTATTTCTGAATGTAGGTCAGCGGCCAAACAAGCTGGTGAAGATAGATGAACCGCTTTTCAAGATACAACGATGACAGAAATATGTCCCTAGCGCCGGCTTGCTGGGCTGAGTTGCAGAAAGGAAATACTGTTGTTTTAAGGGAGGAAGGTAATGTAATGTATTAAAAACCTAAAAGATATGGACAGGCCTGTGTGCCAGAGAAACAGAGGGAGCTGTCCTGCAGTAAAACCTCATTCAAGAACTTGCTCATGGGTGGAGAGAAGAACTCATCTACCTTACAGTTCCCATTACCAGGCAATTCTGCTATGACACAGCGTTGTTTTTCTCCTTCCAAAGCTAATGTGGGAGCAGCAAGAAAGAGAATTATATACTTAACTCATAGGAAAAATGTTGAAGCCCAGCACAGCAGACAAAAGAAGTCTTAGTTCCCTCTCGAGTTGAGAGAATAATTCAATAGTGGCGTCTTAAACTCCATGCAGCAAGGAGCCGACCAGCCAGCGCGGGCTCTGGAGCGCGAGGTGTAGCCTCCGGCAAGACACATCACTCAGCAGTGGGGTGCCGTCTGCATCAATTCCAGTATTCCCGATGATTTAAAGACACCTCTCACTTTGAATTTAATCGGACAGCCTTGAAGGAAATGATGAATGCAGCCAGGCCCATCTCCCAGAGAGGCGCATGGCCCATATGCTGCCCCAAACCCTGCTGCTGTGCATGGGGGTGATGCCATCTGGCCTGTCTTCTCCCCACCAACATCAAGCCAGTCTTCACTCAACCCCCTAATTCTCGTTTTTGCCTCCAAATCAGTCCAGAACTGCCTATTTAAATCATGTAACATGCAACATGGGCAAGTAGGATGCGACATAGAATGAGTGCTGCTCAGCACACGTTCAGCAGAGGTTCTGCAGGAATCTTACAGAAGAGGTACCAATATGCAGTTCACAGACTCACTCATAGAATCCCAGAGTGGCTGACGTTGGAAGGGACCTCTAGAGATCATCTAGTCCAACCCCCTGCTCCAGCAGGGACACCCAGAGCACGTGGCACAGGGTGGCATCCAGGCGGGTTTGGAAGATCTCCAGAGAAGGAGACTCCACAGCCTCCCTGGGGAGCCTGTACCACGGCTCTGTCACCCTCAGAGGAAAGAAGTTCTTCCGCATGTGGAGATGAAACTCCCAGTCTTCCATGAATTTTATTTAGGTAGTTAAACAGGACTTTCCATTTCTTTCTGGATCAGGACCTCAAATATTTGAAATAAAATAGGGAATGATTTAAAAACTAACAGCTAAAAACTTCAAATTCCAATTCTTGCTTTAAGTTATGTCTACAGAAGTTCCTTTTTGTTGTATTGAGTGCTGACATTTTACACTAAAACGCCCTGAATTCAATGTTTCAATTGCAGAGTACACTCCTTGGCAGAAGAGTGCATGTTCTCGGCCTACACAGCAGGCACGTAAAAAAAAAAAAAAAAAAAGAAAAAAAAGAGTGTGACTGTTGAATAGTACTGCATGATATTGCTGATTTATTAACTTGGCTTGATCAATACGGCTATTATCAAGGGCACATTTAGCTTGCACATAAATTTCACTTCCTAACAAGCACTTTTGTGTGTTCACTTTAGTTTCCATAATCTGATCCAGGTCTCGGGAAGCTTTCTTTAAGAGAGAACAGAGGAATCTTTTTCTATAAAAAGGATCAAAGTATCCTCAGTCAACTTTCAAACAAAGGGAGAGCCAGCACTGCAGAAACAGCATGCTTACCTTTCACAGCAGAAGGAGAAATAAGCCTATAGGTCCAAATTTATCACTGCCTTAAGTTCATCAACATCAGCTGGGATATTTAATCCTGGCTGAATTTGGCTCATAGCAATTTAAAAATGTCAACCTTCTTTGAGAGTCGTCCATCAGTAAGATACTAATTTAATGCATAATTTAAACTCCACTGTCCTTTAACTCAGCATTTGTAAATAATTCAAAAAGAACTCAAAAAGCTTTTACGTTTATAAAGCTGCCCCCCTTCCTACTGTAATGCAACAAAGACTTTCCATTCAAGAATTTATTTATTCTTCAAATCTGAAAGTAAAAGCCATATGAAAGATGAAGAGAAACTGATATACAAGAAGATAAAACAATTAGCTTTGGGATATGTACATTAAGATTAATAAATTTCACATCATATTTTGAGGGAGTGGGGGAGGAATCCCAAATATATTAAACTTTATTCAAATTTTATTCAAGTGTTCAAGTAAAAGCATCTCATGAAGGTAAGTTGTGTAGTCACTAAAATTAAGATGTGAAAAACAGGAGTAGAGAGCGGCCTCCCTCATAGATAATATACATTTTAATAATCCATCCATTTTCTTACATGGAAGACAACACCTAAAATCTGCCTCTTCCTGTAATTGGTCAGGTCACATCATTAAAAATTTGAGCAATGAAGGAGAAACATGCAGGAGAAATACATGTTCCACAGTCAAAACTCTAGTGTAGTAACCTTGATTTCTTTTTGATCTGGAATCATGTATCTCAAGGTTCTTATTAAAAATCTTTTTTTTTTTTTCTGTGCAGACAGATGAAACTGTATTTTAAGATTCCAACAAGTCTGTGCAAAACCAGCTTGAACCCAGCTCGATTCCCCAGCTGGTTCTTAAAGGAAGCTAAAGCCTCGTCACACTGTTTGCCCTGACGTGACTGTGGGGTCCTCTCTGGGAGCAGGTCTCCTGGCCCAGCCTCACTTACATTCAGACCCATGGCTTGAGGAGCACACAAAGTTCAGTGCAGGATCAGGCAGCTGGGTGGCCACTTTATTTGTTCTACAATAGAGCACTAATATATGCTTTTTCTGGAAACACAATCACTGCTTTTCCTTCCATATCTCCAAGCTCTGGGTAGGAAGTTGCCTGGTTCTTCTGTTTTCCCTTGGCAGGACTGATCTGCAGATTGACGCGAATGCTTCAGCTGCCTCAACCATCATCCTTCTAAAAGATTTATGGCAAACGTACCGCACACCAAGCCATAAATCTAGCAAACAGCTATTAGACATGCTTTGCTGTCCACAGCCCCACAATTTATACCAAAACAGATAATGGTTCAGCTGTGGCTAGTGTTACTGGCCAGCCTGCCAATATTTTATTATATCGACACCCACATTCTCCCAGCACCTCACTTGAACCTTCAATACCATGTTCATCATGGCAACTTGCGATGCCATAAAGACCTTGGCCGTGCAAAGATAAATCAGTACCTTTAATAATTGGTTCTACTTAATACTTTTTCCAGTGACAAACTGTGCTACATTCCTTTAATTTTTATTCCTTTAGGATGAATTTTTTTCCTGGTGTCCAGTTTTGGCCATTGACTCAGTAGAGGTAGAACAACCACCAAAACGAATTTGACCAAAGACTCAGTACTTCTGAGAATCCTCTATTTTATATCTTTTTATTAAAAATTTACCAACATAAAGGCTTCTACTCTCTGTCCTCCAAAGAAGTAAGTTGACCCAAAACAAAAACACCTCTAAAAATACCTCCTGTTTGCTCAAGAAAACTCAGGATGATGGAGAGGAAGAGAGCGGTTATTGTGAGCCTGAAATAATGCTCGGTTCTGCAAGCCACGGAGGGAAGGATGAGTTATAATTAAACAACCTTCAGCAGGGATACCTCACCTCTAAGAGCAAGTTATAGCCTGATCTTCCTAATTCTCCTCCTCCACTTGTGCAGGAGGTGGAGCAGGAGCTGAGCCCTGCAGCGACGGGTGCGATGAGCCCGGCCAGCAGCAACCCGTGCCCAGGGCACATAATACCTCTTAAGACGCAACGTGTCCCCCTCTGAACTTGCTGTGGCTTCCAGGAGATCTAAAGGCAGTTTCAGGTGTGCTCTGTGCAGCCATCACCTCCGGAAAGCAGGCAGAGCTTTGGTTTGCTGCAGTGCAGCCCGGATTCGAGCCTGGGGCTATAAATACCTAGCCCTTCCTGTCAGAATGGTCATCTGTGGTCAGAGGATTGAGCAGAACGAAGGGAGAGTCCAAACAGAAATAAATACCTACTCTTTTTTTTTTTTTTAATTAAAGGCCAAATAATTTCATTTCCACACACCAGATAGGGATCAAAATAAATTTGGTTGCAATATGAAAGTTCCTGTCCCACCTCCACACACCAAGACAGTTGTTGGAGTAACTGTTAGCTTCAGGCAAGTACTAACTGCACACCAGAATATCCAGATCTGACTAGAACAGAAAGCAGAGACTAGTTTTTATATGTAGTGATGATTCTGTACCAAACCCAGAGGTGGATGACAGGCTGAAGCCTTAAGACAGGCTTAAAATCATTGAGTGATCAGATCCAGCCAAAAAAGGCTTAGTCCTACCAGCTCCAACTCCCTGTCTCTGAAGAGACCATAGCGTTTGCAAGATGAAGACACTTTAAATACACATATATATGTATATAAAGACAAATAAATATCCCCTCCACGGACAAGTAAAATGTGGATGGCATTGAAATGTTCATCACTTCTTCCTTCCAAAGAAAGTCCAAACAGCATGTACTGAGGAAGAAGGACAACAGGTAAAAACCAACAGACCAGCTGTTTTTTCTAATGCTGAATGTGATTAATTATATGATTTATTTTCAATGACTGGTTCAATCAATCCTGATCAAATTAACAATGACAATGATCAGAAATACCAGAGAAAACACAATACAAATTATTTGGTTCCAGGGGATCCAATCAAATAAAACAGGATTAAATTAACCAGTGATCGGATTAAGCAAAAGTTGTTGTATAACGTATGAAACGTACCAGTACTTTGGGTGATTTGCTGTATCTGTAAGGTTGCTGTGTTTTAAACAAACTTTAAATTGTTTTTCTTTCAAAAATGGTTTCCTAAATGTCACGAGGAGAACATGGAAATTAGTTTTATCTTCTGTATTCCACAATACCACCATACCCAGGACTGTAATATAGTAGGTGTCATGTAAAGGAAAAAAAAAATGCATGTACACACACTGACACACACATATAGAGGAGAGTCTGTCCCTTAAGGATCTTACAGCATATGTACAGGACAGAGAGATCAAAGGTGACAGAGTATCAGGATACAATTGAAAGCACCGAAAACCCCATTTAATTCGACAATGTTAGCAAAGCTCAGAGATGAAAAAGCTCCCGTTCAACAAGAAGCATTAATGCAACTTGCCAGTGACACAGCTGCAAACGCAGTTCTTACCTATAAATCAAAGTAAATGCAAGTATCGCACTGAAAGTACTTCCTTGTGCTGTGCACTGACCTGCACCTTGGCGAGTCAACAGAGTCCTTCAGCACTGAACAGCAGAGCTGCCTGGAAGCAAGCTCGGGTTCAGCTGAACTCATTAATGGGCTGCTGCAAAGGGACTTGTCAAAAACTCCAGGCATAGAAGAGCCAGGGACAACAGAAACTCACTCGTTTAGAAGAAATCAGGAAAATATAAATTCTGAGAGGTAGAAGGCAAACCCAGATTCCTGCCTTTTTTTTGCCCACTAACAGAAGTCTTTTGAAGATAAATTTGAAAGATGCAGAAGCAGAGGATTTCTTCCAGCTCTCTCGAAATCCAGGAGTGCAACCTGACATATAGATATACTTTGTCCAGCAACTGTAATCAGATGTGTGTGTCTGTCCTGTGACCAGGTATCTGCCATCTGGCGGGACCTGATCTTTTGGGTCACCCTGGGACTTCTCAGGCACGCAGACCACATGGTACCTGTAATATGGGTTGTCAATCTGTCCCCAGTGACACTATAGAGACACTAACTTGACCAGGTTCCCTCATGGGACCTGGTGGGCAGCCCATGTCTGTGCGTCCTATCCTGGCAGCTCGTGGTTTGCACTGCAGACATTAATAGCAAAGGACCCTGGTGGGATTTAGCATTTGACAAGTTCCTTTACATACCAAGCTTGAAAAACTATTTTGAGAAATATCGCTTTCTTTCCCCTCCCACAACTGAAGCCTAAATATTTTATCTCTAGTTTCAGCTACCATGGTGAGTATATTTTAAAGCCTCAAGTCTTTCTAGCCAGGAGACATTTGGCATTAAGAAGAATAATACATTATTTTTTCTGTCTTCCCCCTTTCTGTTCTGAAAAGAGTATTCTTTTTGTATGTGCAATACTTTCATTGTGCTCTCTCTTGCTAAGATTTTTCAGTCTTACTGAGTTTTTTTTTTCTATGAGTATTCTCAGTTTCATTTTCCTACCTCATTTTCCCCATGTCTCTATCTTTCTCTTCATCCTTTCTATCACACTTCCTCCTAAGTGGAATGAGAACCCAATTATACTCCTGTTAGAACTGAACTTTCAAATCCATCATGTGCTAGCGGGCTCAAAATTAGGCAAATAAATTCCTTCAACCCTACAAATTAAATTGAGTCTTTGCATATGTTCTTTTAAGAGCACAAAGATGTCAAATATTCACCCAGCTGTCACAAAATATGATGAGCAGGCACTTTGTATTCATATAGATTCTCTAAATCATTTGTCAGGTTTAACAGAAATGCTAATGGATCCAAAAGTAAATTCTAATCGACTCTAAATATCCAGTTATTATTTGTATTACAGTAAGACTTAGAATTGCCAGTGAGGATCAGGCACAATTTCAAAGTGTGTGCATTGCACACTTTGCACACAAAACACAGAGATCATGTGGCTGATATGCAGGGACTATTTTGCACTTCCTCAATTTTTATCTCATTTTTTTAACCAAAACCCTCCTTGCAATTTTTCTCAGCTTCACTTTAAAATAAAAGTAAAATAAAAGTGCCACCAGCTTGCCAGCATGATTACCTGGTGTGTCTGCCATTGCAACCTAGCTCTTCGATTTGCTAAGCCAACACCTCTCTCCCAGGTGTAGATTTGGAATGAAAAAAGCTTTCATGAAGGTTAACTTAGGTGGTGCTTTGCTTTAGTCAAACCTCATGATCGGGGGCTCCAGCTAGACCAGACTCAGTGTAGGGATGGGAAACTCCTGAGAAAGGCCTGGGAGAGGTTGCTAAGGATGTGGCACTTTCACTTTGGGCTAGCAAAGAGAAAGGAGCTCACGATGGAGCTGGTAGAAACACCTCCTTAGGGCAAAACACAGCACTCAAATCCACAGCACCTTCCCAGAGCCACCAACGTTGTTGAGTTGGACATCGGAGACCTGCAACTGGTCTGCTCAGCCGCAAGGCTGGAGACCCCGAGCACCCCAGGCCCCGTACCGACCATGTCAAGTGTTGAATGTGCAGCCAGTGTGATGAATTCAGGGGATCTCTGCTGTGCCAAGCACACCCGGGAGAGCTGCTCCGTACACGCGCTGAGAACCCAGCGGGTCAGTGCCGACAGCAGGAGGGCAGCAGAGCCGGGCTGAGGGGGATAATCCCTGCCAAAATCAACACCGCTGGCAAGGCTGCTTTATGGATATTCAGGATCAGAGGACACCTTTTGCGAGAAGACGCCCTCAGTCCTGTTTGCCTGGCCCGGTTCCAACTGCAGTAATTATATTTTGCCTCCCCACGGCTTGCAGAGGCGTCGGAGCCCTCCTGTCCCATCCCGGGTTGCTGATCGCACTTGGCCATGGGAGGGCCACAGCACAAACCCAGCCACACTGCAGCTTTCCCTGGACACAATGTGCATGGCAGCAAATATCTACAGAGCGTTGCGGTTCTTGGAGCTGGGAAGTGTAGGATAGGGTTGGGAAAGCATGATTTATCTGCCTCTGGAACCAGTTTGCTCAAGCCATCCTTTACTATCCCTCTTTCATGAACAAATGTATAAACTCTTCACCAGTGGTTGAGCTAAGTCAGGCTCAGTTTGGAGTTTTCTGTTTCATTAATAATATTAAAACATTTTATATATATATATAAATATATATATTGCTTTTCAACACACAGCTTCACAGAGCTTAAGGCCTTCCCAATCCATCTCTGAGCGCTAACTCTGCTGGGAGACCAAAAATCTCCCCTTCTCAGTGGAATAAACCTGCTGTTTACAGCTGGATAGGACAGGAAAATAGGAGGTTTTAAACCGGTGACATTTCCACACCTAGAAAAGCTGTCGCTTGCCCAGCACAGGGCCTTTCCTCCAGCTGAAAGCCCGGCGGCCTTAGCAGCACCAGCCCCACTGACAGCATCTCCAGGAAAACAGTATAGAACTAAAACACAGTAAAAGCCTTTAAAGTTTGAGGTTTTTATTTTCATTTTTTTTCTGCTGGAAGCTGCTTGGAGATAGGATCTGCTTGAATAGGTTGCATAAAGATGGCTTTGTGGGGAGAGAAAAATGTGTGAAATACCAATCATCACGAGACACCTCTGGCCAGGCTCCCTGAATGCTTCCCGCTCTCTCAAGGGACCATTTTGAGTGTTTAAACAACTTTGCCATTTCAAACAGACCCCATTAAGCCTATGCTAAATCTCAGTGCAAAGGGATTAAGAAAGAGAACAAGGCCAGCGAGAAACGGCAGCAGGAAAACACGTGTATACGACAGACTTAATAAAACGCCAGAGCAGGGAAGTACTCGGAGGATTTGCATATGTCAGAGGGGGTGGAAGGGAGGTGAGAGAGATGAGAAAATAGGAGACGAGACAGAAAATGACAGCAAAAAGCCCCAGTTCAGGAAAAAAAAAGAAGCAGGCAGGGAAAAGACTCTCTTGCAGATAAGCAAAGAAGCTGTGTCTAACCTGGGGGTGGCGGGGGATTTTTACATGCTCCATTTTTACTTTATAACATCAGTGGGGCTGTAATAACTAAGCGGGTAAGATGTAGGGGCAGCAGTTGAGGAGTGTAAGGCAGGTACCTAATTTAGGTCCTACCTGCTTCTCTCCATGGGCTGTGTTAGCAGCTGGAGTCTGGAGTTATCCAGCCCTGGATAACAAGTGGCCTAAATTACTCATCGCTCTCTGGAAGGCAGGAGAAGCAGAATGAAAAAGAGAGGGAAAAAAAGATGAAGATGAAGAACATCATCCAGCTGTATTACGAGCAGAAAAGAGGAACTCCGGAACTCCACAAAGAGAGTGATGACTAAAACTGAAGAAGATCCAATACTGGCAGTTAAATTATCTGTGCAGAAAATGCAATGATAAGAGATTCAATAGAAAATACAGTCTATGGAGCTGTACCCTCATGCATCTAATAGGTCAAAAGCAAAAAAAAAAAAAAAACCTCAAACAAAAAAAGGGAGTGCAAAGGAAGGAGAAAGATTATTTTGTGTTTTGGACTACGTAATTCCTAATTTAATCTTAATCCACTCTGATACTTACCCTCGTAGATAATTCAGTATAAACAACTCAAGCAGGAAAAAGAATCTATAAAAATAATAAAATAAGAGCTGCTCACAGGGGCAGTCTCAGTAAAAATTGCCCGTGGGTAAAAGTAGTTCGTGCAGCTTTGTATCCTGCTCTGCTTCGGGCGATGTATCAAGATCTCGGGAACTATTTTTCTCCCCTGGTACGATGCTTTGCTGCTCTTATCCAGCCCCTGATTATGCTAATGGTATTTGATGGGATTGATATGTACTCTCCTTCTCACATAACATATGCAAAATGCATTTTTAATTTTTTAACTCTTCAAAAATAAATAAATAACGTCTCCTTCTCCCCAGGGTTGTGTAAGCCCTCTTACTAGGTCTAAACAGCAAATAGATGACCTGAATGATTTGTGAAACAAATAACCCTTTCTATATTAATATGTTGCAGCAAAGCTTTTTGTTACTGGGAAAGGAATGCCATTCTATACGAGTTCCCATAACAGAGTCTGATTGTATCACCTAGGCACAATTCCGTTTGCATTAAATTAAATCCGCTGTCATAGGAAGTGTGAATTTTATAAAAAGATATAGTCGAGTTAGCTAGATCAACAGCCTCCATTATTTTGAGATAAATACTCCAAACGAAGGGGATAGTGAGTCGTTGCCAAAATATTTCCATGGGGTCATAAAAAAAGCCGGGACTTAAATTCCTGAATAAGTGAAGAGAGTCTTTTCCTTTTCTTCTTTTAAAAAATGATTTTGACTGAGCAACTTGGCCTCAATGACACTTGATTTTGGTGAGACAAAACCAGATGACCTTAATAGGTATCAATCCCGCTTCTCCGACTGCCTTCCAAGTTTGCACCCTTCCAAGGTGCCTGCCTTATTTCATACCTCATGAACATCTAAATCAACCTTTAAAATTCTGGTAGCTAAAAAGAAATGCAACGGCAAGAGTGAAGGACTTGTGTCTCCTTTTGAACGCCTGGTTCAGGGGCCTTGAGGCACCTCCAAATCGTTTGGGAAAATGAGGATGCGATCCCTTCCCAGCACAAATAACAGCAGCGACGGAAATGATTTATTTGGAGATCACTCTAAAAGCAACTCTTTTTTTTTGAAAAAAAAAAAAAAGAAGAAAATAGATTCTTCAACACTTCTGGCATCCCTGACACACTCTTCTGACACAAGACTGCGGTAGTTGGAAAACATAAATCATCCGTAATAACAGAAACACTTCTTCCCACCTCGCCCCTGCTGCTACCTGAATTCTTTGTGATTCCTCTGGCATAGTTGTTACATACATGCAAATTTTAATTAAGAGAAAACTTGGCTGAATCCTAGATAAAATTATTTGTTGTATAGTACATTTGAAAAGCCATGCATCATTCTAATAGATTATTCAATGGATATTTGCAGCCATCTATAGAGCTGTTTGGATAATGAAAAAAAAGAGATTAATTGAATAATTTATTTGATGGACAACGGCATTATTCATCAACTACATTATTCAACTAATAGTATTCAACCAGTACTAATTAAAAGCAGAGGAGCAATTGCTTTCACGCACAGTTCACTCAGATCCCAGTTTTGGCTCCATTAAGAAAGCAGCCTAGATGTTTGTCTCAGCACAAGTGTCGATGATCCACACACTGCATATTCTCTGAATAAAGGGGCCTATTCTGCACAATAATTTTCTCAACCAAGTGCATCTGTGTGATGGTGGTAGGGTTTTAATAGCTGCCAATGTACTGCACTGTGCTACCTCCTACTACTGGGACTCGACTGGAGCATTTTTGACAGTGATGGTGTTTGGTGCATGAAATGGATTAAATGAGTATATTTTATTTATATCATTAGCTTGTATCATTAATTTATATCAATAGTTTATATCATATGCTTAGGATATGTATTTAGTTTAGAATTTTCAAGGTGGTTCCAATTTGCTAACTGCCTCCAGCAAGATTCATTGAGCATCTTTGCTGCTCCTCTCCAACTCTGCTTCCATCCAGCCCCTCACTCACCCTCACTCAAACCATCCTCCCGTGGCAAAAGTGCAAGTGCTTCCTTAGCCACCCCTGGCACCAGCTGGAGAAAGAACCCAGGCTCCAGAAACAGCCTCTTCCAATCTGTAATACTCTAATATGCTACTTCAGTGCGGAAGTTTTCCACTTTTTTTTCTTTTTTTTACTTAGCAAGTACTTTATGAGGAACACCAGGCTTCAAAAGCAGGAGGTTGATAATAAGAAAGTCTGGCCCATCTAGGAAAAGCAAAGACCATTTCTTAAACAACCTTCTTCTTAAATAACCTTCTAGCAGCACTTAGAATTGAGACGTGCTCGTTACCAGGCTGCGTCACAGCCACTCTGTCCCCAGCACGGGAGTCACCATTCGAATAAACCCCGCCGGCAGAAGGCACGTTTAGCCTAGCCCAAACACAACAGAGAATAAGTATCATGGTGGGGCTTTACAGATATCATAAACACGCGTTACGTTACCGTCAAATTCTGTGGGAACGGCAGCCAAAATGGCTAGCAGACAAAGATCCCCTTCAAGTTTAGCAAGCTTTTACAAAATGTTATTATTTAAGCAAAATCCTCTCCCCTGTTTTGAAGGAGTTCTAGGATTATTTCCAAGCAATAAAGTTTGAAACAGCAAAAGAAGTTGGACCACACTAAGTATGAACTGAAACTACTTTGCTAGCTTAATATCTGTTACTATTTTAAGCATTTTTTTTAATGATTCAAGACACACTTTCTACACTAATCCCCTTCTCCTGTTTGGAAGGAAATAGATGAATGTGACGAAATGCAACGCGGATGATAAATTCATGCCACTCGAACAGCAGCAAATGACATTTACTGGTCTCTCAGTTCCCATTTCGTGATTGATATAGAACTATAAACAAGAAAATAAGTACTGTTAAAAATCTTTCTATACAGCGGCAAGTGGGGTTTGACTGGTGGTTTGCCTGTGCTTATTAACAAGCCGTGTCAGCTGCTGCACACTGATCAGCCACCGCAGAGGAGCTCAGTCTCCTGGAGAAGTCCTGCGTCTATGTACTTTCAATTTTAGAGCATAACCATCATACGCTCCACAAACCAATGAAATTTCTAATAATACAAACCAATGATGTGTTAAATTGAGACACTTCTAGCTTGAATGCCAAAAAACTTCGCTATGATTTAAAGGATCTCTGCTTACCCTTCTCTGTCAATTTACTGTTAATTTGGCACCATTGGAACAATTAAAAAGAAAAAGAAGAAAAAGTAATATTTTATTTAATTTTTAATACCAATCGTGACCATTATAAATATATACTCAAATGCTGTTTCTCGAACAAAATGCAAAACAGTAATTCAGGAAGGATAAGAGACTGCATCAAAAGTGCTTGTGGGGGGAGCAAGCAAAAAGAAATCACTTTGCAAAATATTGGGATTCAGAAACACTTTGCAAAATAGTGGGATTTAGAACTAAGTAGAAACCCTAACTACCTCTTTTAGGAGATGGAGAAGCATTAACAACATTTTAGGCCACAAAATGCTTGCATATTTCAACTGTACTAAACTTTACATACCTCGTTTCGCCTTTATTACATGGTTTTGCTATTGTGCTGGTTATCATCATATGGTAGCTTTACCCCCAGCATCTATTAAAGCGCTCTCAAAAGTCTTACAAGTGTGGGGTTTTTTTTCTTCTAAATGTGCCTTCCACCTTATTTCACCCCCATTCTTCTTCAAGAAGGCATCTAGTGATTTATTTATTATTCTGTTCGACTGCACTTTATACCAAAATCAGACATTTAGCATTTTTCCCCCAGCATCCTGTTCCCACTTGCTACTCAGATACAAGGATAAATTGCAACGACCTTGCATGAATCACCCTGACGTCAAATAGTCTAGTGCCTGGAATAATTTTGAGAGCACTTTTTGGTCTAGATCTCAGGGGGTTCTCTGAAGTCCCTAAAAATCTTTGCCACCTCTTTCCTCTCTCCGGCAAGCTTCCAGGACAAGTATAAAGTCACAGCTTGAAGGGAACAGCAAACATTTAAAATCAGCTTTGTGATTAAACTGTTACTTAGCCTGCTTAGATGTGGCCCTCAGCAAAGCAGAATACACCAGAGTCATTACAAATCTTTTGCAATAGTTACACGTTTAAGCTATTTCCGAAATTTCAGGCTTTGCTACCGGATGACAGTGGAGCTTAGCTCAGGTCAAACTGATCCCTGTCAACTTAGTGAGAAGCAGCAGCTCTACCGAATATAGATCTGATCCTCAGAGTTTGGATGCAAGGTTAAAAAATGATAACCTCACAGATAATTGCCCAACATCAGGGCCTGCGGCAACAGCAGTTGCAACAATTAAATGTGAGTTTCTATATCAGGGGAAAGCGAGAAAGATACCTTTTCCATCAGCATCCTGCTACTGTTCTTCGGTTGGATGGATATCATCACACTGGGACTACTGGCTCATTTAGCATCTTCTTTGGTGCCAAATTCAGTGCACAGCAGAGAGAAACACGAACGGAGTAAAGATTTTAGACCTCATTTGCAAATAGAAGGAGCTAACGACTCAATTAGCCCTAAGGAAATGGCATTTAACAAACTTTCCTGCAATACTCTTTTCCCCGTCTACCCTACAGGCAATGATTAGCCATTGATCCCCCAAACTGCTGGAAACACCACTAAAATAGCCCAGTTTCCCACAAGACAGTATCCACGGGCACTCTGGCCCAGCAAACACACACAGAAAAGCCCATAAGATGCTCTATTTTTACCCGCATTGCTCGAAAGAGTGGTAGGCCATTGCATGCCATGGTGGTCATGGGTTTACGGTTGGACTTCATGATCTTGAAGGTTGGATCTTTTCCAACCATAATGATTCTATGATTCTATGGAAACGATGGTCTGGAGCTACCGGAACCTCTTCCAAATAGTTTTTGTCCCACAGCTATAACACCACAGGATAATTTAAGTTGGAAGGAGCATTTGGCCTAAGACTCTGCTGAAAGCTGGGTCAGCTTCAAAGTTAGACAGAGTTGCCTGGGAATTTCTCCAGTGGAGCCTACGGTATCTCCAAGGATGGAAAACAGAGAGGAAACGTCACTTCCCTGGACCTTCTGGCCATGCTCCTATGACTTAATACAGCCGCTATGGAGTTTGCTTCATGTTCGATGGGCAGAAGGACTTCCAGTGGTCTCTCCTTGTCTGCAGAGGCTGTATCTCATCACAGAAAAGTTCCTTGACTTTTAAGGACATGGCTGCATATGACCTGGCTATACAGACAGAGGATATGGGTGTTTACAGCTACGGAATCAACACCGGGTGCTGAAGAGAAATAGGCACTTTGTGACCCGTATCACCTCCATTCCTGCATTTAACTACTTGACGTGAAAGCTCCTGGTCGCTCGACTATGTCTACACTGTAGGAGAAGGTGGAAAAAAAACCTGCTAGTAAACCTGAAAAGGAGAAGCCGTGTAATAGGCTCTTAAAACTGAGATAACTTGTAGTTATGAATTTCACAGATGAGTTATGTGTTAGGTGAACCTACCTGATCTCTTATGAGTTTTAGCTATTCTGCAATTTCACCGAAGGTCCCCCGGCTGCTTTTAAAAGGACATCTGATTTAGTTCTCTGCGCCATTTGTTACTGTGTTTATGCTCACACATCTCTTTTTATACATGTAGATGAACCTTGATAAAACTGCTTCTATTCAGCACACATTCCGTCTTTCCCAATGACAAACTTGCAGCTACTGAAGCATCCGCTCCTTACCAATTTCTGCTCGTTCAACACAATGTTTATGCTGACTGTACCGTATTTATCGACTGCCTAATCTTTCTTTGGAAATGTAAGAAACAGAGGAGAAGTCAAAAATACAGTCAATTCCTGTAAAGTCTTATTGCACTTAGTATTTTCTTGTCTTTCTTTTTCTGAATATGTCACCAGGAAATAACTTGACTTCTTCCAGAAAGGAAGGCAATGCTGATTGTTGCTGAAGGATGATGCATCAGGTTTAAGCGTGTGCTTTACCACCAGTTAAATACCAAAAATTTACACAGAGGAAAGCTTCAGCTTTTCAGACATTAGTGCTTTGACACACATTACTACTGACAAAAGTTTAGCTAAAGATGCCTAAATTCCTAAATGGTTTTTAGTTATGTCATAAACTGCAACATTTGCCACCACAAAAGTGTCTCTATTTTAACAGTAATATAAATGAAAATGCTGAGGAATAAACTTGTGGTTGCAATGCCACTCGGCATTTCTTTCCGTTTTTTAAAATCTTAAAACCTCTCTTCCTTCCCAAGGAACTTTTCATCCACCATAACCCCCCCAAAAATTTCAAAGTGACTTTGAAATAAGATCAGCCACACATCCAAAGAAAAAGAAACCTTAGTGCTCTTTGAAAAAGGAAAGAAAGGTCCTTATATCCAATGTATTTTTATATATTATCCTTTTTTTCTAAAGAAAGTTATCCAGGAACACGGATGTCTTGCTCAGCGGTGATGCCTGTGATGTAGGAAGAAGAGAGAAAGCATCCAGCACTTACGCCAAAATACCCTGTGATTTTTCTTTGAATGCCTCTCACACCACTTCCATCAAACACATTTCGTCCCACTGGACCCGGTAAGTCGCCCTAGACCAGGTCTTGCTCACTGCACACAAACATCCCACCACCCCTCTCCTCTTTTCCTCTCGCTGATGAAGCCCAGCAGTGACAATGAGAGCAGGGGGATTTACATGTGTGCGTGAAGGTCATTTTATTGTTCTGATTTGTTTGGAAAAACCATGGGGTAGGACAAATTTCTTGCTCAAGCCATTTTGGGAGTCCTAACTCGACACCGAAGTGCGGCTATCTCTGTCCAAACAGGCTTGGAGCCCTCAGGCCCAGCAGGGAAGCTCGGGTTCAAAGCAGGGAGCCAACAGCAGCCCAGATCCTGTGCTCTCTCCTGAGACACGTATTTTGGAGCCGCACTGGTGATGAGCCATGAGCTCATCCCTTCCCAGCCTACCTGACTGTGGGAACCGCAGTGGAAAATGACCTGGAGCTGCATCTTCCCTCTCTCTTTCTCTTTTTTCCCCACAGAAGTCAGCGAACTTCAGATACAGCAGAAGCATTTCTTTGTGAATGTCTTGAAGCTACCTTTGAAGAAACCAGCTCTTATTTAATCTGTCTGGTCTAAAAGCTGATTATGGGGAGACATACTCTGAACTAGAGAGGAAGAGGGATTATTTTTGATCTCCATGACTGTAAGCACAAACTTCCTCTGATCCTTTCTCACTTCCACTCTTACTCCTTCCCATCACCACGAATATTCACCTGACCTCTGGGTATTCTTCTTTTCTCACTAAGCATCTCTTGAGTTCGTTTTGGTTCCCTGTTCTCAGTATTGGTTCCCGCTGATTGCCGCATCTTGTCAATATATGTATGAAGGAATTATGGACAATATATTCTATTACTGTTTTTGATTCTTCACTTGCATGCTGCACTCAGCATCGTACTGCTGCTTTGCCATATCAGTGCTCACTTTGTGCCTAAACCAGATTCAACACTGGCAGCACAAATTCTCTGCATCACAGCAGCACCAAGCTTAATTTTTAGCTTCATGTTAATGTTTGATAACTCCATGTCATGATGATGTCCCCTATCAGGAAGCAGAAGATGAAGATCGCTAGTCCACTTAATGCAAAAAAGTCATGGATGGCAGTTACTAACCCTCTGCTCGTCAGAATAGCAAAGTCACACTGTTTAGCAAAATTTACAGTAGGGATTTGACGCTCTAAGGCCACTTTGCCATCATCTCACATGGTCATATCATAAATCTGTTATTGCCCGTAATGCAGTGGCTTCATTTGGATTGATATCTGGAACAGTCCTTGGCCCATGCCAACTTGCACAGCGTGACTGGAAACTATTTGGGAGATAGTTAATTGGGTCAAGGCAAAATTGTGCCCAAACCCTTCTTCCCAGCTGAGCATAAGGCCAAGAGCCCCTGCTTGTGCCCATGCCCTGACCCCACTTAATTTAATGGAGCCTGCACTTACTAACGAGTGCCATTATAAAGGAGCAGTTTTAGTCCCTATGCACGGCTTTTAGCATAAGACTGATTTTTGTGCTGCAGATTTCAATTGCAGAATCACTGCCATTTTCCAAAACGTTAGCTCTCAAAATGTTAGCTGCTGTTAAATTCCAAAAAGTGCTTTAAATAATTTCTCTGTTTATAGAAATTCAGCTTCATTTCTGGGCTCCAAAAACATGAAGTGTGGGCTTATCGCTCTCAGAAATGGGAAAAAATCAGATAAAATCCTGAAACAAACACATCCGTGGACTCTCATTAGAGCCCTAATGAGTGAAAAGGCTGTAACGGAGGTGCATCTTAGGTCAGGGAATGCACAAAGGAAATATCCAGCGAGCACAGGAGCTGCTCAGGCTCTTCAGAACAACCGCAGCGCTGAAGAAGCTAAAAGAGTTTTATTATAAGCAGCTAAAGACTTATTGAACTGAGCTTGACAATGTCTTCTCAAGCTGAAACGACAGAAGGGCATTCAGTTTATGCAGAACGCAGCCGAAGACTAATTCAATGGGCCAAATCCCTCCCTATTGCCATTTCAATGACTTCAAGGGAGCGATTTTGCCAAAGGTATTATGAGAATATTTTTATTTGGATAAAATGGCTACCTTGCTAGAATTAATTCTGACAGATGTTTTAGCAATTACAAAATCACTTGCCTAATTATCTCAAACACCTTTTTGGCCATCTCCACTACGATAAACACCTCAAACAAACTAAATTATACTGAGTAAACTGCAGTGGGATTGTACAAAACCTTGGCTTTGGGAGAGACAGGATGGAAGTTAGTGCTTGGCTCTTAATGTCATCAGCATCATAATGATTCAGCTAGAGCATATATAATTTTGTTGCTGACCTTACATTATTATATAATTAAGGTAATTTAAGTAATTACTTGCTAAAAAGACTAATTCTGTTCATCAACATAAAGAGTCTCAAAGCACAGCAATATGAGGGAATTAGATTCCAATACAGCAATTTGGGAAGAATTAGAACCTCCAGCGAACAAAGTGAAAGAGGAGCAAAACAGAGACACAGATGAGTTGGAGTCCTTGAAGCCTGGATCGCACGTGCCCATCATCTGCCACACACGTCCCGTGAAACTCCCCGTCACTCTGAGTATATTAAGAATTTTCTTGCTGTATATAGAATATACACTGTGAGATTTTTAACTGTAAACTTGGATTTAATAATTGAATAGTTTATTTTCAAAGCCAAATAAACAAAAAGCTTCCCTCAGAGGAGTGTGTGATCACAGTGAATCTCCGAAGACAAATTTTGCCTCTCCTAAAGCACTCTGACAAATTAACTCCTCAAGTGAATGCGCTAAGGATGCAGCAGTCTCAGTTATTGCAAGCCATAGGTCTAGCCATAAAAATAAACCACCACATTACTGGATAAAATAATTTAAAACCATATCAAAGTTTTTCCTCGAGACATGTCTTACTATAAATAGTCATATTAACCGCTTGTGTCTCATGCAAATGTATAAGGAGTTAAAAGTAAGACTTCAATGTCAAAAGAATATTACATTTGAGGAACTTCAAGAAACTTTTCTGGATGGCTGTCAATTTGTTACTTCTTTTCAAGGTGAAAACCTGCTTGTTTATCTGCATTTAGACACTGTAAAACTTATGCTTTCCTTTAAAGTTTATGAAGAAATGCAAACAACAGAAACCAATTTATTTAGCTCCAAGCCTTGCTCACTGTTCTTCCCGATGTTATTTTGAACTGAATGATGACATGCACTTGCTTTTATGAAAGAACAAAGGTTCTGTTACAAGTAATCAATATTTTGTTTGTTTAATAACTAGGAAATTGCTCGAATAGATAACTGAGAAATTAATTATTTGGCAGGCCTATGAAACAGGTTAATTACAATTTTAAGTTGCAAGATGCCTACAGAAATATTTAATGGAAGAAAGGACATTTGGAGAGGCAGTTTTGGTACTTCAAGCAAGCGTGCTACACTCCTATCATGAACTTTCAAAGCATTTTTTGTCTATAGAGGCAGCAGACTTTAATATACACAAATCTACAACACAACTGCAATAACGTTCAAGCACATTTAAGGATGTGAAGGAGTATGAATTTGCATGGCAGCAACGACATTGCAAACAGACCAAATGCAAGGTTTCAACGTAAAATTTCAAAGGCAATACAGAACCTGCTGCATTAAGCATGGAAAGCACCAATTCAAAAAGCTCACTGCAAACTGAGGAGCTCCCCATTGATTGTAAATATGAGAGCAAAAGGAGGATCCCCAAGAGCCCCGAAGAAATTCTGTAGCATTTGCAGAAGAAGTTGTCACCAAAACTCAAACACAATGTGGGGAGAGAAGTTCCTTGACAGGCTCTTGCAGAAGTTTACTTGTTATTGATGTTGCTTTTGTTTGAACTTTGAAATGTTATTGCAGCTTTCGTTTTATTCAAAGCTCATCCCATTAAACTCCAAACAGCCAGGCAATGTAAGCCGACTAAGGTAAGACACAGGCTGCGAGGGATTTAACTTGAATTTAAGATGCTTAATTTTCATTAAACTTTCTGTCTCAAATTATTCTTTAAACAAATTGGAAGTTAAATGACATTGAGATTCTAAGTGTATACTTTTAGAGCCGCTTAATCAAGTAATTGAATTAAAGCTTTCCTTCAGTTACAAAGCTTCCTGGGATTTACTTTTCTCTGCTTACAAATATTTCTAGTTGTGCTATGTAATATAAAGGAAAGACTCACCTTTCTAAATGGACTTGTGATTAGAAGTGGCAGGATTACCTATGATAATCAGATGTGTTCCGTCTGATGACCTATTTCAACCTGCCTAAAAAAGGACATTCTGCAAGAAAAGTATGTGTGCCTTGCAGGGATAATGCAGTTTGCAGCAGAGCTGCTTCCCTAAGGAATACAGGACTAACACCATTTTATTGCTTATTTTTTTGGTATGTTTTTCTTCCGCAAATGAAAAAACAAACAAACAGATTTGTGCCTAATAACTTCCTTTTACTTTTTAAATTATTTTTGTAAGGCCTTACTCCAAGACATGGTAAGAACCCTAGGACATTCCTAGGGCTGTCATATCCCTGCAATGGTATCGCAGAACCTGTTCCTTGTAACTCTCCATCTGATCAAGGAGGGACTTCAGTCCTTCAGCAGATCAGACTGCAACACTGCCGTTTGCAGAGGCTACACTTTGGTTCCTGACTCTTTAAATCATTTTCTCTTTCATGACCACCAACACTGAAAAGCCTAAGACAAAGAGGTGACTTCATGAGCATCTATCTCTACAAAGGGAGAAGATTTCTCATTCTTTAACATCATAAAGAAATAAGGGCTCCAGTGGCTCACAGGTGGAGCAGTACACATTCAGATGAGAAATGCGGTGAAGGTTTTTTATGTTTTTATGTTAATTAACCACTCAAAAATACTGCCAAGGAGGAAGGAGAATTTCCCATCGTGAATCAAGTTGAAGGGTGAAAGTGGTCTTTGCTCCCTGCTCTTGCTCAATCATGAAGCACGGGATTGCTTCCATGATTGCAGGGTGAAATTCGACGGCCTTGAAGGTAATGGGAGGCATCATTTCTGGCTTTATGCTCCACGATTATATGGAGAAAAAAAATCCCTTTTATGTTGGCCAAAATGGTTATGAAGAATAAAAGGAGATGTGTGACATAAAGAAAGGCCACAGAAGTATGAAACAATAAAAGGAAAGGATCAGACTAAGAAAGCACAATGACTGTCTTGAAGAGGACTCATCTCCAAGCGCTTTTAGCTGGAGAAATGTTGGATTAATTTGCTAGTAAGGTAGTGTGCTAGTAAGGTATGGCTGAAGGTTGTAAAGGAGTAAAAAGCCTGGGAAGTTGTATTTGAGCAATGCATACTGAGGGTTGAACCTCTGTGACAAAAATTAGAACTTTTCTTTCAGACCAAAGGATTTTTAGTATTTTAGAACTACGTTGGATACAGCAGAGCTTAAAGATACGGTTGCCTACCATGTGGTAAAGAAGCAAACATGTTTGCTCTGATTACCTGCTTGTGAAGAGCACTATTCACGTATTTGCCCATGGAGCAGTGTCACAGTGTGAGGAACATGCTGACCTCCCAGGACCTCTTCCAAGGTCCAGCGTTTTTGCGGCAAAATGAAGAATTCAAGAAATTCAAGAAGTTCAAGTAGTATAGCGGGGTCTGGTGTCCTTGGGTTTGGGTCAACTCTCTACAAATACTCTCCTACAAGTAAACCAAGAAGGCCAATGGGATCCTGGCTGCATGAGGAGGAGCGTTGCCAGCAGGTCGAGGGAGGGGATCCTGCCCCTCTGCTCAGCTCTGGGGAGGCCGCACCTGGAGTATTGGGGGCAGTTCTGGGCTCCCCAGTGCAAGAAGGACATTGAGGTTCTGGAGAGGGTCCAGTGCAGGGCCACGGAGAGGAAAGACTAAGCGAGCTGGGCCTGTTTAGTCTGGAGAAGAGAAGGCTGACAGGAGATTTGATCAACGTGTTCAAGTATCTGAGGGGTGACTGTAGGGAGGATGGGGCCAAACTCTTTTTGGTGGTGGCTGGTGACAGGACAAGGGATAGTGGGCATAAGTTGAACCACAGGCAGTTCCATCTCCATGTGAGGAAGAACTTCTTTTCTGTGAGGGTGACAGAGCCCTGGCACAGGCTGCCCAGAGAGGCTGTGGAGTCTCCTTCTCTGGAGATCTTCCAAACCCGCCTGGATGCCACCCTGTGCCCCGTGCTCTGGGTGTCCCTGCTGGAGCTAGATGATCTCTAGAGGTCCCTTCCAACCTCAGCCATTCTGGGATTCTGTAAACAATTGAAGGCATTAAAGGTATCAGTAAAAAATACTCTGGAAAGCTACATACAGCCTAGGTTCGCTATGTGAGGGCACTAATGTGCTTGTCATTCTTCATAAAAAAAAGTCACTTTTAGAGCAAGTCCAAAAATAAAATACAGGAAGCGGGATGAAATATTTTCAGTGCTGAAATATTTCCATTTCACCTTAGAACTTGGGAATCCGTTGGATGAAAAATGTCATTTCTAGAAGTAAAATAAAATAATATGACAACATGAGGAAATGATTGCTGTAAAGTATTTACTGCTATCCATGAGTATGTAAGCTGTTGCTGTCCCTGGTGGGGATAAATTTTCTAACCACTATAACAGAGAATGTGAATGAAAGGTGTATCATATCCACTGCGTGTGAAGAAAGGATCTTCATGACATGTAGCACTGCACATCTGCTGATGTGCAACTTTACACCTAATTCTGCATTTCCAGTCTTCCTACATCTTGCTTACTCATTTTTTAGCATCCTCTCTACGGCTTCAAGTCTGTTTCCTTGAATTGTCCCTTTTATAATGTTAGTCCAGTAAGACTAGTATGAAATAAAACCTTGACAAGCAATCAAAGAAGTTATTTTATAAAGGCATTTCTCCCAAGAATCAGGTCAAAAACCCACCTCTGGCCTTTAACACTTGAAAGACATGAAAGCCAGCTTTGTTTTAGAAGCTCAGATGTCTAAACACTAAGTTGATAATTGTTTTCTTCTGCTTATTGCTTCTGAGGAAATTCAGTCCAAGACCCGGGATGCATCAAAGAAAGATGTGTATTTGGATGAGATTTGTTTGATGGCAGGAGCTTTTCCTTATTAAGTCATCAAAACAGCCTGGAGTGAGAAGGTAGTAGAAGCCTTCTGGAAAAGAGCACCAAGCATCACTGAGGACAAGCACAGGGCAGACAAACTCGACAGCTTTTATGTTCTCCTTTTTATGTGTCACACAATTAGAGAGCTGGATGTCACATGTGTGAAGAGCAAAGGTGTCTGATCCCAAACTCATCAAGTCAATATAAACATGCCCTTTGACTTCAAATGAGCTGTGGCTAAGTCCTCAAAGACTTTTAGTACTAATGAGTTGGAGCTTTTGCAACATCACTTAGATAATCTTCCAGGTGGGGGGGGGTGGATTTGGAAAGCAGACCTGAGCTCCATTTATTGAATACGATCCATTAGAAAACATCTTTCCTCCAGGCAGAATGTCAGGGATATTTTTCCTGTTCTTGCTAGCATAGTGCAAAGTCTATCGCATGAATACAGCACATTTGCACCTATCAAATGTCTTGCTGCTGCAAAAACCTAGGACACTGATGATGTGCTTCTGCATCAAAACTTTATGGTTTTGGTTTCTCTGCAGAAAAGACATTAGTTTGTATAGATTTACATAGAGTTTGTATAGGTGTTTTTAACATCCTATGGGTATTGCCTATGGAGTAAACACGGGCGTGCTGTCCAGTTCTTAGTTGCCAGCGGTCCTAAATTGCACTCGTGCACATGGAAAGGGCAGGAAGGCAGAGCTGCAGAAGGTGACATGGAAGGTGAGAGCAAGAACAACTCAAGGTCTTCCCAAGCCACCCCGCTGTCCTCCCCTTTCTCTGCATTCCTTCCATCCATTTTCTTTCTGACACGTAAGCCTGATCCCTCTGGCACTGAGTTGCAATCTGTAAGGCCAGGAATTCAACTGCTGGACATTGCCTTCTCCAAGTCATCGGGTTTTTAGATCACTGCAGTGATTATAGAGGCAGGGAGCCCACTACCCCCGGGCTCTGATGTCCTGTGCAACATAGCTAAGAGGCCCTTCCTCAACAGTGGCAATAGCAGCATTTATTTTAACACAAACCTTCCCAATTCTTACTGTCTTCTAATGCCATGAATCTGCCACAAGTCTTGGTAAATTCCCCCCAAATAATAATGGCTTGTGCAAATGAAATACATGGAATTTCTAGACAAATTTGCTCCAGAGTCAGCTTTCAGCCCCCAGTTTCTAGAAAATCTTAGTACCTGACTCTTGAACAACCCTTTCCTTTGCAAGGGCTTCACAGCTCGATTTCATTGCAGCTACCTGGGAGGAAAGGATGCAGGAGCTGCAGGCTGTACACACTCTTTGAAGTCCTTGTAGGCATGGTGACACAGAGTTTTGTTGTTCATCCAAAGGTATTTTTTATTTACTTTTTGTGTTTGAGAGATAATCTCCATTATCACATTCTTTCCTGTTCAATGTTTTTTAATGCATGTATTATTTATCTTAGGAAGGTCCTTTATGCTCTTGTGTGAATTCCAATTGTTATGCCTCATTTTAATTTCCTTTAAGGCCTTTGGCCATTTTTTTCCGTTGGAGTAGAGCTCGTTCCACTTAATAAAAGTTTTGCTATGCGGAAATATGAAGCTTCTGTGCCCCACCTTTGAATTCTCTGAATAAACAAGACTGTGCTATCTGATATATTTCATACAGTCGCATTCAGAAAAAAATACAAAATGATGCAGCCTAAAGCATGCAAAAAGGCATGCTTAATTCTAGGGTGTACAACAAACAAACGAATATTGGACTTGCGTATACAGAAAACCCAGTCATTTGGTTTTCAATTTATTTTCCTTTTTTTCCCCTGTTAGGATGCTAATCTGTAGCGGTGGTGCAGAACAAGCATCTATCATGTGGCCATACATTTGGCCTAGATAAATCCTGCTGCACCTGAAAACCTTCATGAGAGGCATAATTAGCACTAACAGAATTACAGAGCAGAGGAAGATGCTGCTCAAACGCATTTCAAGCCAACCCCAGAGGATTTCGTCTCCACACGGCTTCTGAAGAAGAGAATGTCAGATATTTTCCAAGCAAAGGGTACTTTTTAACTATACCAATGATAATTTCAAGTGTTTTTTCATGTGTAATTTATTTTTCCCTAGTTTATGATACAAAAACAGTGTGAACAAAGAAAATAGCCATGGATGTTTTGTTCAACTAAAACCTTGCTTTCTCTCATTTACTCGCTGCCTCTAATCAAGACACAAAAAAAGTCAAGTATTTGAGACAAAGACGCTTCCTTTCATCGTGTATAACATTAGGGCCTGTGAGATTTTGATTTCCATGTCTGATTGAAATAATTAGGAAATATGATTCAAGTGTTTTCTGTCAGGAGAAGATGCTGGGATAAATTGGACCTTTCTCTGCATGAGGTGAGGAAAATTAAATTGGATAAAGGGTTCAAAAGCAGTCTGCTTTCCCCAAAATTGCGGGCATGAAAAGGTAAGATTTTGGGGTATGGCAGAAGTCAAGCAGAGAGAGGGCCCCATCCGAAATGCTGACGGGTGTAGATGCCATTGCTTCTGGAAGCCAAGGAGCTGATCCGGGTTCTTTATGGAGTGAATAGGGATTCATCTGGCATCCTCAGATGCTGCAAGGATCCACAGCAGATGGGGGGAGGGAAGACCAGCGTGTTTTAAATGCACACCTAGGTCGGGTATCTGGAATAGCTAATGCATTTCCGATGGATACTCGTGCACTAGAACAAAGTCTGCTCAGTTCCTCCTGGAGAAAACCATTGAATGCCACAGAAGACTTGCACGAGAATGGCACAAAAGTTAAAAAAAAAAAAGGTATAAAAGGTATCATACTTCAAACCCATGAGATTTCAGCAAAAAGACAAAAATTACCAAGTTACTGAGAGCAACTTAACTGTCAAAATCAAGTAGACAAAGTAGACAGGATCTCTCTCGGGGAGGCTTCAAAGCATTTCTCCCTGGTGATTTCATGGAGAATTTATGCACTTAAATCAAGAGGACAGCTTCACCAGGCACCTCAAATTTAGGTGCAAACTAGGTGCCTACTTTCCTACGAACTATACTGGTGACTTGCTTGGAAGGAAGATACTTGCAAGGCTTTGATTAAAACAGCCCAAAAAATGTAAGGACATATACATATAAAATCTACATATACAAATGTACAGATAAAAACATACAGATAATAAGTATTATGCAATATACCCTGACTTCTATGGCAGAACTGGCTACAACACTAATGCTCCCAGTAGCCAGAAATATGAATGCTCAGATGGATGTATCTTTTTACACCCTGGCACATGCGGATGGGTAAAAATCCTTCCCAATGCTATCTGATATTTGCTAAGTCCAGATAAAAGAGAAGGATTTGGAGTTTGGGACTCCATCCTGCTCTCTGATGCTCAATCCAAGTGCCGCTGATTTTACAAGATCTCCAAAGATGGATACGAGAGTAGGAAGGAGGAACATGCCTCAAGGCTACTGAAATGTTCTTGGTAATAGGTTAAAAATGTAAAACATTTAAAGTGTCTGATATTCTCTTTGATATTCTCCAGGCAATTTCCTAAATCAGCTTCAAATTTTACTCATTTCCAGCTTTAAAACAAGTGCCACAAATGATTAAAAGAAACAACAACAACAAAAAATAAACACACACCCAGATGGTAACTATTATCTGAGCCAGAAAATAGAGACAAATACATCCACTTAGGGCAAACTAACATATTGTATTATATCACTATGATGCACTGTAATGGGATATGATTTACATTAAAACTTGTTATGAATTAGAGATTTAATTTATGGCCTTTCTCCACAAATTACAACATCAAGCAAGAGTGCAAAAATAAGCTCTAATAACTGCGCGCACCCATCATCACAGACGGGAGTATTTCTAGACCCAAATCACGGTTAAATTATTCCAAAAAGCCATTTCCTATCATGTCTCTAGGAACAGGATGCAAAGGCCTGATTCCTTGAGGCTGGCAAAGACTTGGTACTACTCTTCCCAAGATTTGTGCTTTAACCCCAAATGGTGTGAGATTTTGACTGCAAAACACTTAAGGGCAGTTAGGCAGATGGTATGACCATGCATCTCACAGCACACGGTACATGAGCATATACCCGAAAAGCACTTTTCAGTGTCCTAATTTATATAGCTGTTTCCTAGGAACATCCTAGGACTGCAGACTTCTCTAGGACACCAGCTGCTCTCAGACGGAGGGTGACCTGGTAAGCAGACTCCAAGTACATTGAACTTTTTGCCCCCTCAAGTGACTTGTCATAGCAAAGCTGATCTGCATGCACCAATGTTCTCTTCTTTAAAAGCAAAGAAAAAGGACAAAAAAAAAAGTGCATGACAGAAGTGCAGTTGAATTTATCTGAGATTCCTGCAAGAGCATTAAAAAGTCGTCTAACTTCCTGCTTAACTTTGTCTAGAAGTAATCACTGAGGGCTTGGAGAGAGGTTTTCCCCATATGCTTGCCCAAAAGCCCGAGACCAGGAGGAGAAGTAGGATCTGAACTTTCTCTGTGACTGAAGAAATACAAATGAGATGGAAGCAGAGCGGGAAAAATCCAAGAGAAACCAGCTACGGGATGGGGAGAAGGGCAAGAAGGAGCCGCAACTTGAAGCCACGGAGGCTGTTTGACCTAGGAGGGACCAGGCTGGGAGCTCAGGAGCAGGCTGTGACTCATGGCCAAGGAGATAATACTCTCCCATGAAAACAAACAAACAACAATTTCATGATGTCGAAGAGGCTTCCAGCAATTAGCCTGCGGGCTTATGGCTCCCTTGCTGGCAACTGCCCTGTGTGCTTTTAGTAAAATCAGATATCCCTGATTTAAAATAGTTAAATAGAGTTTTTTTTTTTTTTTTTTTTTTTTTTTTTTTTTTTTTGCTACTTCTCTCAGCATTTTGTCCTCTTTGATGAAATGAATCCTGCTCTTTACTGCGGTCTTCCAGTCCCTTCTCTACCTTATACTCCATCTGGGAGTGATGAGCAGGGTAATCAGCATATCCACTATGAAGCATAGATGCCAAAGAACTACAGGCAGGCTAACAGCACAAAGAGATCAAAAAAAGACACAATAATAATAACAGCACGCTGATATAAAAATATCGCATGTAACTGAGAAGAGCAAGAAGGATTTGAGGCATGTGAGACTTGTTGATGCCGTATAAATGTCTTGTTCTATACCATTCTGGTGCTACTCCAGGGTCAAGCCTATTCACCGCCCTTTATAATCAAGTTGTCAATATACAGCCTTGACGCTATACATTGATTTTCTGCCAGAAAAATAAAAATAATAAAAAAAAAGGAGGAAGTTATCCCTTTGTGTTCAGCAACTTGGCAGCAGGTTAATATTTTTTAGACCACAGTCTGCTGTCTAACCACACAGACTAGGGCATTTTCATGGCCTCACATGTTTTATCTGTGTGTTGTATATACCTAAGTTCTTTTTAGAAGCTTGTATGCAAAGTAAAGTAGCAATTTATCTACCAGTAACTGGAAATCTGTGAAGTTCCAGTTTGTACCAATGAACTACTTTGATGAACTTCTGCTCTGAACTAAAGGGAAAAATGAAAGAAATCCTCCCTGAAATTCTCCCGACAGAGATACAAAAATGTTAGGATTGTAATAAAAAGCTGTTCACAGAAGAAAACAACTGTAACAGTAATATTTAACACTTAGATCATTCCTTCCCTTCATATTACTCCAAGATTTGTTGGAAGAGAACAAGCTGAGCCTCCACGTGGCTAAAGGGAAGAGAGTTGAGTGACTGCCTGACAGAGCCCATAGCACAGTGAAGAACGTGCACATTAAGTCCTATTTCTTAATATTAAATGTATTCCTGCCCTGCCAAGCCCCCTCTGTGTTTTTAGTCACTAGCACAGAAGATATCAAGTTCTCCATCCTGAACTCCCAGCTATTAGATATGAAAGCTCAGAATGTTTTTTTTTCTCTTTTTTCTTTCTTTTTTTTTTTGTAAAGGAATTTAAAAGGTTCGAAAAAGCAGACATTGTCAGAGCAGTTCTACAAGTATAAAAATCCCCTCCGAATAATTGCCAGCTAGATTTCTTTATTCAGTGTTCAGAGAGCGTTTGCCGAGCCCGCAGTTCGGCATCGCGAGCAGACGTATCCAGCAGGAAATGAGGAGGAGGAGGACGGCGCCCGCACAATGCCGCCGCTCCTCCATTACAGGATATTGATTCGGGAAGATAGGAGGATTCTAAAGCCTTATCAGGAGGCTGAAGAAATACAAAGCTGGGAGGAACTGAACAAGTCCCCCCGAAGGCAGCGCATACAACAGAGCCTGTCCGTGTTGTGCGCACGTCTCATTAGTTCTTACAAGTCTCCCGAGAAGACGGTTCAGAGCGCTGCCAAAGAGCCCAATCCAGTGCTTAACTGTATCTGTCACCAGGATTTTCCTACCAGCTGACTCCGAGCTCCTCTTTCAAAACCACTTTCCACACGGCTTGCTCCCCTCACATTCGTGCAGTTGGGTTTGGGTTTTGCTTCCCTTCCTACAGAACTGCGTTGCACTGCTAAAGCAAATCAACCCAAGCCAACAGCGCTGTGAAAACAGCCTCTGTTTGAGTCGAGTTGTCTCTGCTCGATACCATCCACACACGTTCTCAGGACACAGACCTTGCGCCTGCCGTTAGGAAAACCGGGAACAGCCCTGGGCACGGGATGAAGCAAGTGGCTCTCGCTTTGGTGTTGTAAAAACTGTGAATTCACCAGCATTGCATTTCCCTACTTTGGATAACGTTAGGGATCGCAAACTATGTTCAGTTCACAGAGGGCACCTTCACCGTTTCCTTCCACACTTGGAGTGTCTCTGTTTGGGATGGTCTGCTGCATGCGAGCAAAACTAATGTTGTATTTGTAAAGCCCATGACAATATGAATACCAATGGAGTAAGCCTAAATATTTCCCACGAAAGCTTTCCTACCACACCGAATAGTTGTGTTTTTCAACTTATTTTGCCTGCATGCAAATTTGTTACTTGCTAACGTCACCTCTTCAGGGAACCGATGGCCAACCGTGTTCCTACAAGGATACTGTGAACCTCTACATCCCCATCATGGGTGGTTCTCACCATGGGGATAGACAAGGAAACTGTGTGAACAAGATCCATAGAAGAGGAGGTGGACAGAAGAGCCAGGCCGAGGTCCAGCAGGGCTGTTTGGAGCCGTTGGCAGGTATCTCAGGCACATTCAGTGGCCACTTTCATCCGGCCTGTGGCTCAACTTCTGCTTTTAAACAGGAAGAATTAAGACCACCTGCATTTTTAGAGCATTGTTGAAGTCTAAGAAACGCTGCAGAAAAGAAAGGCCGGGGCTATAGAGTCTTTTCACAGGGAAAGATCACACGTTGATAGCATGGGGCAGGTGGCCTCTTGAACTAACAACTACTAAAATTAAAAGCCCTGTTCTTCCCCGGGGGCGGTTCTGCACAGAGCAGGATGTGGATTACCAGGGGGCAAGTTCCCGCGTCTCCCCTCAGCACGTTCCTTGTGCAGTTTTCTGGCTTAAGCTGCTGTTTTGATCGTTATTTCCATTAGGAATCACCAATTGTGAGTACCCAGGCATGCTGAGTACACATTAGAACTACTTTTTAATGTCTCGCTATAAAACTCGCTTTCAATATCAAACAAAACATTAAAGAGCCATTATTTCGCCATACCGACTAAAGACTTTTTAATGAGATTAATTACAAGAAAAGAAGAATGTATTTTCAGGAGATCAGTGGAATACCACACTGCCTAATGTTGAGTAACTTTAAATAGCATCTATTAGATCAGATATTATTTGAAAAATGACCAGATAATATTTATAGTATGACAAGTTTGTTGGACTGGAGGGATTTTAGCAAAAAAGAAGAACCCTGTTTTTCGCCACTGCCCTGGCAGAGCACTTGGTACCTTGCAGAGCCCTATAACATTCATGTGCCTTTAAGAAATCCATACGCGCCTGGAATGAGAAATTATTAAATTTTGCAGAAATGTATAAATATTCCACTGTGAGCTATACATAAAATCTGAGATAAAGCAGAAGTTAACAGCATTAACCTCTTTTGTTCTGCTCACGGGAGTCAGTGAAAAAAAGAAAGAAAAAAAGAAAAAAAAAAGCAGCTGTTAAAACGGCTTTGTAAGACACGATGGCGACAATTTTCCCGAATAAAAGACCAAAACAGCAGATGAGGGGACGCGAAGAAAGAAATGATTACAAGACGAAATGTAAAGATGCTGCGCGCCGCCCGCCAAGCAGGGCCTATTTATTAATTTATTTTTTTTAATCTGACTTCAGGCAGAGACAAAAGAGACAAAGGCGAGAAAGCGCAGGAGAGCTCGCGCTCCGTGCGCCGGATTTCTTGGAGGATATTACAGCCTTGTTTGACAAGGGAAGAACAGCAAAGATTAGCTATCTGGATTTCCAAAACCCCGTGCCCTTGCTCCTCACTAAAGGTTAATGTCTAGGAGAGGAAGCAAATCGACGGGCTTCTATAAAAGCCGAAAGGTAAAAGACAAAGGGCAGTCTCAAGTGGATACTCATCCGGGGAGGAAAAGCCCTTGCGGAGCATCAGCAGAAGCACCAACACTTACCATGGTGCTATTCTTATTATTGCTGCAAGCCGTTTTTATTAGTATGGAGTGCTCTAATTTTGCTGGGGATGCTATGTGAGATGCAGAGGGAATTATGAGCGCTGCAGGATGGAGATAAATCAACGCCCGGCCATAGGGAGCTCCATGCACAGCCAAGCGAGGGTCCTACTTATTGCCTGGGAAAAAGGTTCAAGGAAAGGACCTTGCATCCCACATGGACACCGAACACCCTCACTGGTCTCCTCACCACATACAGCTGCAGTGCTGAGAAGAAATGGGGATAAGCAAAGGAAAATACGCGGCTGAACCACAGCGAGTAGATAGCAAGTGCTCCCAAATCCTGCCGTGCCGCAGAACTCGCACCAAGCCCACGTGTCCTGGCATACCTGGGGCTCTTTACAGCATCCTGGATCCCGCTGAGTCCCACAGATTCAAATCCCTGGGAGATGCACACGTCCAACAGGCTAGCAGAGCCACAGTGACCTTACTTTAAAGGAAAGGACAATGCCAAGGTTGACAGGCCCCCAAATTAAAATCCACTCAAGAAAATACATTTTTCAAATGTCCTCCCGATTCTGAAAAAATCTATCAGGCTGCCAAAGCAAGGGCTGCAAGATTATTAAAGTGCCAACGACAATTTATGCCCAAGATACCTCACTGACCATCTCTCATTTCACATCCTGCCAAGGCAAGCGGGTTGCCCATGCCTGCTGGCCCGCGGCTTCATTCTGATTGAGCTCAGGTCTCCTCGCTCCAAGGTTCCCGGCAGCGCTTCCCGGCTTCCCACTCCTTCAACCCTTCAGGATAAGATCAGGCTGGCCAGGCTATTCCCGACTACTCTAATTTTCCTTCTTCATTAACGTCCCACTGCTCCATTCTGGTGAGTCACTAGAACATCTGCTGCAAGTACAGGCTTGTATTAGTTTCTATTTGCTGTATATACCTGTACAGAGTATTTAATGCACAGCAGGACTGAGGTGAACCAGGACAGATTAAGAGAAGCCAACTCGAGTACAGCCCTCTGGAGAGGGAGGGGACACGGGCTCAGATCACCTGTGTGATGTGTCTCGGCCGGATGAATTTTTGTGCATCCAAATATCCAGCATGTTCAAGAAAAATGGGGCTGACGTGCAGAAGAGGATGGTAAAACACTGTGGGGATCTGCAGCAGCCCTGCTCTGAACCTCCCAAACCTCCCTCCCTGCTTCCCTCCTTCCCTGCAAACACAGATGCTTTGCTAAAACCCCAGCTCCTAAAATCCACTGGTGTCCATGGCAGCTCAGGTCCGGAGAGGATGCTCCTGAGCTCGCCCCCATCTCTCCAGCTTTCTCTTCTCTTGAGGCTCAGCATGCGAGGAAGACACTGACATTAGCCACCATAATGCCATCTCCGTCCAAAGAAATTCCACTTTTCCCTGAAAGATGCTCCGCAGCAAATTGTTAGCTGATTTGAGCCCCGTTTCCTGCAACGGGGGAGCTTCCAGGGACTGGAAAAGGTCGTCACCAAAGCTTAATGGGAGCTGGGGGAAAAAAACAATTTAAAATGCAGGGAAGATGACTAGCAGAGAAAGTCCTCCTCCGTGTAAAGTTTGGGGTTATTTTCCATTTTTCCTATAGCATGCAGCACATGAATGCAGCGCTATTATTTATTGAGAAGTGTCCCATGTGCACGGCAGGGCTTTCCACACAAACGAGACCGTGTCTGCTCCAAGCCGAGACACAAACAGTTTGACATCTGAATACACCAGAGATGAACAATCCGTGAAGTGGTGTGGATATTTTGAGAGATCATTGCTGGAAGTCTTAAGGGAAACGGGGTCTTTGCAGGCAGGAGGCATTTCATAGGGAGAAGCATTTCTTCCTGAATACTTAACGTAAAGGAGCTTCAACAATAAACAGGACACAATGGGCAGGGAGAAGGTAGATTTGGGGAAAAGAAAGTAGAAGGTGAATATGAATTATTAACGGAGGGAAATCAGAACAGCAACTCCAAATTAAACTCTCTGCAGAGGGCAGAGTTGAAGGGAGCTTGGGGGAAGCTGGCGTGACAGGACTGAAGAGGCAGCCAGTGTTGACCATGGAACTTGATTCATATCCGCTGCCACCCGCGAGCTAAGAGTGGGGTATGTGAAAAACACCACAAGTCCATGGCTGCAACTGCCAGGGACTTGGCACCACATGGGAACGTGGGTTCAAGAATCCCAGTAGAGTGTAGGAATCCCTGGAGCCTGGGTTTTCACCAAAATCATGCCTATTTCAGCAAGGAGTACGTAGGATTTGAGAGGCCTCCAACACCACTTGGCTCTGTGTTGCCGCTGGCCACCCCATGTCCCAGCTGAGACGCTGGTGTGGAGAAGACCACAACTTCTGATGAACTGTGGGCAAACCAACCGCAGCGGCAAGGACTCCAAGGCAGCTCTACAAAATACAGCCCCAAGCAATAATTTNCCATGTCCCAGCTGAGACGCTGGTGTGGAGAAGACCACAACTTCTGATGAACTGTGGGCAAACCAATCGCAGTGGGAAGGACTCCAAGGAAAATACAGCCCCAATCAATAATTTACAATAAATTGAAAAGCCTCAGCACAACTCCTGATCTCCAGCTACCTGTAGTAGATGCTAAAACTGGCATGGCCAGCATGGCCATCAGCGTTACAGGGAGACTGCGACCTTGATTCCTGCCGTATGAAGACAGCAAAACACGTGTCATTCTGAAAGCAGAAGCAGACACCACACGAGGTTCATGTGTCCTGCCGGGGTCGCGGAGCAGGTCAGCAGCGCTCCCTGCTAGAAACTGCTTCCTGGTTCCTTATCCCATGGTCAGACACCCGCTTCTTCCCCAAAGAAGCTACTCATGCAATCGCTTCTTTTCAGCAAACTGCGTGACAGCCACCTCAAAAGCAGCTCCCAGAACCACCTGGAAACCTGAGAGTCTCCGAGTTGGTGTTAACAGTGCCAGGTCTTTACCTGCAACCCTGCTGTGCCCATGCTGCTCCTCCTCCAACCTGCCCAAGCACCTCCGGGGCTCTGAAGATTTCAGCCCTGGGATCAGGCTTCTTGGCTTCTTTTAAACAATCCATGAAACCGAGCGGGAGAAACCTCACAAACTGACCTCCAGCCATCAATCCATCTCAGTGATTTGTATACTGCAAGCCTTGCTAAAGGAACTGTTATTTAGGGAAAAAAAAAAAGAAAAAAGGAAAACAAAGAAATGTATGTTCTTTCCTGTCTCTGTTTCAACAGCTCTGGCTACACAAGAGACTCTTCATTTATTTGGCTGGACTTTTCCTTTCTGCATGAGAGGAGAAATTTTGGTTCATACAGGCGATTCCTGAATGTCGATATGCAACCTCAGCGCCCGGCCCACTGGTATGCGGATGCAGCCACCTCGCAGGACATCCCATATTCATGAGCATCGACGCGCGCACCCAGAGCGAGGGAGGAAACTCGGCTGTGCAAAGCTTTGAATAAACGTCACACGAGGAGCAATAAATCAATATTCATCACAGAGAGAAATTATTATGGGGAGATGCATGAGGCCTCGCAGCCTGGGAGTGATTCTCCTGTCCCGGTGCAGGGAGGACTGGAGGCAGGAAGAGAGGGCAGGAAGCAAGGAGGAGTCCTGGATCTCTGTTTGCAGCTTCTTTCGAGAAACTGCGAGTTGGTTTGAAACTGAGCTGTAAAAATTGCAGCTGCTGGGTTAAAAAATCTCCATAGTGGAGGGAAAAGGAGAGAGAGAACAGGAATGGGGATACAAGCAGCATCCTCCATTTCCTTTGAAAAGCAGATTCAAACATACCATTCAATACATCCAACAGGGTCTTCCATAAGCTAAAAAAACAACAACAAAAAAGCAGCTAAGAAAATGAGCCCTAAACTCTGCACACATGCTAATACAAGAACGGGCATCTTTCTAAAGGGTCACGCAGGACCCGCTTGCGTTTTTAATCCCACCAAAGAATTTGATGGAGTCAGACATGGCCTTCCCTCTCCCCAGAGAGCAACATTAATTTGAAGGAAATGGTGAAGACATTCAAGGGAGCTCAGGTCATCTCATGGGGTGAAGTCTGCAAGGTGCAGCCTGCCCCAAATCCATAAAACCTCCTCCCTTCATCAAAATGCAATTGTTGAATCTGAACACTCACATAGTTGGTAGGGCAGTGATAAAATCAGACTTACACTGTCCTGTCAGCTTTCCTTCCAAAAATACCCTTTAAAATAATAATAATAAAAATGCAGTGCTTTTTCATACTCTCAAAAGATTGGTCAAAAAAAAAAAGGTTCAAAAACCTAGAAATCACTGCCATATTGCCAACTGTAACAATCTCCTGCACATTCCCAGTCTTGTGGCAGTGTGTGATTTCCAGCGAACTCTGGCTCCTGGTGTACCAGGCCTAGGGAAGAATATGCCTTTGGTTAGAGTTTTCTTACTGATTTTTGCTAAGAATTAATGTATAGATCCCACACTTTGTTTAGATTCTGTTTTTCTTCAAGAGAGACTATTTTTGCTTTTGTTGAACTTTCAGAAGACAGAAGGAAAATGCCCATTTTAAGATTTGCCACAAGTCGTGTAACTAGGCCAACATCACCACTTTTAGAGAAAAAAAAAAGTGCAAATAGAATGGCTTTTGTCAAAACCTCTTAAACAACGCCCAGGGCTAAACCTGCTTAAAAAATATAGTTAAAATTGAACTTAAACAGAGGTGTTGAAACGCCAAGTAGGCTAGGTAGGAAGAACGTGCCAACATTGGCCTTAGGTGGCATGAAGTGAGACCCACCTTCATGTTCAACCCCTCTGCACCCCACTGGGGCCAGTGCCAGAGCTCTCTGATTCCCAAAGAAAATTTGAGCCCTCAAACGCAGGAAATTCTGCCCCCACTTTATATTTAGCACCAAGACATCTGTCCTTTTTGGAGGGAGGATGGAGCACTTGCTCGCATTTTACTGCAGGGCTCCCAATGAACCAAGAGCTCCAAATTCAGGTTCACGGGGCAATTTTGCAAGAAAGCAAAAGGCAGCATTAAATGAATGCTCATTGAGGAGACCAGCCTGGAGAGGACACCCTGTCTTTTGCCCTTTGGGGCTTTCCCTACCTTCATTGAGCACTTCAGGTTGCCGGAGAACCTTAAACCAAACCACCACAAAGAACTAGGCATGTAAACCATACCATAGTGCCTGACCACATGCAACCTCTCATAGGGGACTGGAAATTAAAGCTGATGCTCTCCTACGGCTGAGGTATGAAGCCAAGGCAGCACGTTTTGCAGTGAAAGTTAGAAGGGAAAAAGAGCAATTTTTTCTTTCTTTTTTTTTTTTTTTTCTCTTTACCAGACAGCTTACTGCCGAGCGCTGGCAATATTGTACAATAATAAGCTGAAAATACAGACTTTATTTCCCTTTGGAATTCAAATGCTTGTACATCAACAGGGCACCTCTAATATCTAAGTAATAAGCATAGCTGCTCTGTAAGGACACTATTGAAACTCAAATTCCCTCAATACAATTTCAGACAGAGAGTGTGAGCTCGGGGATGGAGAACTTTATTACATTTCATAAGGTTCTCAAGCATTTTCTGAATTTAAAGCTAAAACCACAACCTCCAGTGGGAGAAGGTACTGTACTCTCCCGCTTTAAATCTGCATTCATTTATCTGAAACATTGAAACCGGACAAAGTAAAAATGCTTTTCTTATTTCCGTAGACCTTGAACGTTACACTGGCGGGTTCACGGAGGCTGGCAGTGGTGACGGTGCAATATATATTTATAATGCAACCGTTACGGTGTTCCAATTTGTTTGCTCCAGTCTGGCAGTTCTTGTGCCCCTGCAAAGAGAATATAAATCATATGATTTCTCTTTCTTCTTGGTAGCTGATTGTACCAGGTACGCCTGGGCAAAAGCGTTTGCTGCTCGCCTTGACAAATCCGGGCACAGTTTAATTGCTGGCCATTAATTTATGAAATATGTTGGTGAGATGCCCTAGAGAAGTGCGCACTTGGATTGGAGTAGGAAAGGGTTAATATATATATATATTTCTTTTTAGGTGCCACAGAATAGGTGCAATATTTATGCATCTTTTAAAAGTTTAAGACTAAACCAGTTAGGAGCTCAAAGCAAACAAACTGCCTCATCAAACAGCAAGTGCCCCGTGAGGACTCACTAAATAAATAACTATTGCATTTCATTCCTCCTGCTCCCATCGCTCTGAATCTCTTATTTGTTTATGGTATCCCTGGTTCAAATGGCAGAATCTCTGCATCCAAATTAAAACGCTGCAGAGGTCACCTAGAAATTGGTGGCTGAACTTGGATCAAACCATAAAAAACAACTTTGTAATGCACTAAATATTTACTAATCAGATTATCTACCCGGAGCAACAATCTGTGTTGGGAGGCTGCCATTTACTCTGCTTCCCATCCATCCCGTGGCTTCTAATAAGCTGCATTTTCATGTTTTTCTTAATATAGACCAGCTCGCCTTTTGGTGACGTACAAGATGTCTTTGCTCTGTGCGCACCGGAGGCCGGAGGAGCGAGGGAAGGTGGCCGTGGCGGCTGGGATCACGCTCACTTGGACAAGCCTTGAGTAGGAAAATGAGTAAGAAAAAGGGGTGTATGGACCATGGGGGTAAAAATCCAAGTGCTACTAAGCATAAGATGTGCTAAGGAAAAGACTAAAACCTTCACTGTGTTGGAAGAGAGAGGTTATCCAACCCATGTTGCCCGTGCGATGAAGATGACACCGCTCATGGAACAGAAAACGATGTGAAGGTCTTGGCTCTGCCTCTCTCCAACTGCTTCTATGAGTAAATCCCTACACACCATTTGGGTACCACAGCCCTGGTAAAGGCTGTGCATTTCAGGCATCTGAAAACGTCCTAGGTCACAGACTTACCGGAAAAACATTCCCTGTCAAGGGAAAGAAATGCCTACCAAAATGACTTACTGTATTACCAGTCCATGAGCAACAGTTCCACAAGAATTTCTTGGACATATGTATCTAAAATCTGCAGATTTTAGTACTGCCTAGTCAAACAACAGGCGGGCATGCAGAAACGCTGCCGGGAGGCTGTGTCCTTACCTCACCTCCGCGCGCATCAGAGATCCCACGAGCGCATCAGTGGTTAATCTGCCCTATCAAAAGGGCCGCGGCGCGCTGACAAAATTAGAAATGCAAGTTTGTTATTTTAATGAGTCACCGACATCTGCTGCTTATTCTTGGTCTTCAGTCATCCTGCTCCGTCCTGACGTCACGGCGCATGTGACCTGTGTTTTGCTATTGCTTTTAGCATCACTTCAACCCTCTATATTACTTTGACAGCGTTTTTCCTCGCTCGCCTTTTAATAATAGCTTCTGCTGACCAAGCACGTTTCAGCACAACTAAACTAAACTAAGGGCATGTTCTAGCCTTTAATGAAGTCAAAACGCTTCTCCTGGGAGGCAGGTAAGTATCATCATCATTTTCTGGATGGGAAAGCAGATATTAAGTAATTTACCAAGGTCACGCCACCCGTTTGTGTCACAGTGCGGAGCAAATGTGCTCCCGGGAGCCCTGCTTCTCCGTCCCCGAAAACCAACACAGCCTCCGTTTGTGCCACTAAATCCATGGGGAGGGAGCGAGAACGGAGCCCGGGTAGTGTCCTGACCGGGAACTCAAAGGTCTTTAGATATTAACAGCTGATTTTTTCCTCTTTTTTAATTCCTGCATTTTTCCCCTCTCTTTTCAAACCCGTGTTTGTAACAATGATGTTATTTAACACATGCCAGTATGAATAAGTTTATTCTTTCTTCTGATCTGCTCCTATAAAAGGAGCTTGTGTTACACAGACTGCCTATAATTCATTAAGCCAAATCCCCTTCCATCTGGAGGCTTATGCAGTTGTTGAAAAGCTGTCAGTATAACCTATTGTCACCGCAACTTTTTATGAACCAACCTACATTTTTATGTCAAAATTTATCTCAACAATTTTGCAGTACTTACTTTCAATTATTTCTGTATCATCAGCCTTTAGGTAATGCAGCATTTAGATAATACACTGGGATAAACCTCTCCCTCAGCCTGTGCTCACGCTGAAAATAAATACAGCGTTGTTTTTTAACAAGAGCTGCACAGGATGAGGCAGAGTTTCCTGCAGACATCTCAGTGGACCCCCAAACCAGTGACATTTATTGATTCCAACTCCCCCAAAATGAAACAATCATAAATAAATGCAACAGCCTATATTAAGAAAGAAAGAAGGCTCGTACAAAAAGCAGCCTTCCCAATGAGAAAAAAATACACTGGGCTTTTCAGCATTTTGTTTTAATGGAAAAAGGGATACACCCGTGCAAATTCCACATAGTCCAAGTGGCAGATACAGCAAAAGAAACAGCTAGCAAGGTCAAAGACTGACAGCAGCTGCTGTGCCATTTGTCTCAAGCCATAATTTATAGACAGAAGCGCTTTCCTTCCAAAACTCCATCCTTTCTTTCACCCACCTGATATGTTAAAGGAGATTAAAAATCCAACTACGCAAGGAATCAAAAACATCCTCGATTCTGGCCAACTTGAAAGGAGCTGGAGTGCCTTCGGCCCGAGATCTTGGGGATTAGGACATGGCCATGCTCCCAAAAGCCTACACGTCCTCCAGACCACCTTCTCCTGACCTTGCATCATGGTTTTGCAGAAGATTATAGTCCGTGTCCATTCTAGAGGGTTGTACTGGTATAAGCAATACTGATATGACTATGACTAATTCTGCAGTTAAGGCCAGAATGCTAACACCCAAAAGGTATAAACAACACAGAAAGAGAGATGATGGCTAGAATACAGTTTTTTGCCTGCCATTCTACACAAAATTAGCTAGGGGTGTATCTGCATTTTTATGGCTTTATACCAGCACGAATATGTTGCTAAAGCAATAAAAACCACAACCAGAACTGGCATAGTTGGATCGGTAAAATTACAGCTTTGGCTGCACCCTTGAATTAAAGCACTACTTGAAAAGGGAGAATAAAGCATCAGCACTTTTAAAAAGCTCAGTGCTGTCCAACTGCAACCGTTTCAAAGGCAGGACTGGAAAAGGAAGTGTCAGTTTTGGAAGCTACGCGGAGCCGCTCGGCTCCAATATGGTGTATCTGGCAAGCAGCAAAATACAGCACGACGCCTAACTGCTGAAGCAGAGCCGGGCCAGGACGCACAAGCCTTACTCATCCCCCCAACGCAAAACGCCTAATTGAAATTAAGGAGAGAAGCCGAGCTGAGCAGCAGCAGCAGCGCTTGGCACGTGCCGTGGATATATGTTCTGCTGGTGGCTCGACTGCAGACCATACAAGTAATTTAAGGTTTTATTGCTTTGGTAGAAGCATGCATGTTTGGGTGGGGAGAGGAGACAGATGGAGTAAAGGCACTTGCTGACGGGTTTTATGTTCCTAAGACTATCTGAGTGCAATTTCATGCTGTAATGCTGTATTTTCGCACTGGAGCTCGGCAGTTTGGAGACGTACCACCCCCTTGCGAGCTATGGGTCGAGGTCTTGGTGCGTACAGTCCTACACAGATCAACCACGAGAAGGTTGCAGTGTGTCCTAGCCATCAGCTAGAAATGAGAAAGAGGGAGGCTCTTTAATGGCACTGCCTTCTCCAACAGCTCTGCAGCTGTGCAAGGCTGCAATGCAAAGGCTAAAGCCCAAAGACTCGAATATTATTAAAACTATTCCGCACCAACACCAAAGAGCTTCATTTTACCAAAATGGGAACGGAGTTCCTTAAATCAGAGATAACAGCATCCTGCGCTTGCCATGGCGTTGGCTTCATGCTGAACAGCCTTGCACCACAGGCTGACTCGGGTTTAATTGCCTTGTTTTTGGAACAGCTTGAAATGCAGAACCTCGAGCTCCCGTTTCAAGGATTAATTCAGCTATAGAAAAACAAAGTGGGATTGTCCTTTTAATCGTGCACGTACTGCCAACGTGCACACACACCTTCTGGCCTCCCAACACATCTCCAGCTGGCCACAGTCTCCCTGCGTGTTTTAGATGCTGGCACCTCACGTGCCACAGGTCTGCTGGGTTTCTGCATCAAAGGGAGCAGGAATAGGGAATGGGGAAAAAATCAGTTATCCTGATAGCTCATCCTCCTGAGCCCTCTTATTGGGACTGAACCGCTCCTACTTTAATCCTAAAAATCCGTTCTCCTTTTAGTCATACAGTAATTCAAATGGAGAGCAAAGCGGCACAAGTAAAATTGTTCTGTCTTAATGTAGAGGCATCTCTGTGGAGGATCTTCTGAGCAGTTTTCCTCCCTTCTCCTTGACATGCCACATACCGGGAGATCCTCACAGGTCCATTTTTAATAACTCTCCCTAACAACAAATGTGAGAGGAGGCCGACGGGAGGAAGAGAAACAAACAGATCAGATCATCCCTTTAATATCCTCCCGGTGAGCTCACCAGGTCAGAAATAGCAGTGTTTTGTAACAGGTATGATTCCAATTTAAAAGCTACAAACTGTGTTCTCAGCCGCAGGTAATTCAGGGTTCGGTGTGGCACCATGGAAGGTGGATGGTGCTGGGAGAGGCGGCGCTACGGAGGCAGCAGCGTGAGCTGCGTAATTGCTGCCTGTTAATACGGGGGGTAAACACAGAACAGGCTCCGCTTGATAACGAGCGGCCACGACTCCTTGCTGGACCCCTTTAGAAGACGCCCTACCAGCAGGAAAAGGGCCTGCCAAAGAAGCGAGGAGCAGCTACGGTCTGGCTGCGTTTCAGGCAGTGCTTTGTACGTTTATGAACACAACGCAAATCATGTGGCTACGTGCAAGGTTGAGAATTTAGACTCAATGAGCTAAAGGGACCTTTCCAGGCCTGTATCTCACAGGGGGATAGAAAGCTCATCTTTTACTGGACTGTTAGACCCATTTCTGTGTAAATAACGGTAGGTGCAACACAGAGTTGTCACTCCTCTCAGCTGCCTTGCTACCTGGGGCCTCTGGTTGGGAGCAACGGGGCTCTAGGCTGGTGCCACAAGCCTCCTCAGATGAGTCCTCCAGGCTTTTCTTCCTCCACAAGGATTTTTGCATGATTTAAAATAAAAGGACTTTACAAGAATCTTTTAATTAGGGTAACCAATGTTCTGTGACCACAAAACCCACAGGTTTCTTCTAAAGGATATGCAGACTTTTTTAGAAGGATATAGAGATAAAAGCCCAACAGAGAAGGTACATTTGCTCTCAATGGGAAGAGCCCTTCTGGGAAAAAAAAAAAAGGCAAAAAGATCAAGACCTCAAAGGAGCATGAGGAAGCCACCACCCACAGCAGTCTCAGCAGAGCAATCTTATCTCCAAGCACACATGATTATGTTGAATAACTGAAGGAGATTTTCAAAGGAGAGTAAAATAGAAACATTTGAAGAAATATTTTCTCCTGCCACAATAATGGGAAGATCAGAAGCAGTGAGATCCTTCAGGAGGACCACGTGGAAGGTCGGGAGCTGCAGTGGGAGCTTCTGCTGCTGCCAAAAGCGATTCCCACCCCCCTGGCAATTCAGGTGCTCTATAAAACATGAAGGGTCTGTAATAAAATGGATGGTTGTCTTGGGCACTTGGTTTGAGCGCTCAGGGTCCTCAGTGAACTCTACAACTACCAACGACAGCCCTGGTTCTCACAAGTGTGGTCGATCTTGGGAGGAGATAAGACTGCTGATATAAAGGGGATGAATTGCAGTACTAATAGCTCTGGCTTCTTGCTGCATCTGAATGTTTTAGGAGAACATTAGTTACATTTTTTTTGTTTTTCCTTCGATCTTGTCTTTAGAGGCTAATGGAGGCTGGAGAAGACCAAGGTCCTTGACAGTTTTGAGTATGTCAGAACTCCTTTGGATTTGAGTAAGATCAGGGTAAGCCAGGCTTATAGGAAGTAGCAGCTTCAGTGACCAAAATCTAGTCTTTTATTTTTTTCTTGATTAAGATTGCAGAATAGAACATGATGAAGTATCTGGGCTTTGCCAGCATCCCTCGTCCTCTGTTGCCCTGTGTTTCAATCCAGTCCTTTGCAATCCCCATTGCAGTCAGGTAGCTGAAATGGGCTGCTTCCAGCCAATTGGATCAGGATGCATTAACTGCAGAGGGAGTCCAGAAGGTAAACCTTCTGCTTCAAAATCTCTCATGATTAAGCATAACCCCACTTCATTCTCATGCAAGGGAAAAAGCTACAAGATTTAATTAGGAGACAGGAGCGGAGTGGTTTCGGGAGTCTGGCAACAGCTAGCTGCAAATTTCATCTAGTTCAAAGGAGGTATGAAAGACGCTCAAAGTGAAATTCTGTGAGATGGAGCAGTAGGATAACAATAGTCAGATAGTAAATGGGTCAGACAGCTTGGGAAGGCATTTCCAAGTTGATACAGATATTTGACACCTTCAGAGTAAGGGCAGATTTCCCCTTTTTGCACAAAAAGCAGAAGTAACTTGGTACCTCTTTTCTCATTTTCCTGCTCAAAGGATTGGGTTACACCAAGGGGCTTTGGTGTAGTTCGTACCTTCATCTACTTGATGGCAGAATACCAAAGCATCCCACTCATGTACTGAAACCAAAAAACATCTGAACCCAAAACTGCGAAGTTGTCCAGTAGAAACTTCTTTGAAATGGGAACATATCCTACATTTTCAGAGCAGGTGCCTTCCTTCCTTCCCTCTCATAAGAAACTTCCCAGGAGAATCATGTAATAAACATGATTACCAGTATTTTTATTACTATAGAGGCATTTATGAAAAGACATACTTTCCACAGAGATCTACAAGCTAACCACTCTCCTCTGCAGTTCTGCCTCAACCAGCTCACATCTTCAGGCACACCACAAAGCCCATCAATTTTTCAGGTAGATTCCACAGGCATCTTAGGCATGTTGAAACTTTGTTAATTATTCCTGCTGAACAACTCTCTTCCCTTCTCCCATTTGGATGGAATTTGTCATTGCTTTTGCTTTATTGTTGTTTTCTCTGCTACAGATTTCTGCGTGCAATGCCTGCTGGGTGCTTTAGACATTGAAGACATTTTTTAAAATGCTGAAAGGAAACTAATAATCATAAATAAATAATTCTTTAATTTCTCCAAGGAGTTGTCCAGCAAAAAGAGAGAAATTGCTGAAGTAGTTCTAATGTTCAAAATAAGGCAGGAGGAGGAAAAATGCTTTCCCGAATCTCCCTTCAGGCTTTCTTTCAATGACCCATTGCAAGGAAACCAGAGAAATAAAAGGGGCAAACAAATTTGATTTTTCATTTATACTGTGAAGGTGATCTGCAGAAGTCAAAATTTAGTCTTGTTATATGTGATGGAAAGGAAACTGAACCCTGAGGCCCCTTTTTGCTTATGCCTTTACGCAGGTAGCCAGGGCATCCACAGGACAGTGTCCTCAGGGAATTGAGGGCAAGATAGGCCGACCAGCATACANAACTGAACCCTGAGGCCCCTTTTTGCTTATGCCTTTACGCAGGTAGCCAGGGCATCCACAGGACAGACAGTGTCCTCAAGGAATTGAGGGCAAGATAGGCCGAGCAGCATACAGAGATGCTGCCTTCAAAAGCCCTCTGATATAAAGGTGATATATAATATCACTGCTTCATTTGATAAAGAGTTATTCAACACGGTTTTCTGAATTCCATACCTGGGATTATCACTTCAAACCTACAGAGACATCCATGTCAAAGTAAAAAGAGCCTCTTGCTACCAGCCTTCTACTGCATCTCGTTCAGGGAGGCTTGTTTACTTGCTCGCAACACGGGTTAAGCTGAAGAGGATTTAAAGAGTCAGTGACATGAAATAAAAACATCCCTCTGTTTGATAGCTCTAGGCTGTTATAACTTTTTTATTATTATTAGATTGTGCATTAAGTTTTTGGTTAACATATCTTATATTGCATGTAATGTAGATTTTATGGCACTCAACTTCCAGTAACAAGGATTTTTAACCCTTATAACAATTATCTGAGCTATATTTGGTATACATTAACCAGCACTTGTCATTCCAGTGTAATTTTCCATAGCAGTCCTCTGGTTTCTTATGCTACTGACAACAGAGGAGTACACTAGAATCTACTAAGGGAAACGCCTTTCAAGGGACAGCAAATACAAGCAAACCAGAATCATAACCAGATCTACAAGGCTGAGCAGAAACGAGAGTTTAAAGGAGATTTTTAGAACTGTATTAAATTCTTGTACGCGGGAGTAAGGTTACAAACAGATGACCACAAGCAATTGAGTCGCTGCAAAATAACAAACAATAACCAGGCTGCGGTAACGGACTGCGCGTTTGCTCTTAGTGTGCCCCTACGGAGGAGTAAAATGCACAAGTTTAAGCCACATGCGCACATTCTGGGACTTAAGCTAACATGTTTTTCTTCATAAGCGGAGTAGGTTAGAAGAAAACACACATTTTGCTACTGCAGCTGAACAGCCAGAAAATAACTCCTTACGGCGTGAAACATGTCGTTTGCGGTCACAGATCCCCAGCGTGATGCAGAACTCGAGGGGCTTTAAATTCCAAAGGGGGTTAAACTGGACTGAAGGCCACTTTACTGCTGAGTTAGGAAGCTTTGGTATTGCACTATATATTTATTAAAAAAATCATTTATCTGCACCCTTTGATGCACAAGCTATTTGTCTTAGAGGAACTGTGATTTTTTGTTATTTTAGCATGCATTTATGGCATGAAATCAATGGAGAAGAGTGTCCCTAGCAAAGGATCTGCTTGTCATTGAAAGGAATAGTCTTCCCAGCTGGGAAAATGATGGCTCGCAAAAAATTGTCTCAAGTAAACAAAATATACAAGCCAAAAAATTAAAATATGACCTCCCTAATGCAGGAACTCCTTTCTCACTTGCTCTAAGCACCAAACTGATGTCTTCTTTCTATCCACTTGAAGAACCAGGCCCTCCTCCTCTATCCTAACCACAGGTAGCAAGTCTCCTTAAAAACTGTTTGGAGAGTGCATTTATTTTTAAGGGTCAGTTACTGAGATGACTGTTTTATGGTCAGCCTTGAACAATTTTACATTTCTTTATGAGGCCACAAAATTTCACCCATAGATGAGAAGCGACACTTTGCTTAAGAACCCCAAAGTAGCTAAAGCTTTCTCAAAACACTGACTCTGTTGCCTTAAACATATACTCTTAAACAAGCACAAAGCACTCATTGCTGTGAGCAATGGATTCTATAAAAATCTAAATTAATACTTCAAGCTCCCAGAAGCTTGTATGTCTTGTTTGTAAAGACATACAATGAAGCTGTTTACTATGCAGAGGTGGTAGAAATCTACAGATTACATTATGTTTATACAATGTTTATAAAATAATAATAGTTAAAAAAAATGATTGTACTTAATTGCTACACATTAAAAATACTCTAATCAAATTAACTCCTTTTTTATTCTTTCACTATCATGGAGATTTTTTAAGTATTCTAAGTAGGTGCAATCAAACAAAGCCTGTGTGAGGACATCGATCAAGCTGGAGGATTGTCTGGGTAAGAACAATAACAAATAAGGAAGAAAATAAGACAGGTGGAACAGACAATAGCTGCTGAGTTACTACTTTCTGCAGTTCCCGAAAAGTGAATCATCTGAAGCTGACGGTATAAATATCAACATTTTTCCTATTGTTTGAAGTCATTTTGCTGCAGCTTACAGAATTCCTCTAAAAAGAACTCTTTGTAGCCTGAAGTTGGAAGAAAAATGTTCGCATTCAAAGAATTAAATGATTTGCTGAGTTACTGGTTTTTGCCCGACACATTCATTCTGCACAGTGGATGCTACAGTGTTGTTATTGTAGAAATGCTCTTCAAGAACCTTTCTAAAGATCATGTAAATGTACCTCTTGTACGACTCTGAACAGATCTGTTTTGTGCAGTGGGGACACGAGGCGTAACAGGAAGGTTGCTTCCCACTCAGACATTTAGGGATCTCTGCTCACCCAGAGATGTGGGAGCAAATTCTGACTTCTACCGAACCAAATGGGCATCCTGCCATGGACTTGGATTGGGATTTTACTCCTATTTGTCTCATTTTGTGTTAGTCTAAACAAAGTATGACAAAAATGACAAAATAATATCTTGCAATTTGCAATCCACCTAAATGCCATCCTGAGTATTCACTAGTAAGTCTTAGACTGTGCCTATCTGTACCACATCTGAGCACCTCCTGGTAGCACGTGAAGCAAAGTGACTCATGATTTGTTACAGGTTGGCTGTTCCTATCTACTCAGTTAAAAGATTTGTGAGAGGAATTTATTTGGTTTGGGATTTTTTGGTTGGGGTGAGAGAATTATTTTTGTTGCCATGTTAGAAAGTGCAAGAGGAAGCCTCGCACTTCAAGTCGCAACGGCTTAAGATCTCCACATGACACAACCTAGAGAGAGATCTTTCCCCTACCATTGCTACCAAAACCACCGAATGGATCCTTAATGATTCATTAGAAGAAAGAGCCTTTAGGGCTACCTTAAACTTTTAACTCCATGCATGTCAGGAGGACTTTAGAGCCCGAGGAGACACACAGATGGATTAAGTCTGCAAATGCATATCCAAATCTTCCCTCCTGCCCTGCTAAATCCACATCTGATGACCTTTTAACTTCTAGTAGTACTGAAGGGAAGGCAAAGCACTGCTAAATATGCAAGGCAAAAGTTTTCTGCGCATTTGTGGTATAATGTGCCCAATATGGTTCTGGTAAACACAGGATATCTTATTTATCTGTTTGCTTTTTGCATTTGAGAAGATATGGTCAAACAAGCATATAGCCTTTGCAGGGGTTCACAGGATGCTGACACTGCTATGCAAGAGCTTTTCCAAAAAGGCCGGGCAAATGGCTACACTAATCACTGAGATTTTGGCACAAACGCCAAGCTTGCGGGGCATCTTTTGTTTCTAACATTTCTGTTCACACTGCATTTTGGCAAAATAGAAAGCAGCAGAGAGCATAAGCTCGTACTCCAGGACAGAAATGTATTTGCTTAAATACTGATTCTTCTGCTAGCAGAAAAGCTAAATGCTCACAGGGAAACCAAAAATTCCACGAGGACAGTGAACACGCATTAAACACCTCTATCTCTAAGCTAATGGAAATCTGTAATGTTCAAACAAATATGTTTCTTAATAAAATTATTTTAATATATTCTTACATTCCATGATAAATAATACTACGTTAGTACTTCCACAGGGTTTCAAGATATTCCCATCACAAATATATAACGTTGGGTGGTTTCCATTCTTGCACCTAGCTGGACTCATGCACATTGGCTCTGTTTAACTGTTAAGCAATTAATTAAGCAGTCTCCAAAGCAAGAGCAAGCCCGTAAGTGTCCAAGGGGATAAAATCCCCTTTGCCATAAAACAGGTTTCCTACTACAACATGTGATCACAGAGAATCCAAAATGCAAGTTTGGAATTAATAGTTAATAGGCTGTATCTTTTTACACCTGACCTTAAAACTCCTCTTTGTCTTCTCAGTTACCACGGTGCTTTGCATGGAGTCCTTCGCAGGAGGCAGCTTTAATTACTAACCGCGCTCCGCGGCCGACGCAGAGATCGCTTGGTCAACAGGCAAACGAAGCTACAAGGAGGGGTAACTTCTACTGTGTGCAACGTCCCGGCTTGGTGGGGATGATTATAAAAACACAGCTGTACCTCTGGAAAACGTCTGGTGCTCTCAAAGAATCTTCTTTATTCAGAATTCTTCCAAAATGCGGTAATGCAAAAGATATACTATTAGAAATATAAACTGTTTTGTGGTTGTTTTTGTCTGTTCTTTCAGAAAGAAAAGACCTCTAACTTAAAATCTTGCAGAAAAAAAGGCTGAAATATCTGCTAAAAGCACTCAGAAGTGTTTCCACAATTATTAGGAGAAACATTTACACCTGTAAAATACTTCTCAGATGATCCCAACTACTTAAGTGTCTACACTGCTTAGGATTATACTCTGAGATGCAGATTTCCAAATATTTTTGATTTAAATACGGGCTTTCCACATGATAATGATATACTTTTCCAGGCAACTCCTTTAAGAATTTGGAAAATATAAAAAGTGACTTTCAGGAATCCGTTCCTTAATCTAGCAAAAATAAAAAAGGAATGGGTTACATTTTTAGTTAGCCCCGGTAGAACTAAAATGACCCAGGGTAGGAGAGGCAAAGCAAACTTTTTGATGGAAGTTTTTCTATCATCTCAATACAAGGAAATCCAGCCCTGCCACAGACCCACTCTCCAAAATCAAAATTCACATTCAGGAGAAGAAGACGCCAAGAAAAGCGACCCAGAAAAGCACAGCACACCAGGAAGGCGCCCGGCAGGTGTCTCAATCCAACATCCTCCTAGAAAGATGATGTTACAGAAGTGGGTTCTCTGCCAAACACCAGGTTACAGACTATTCGTTCTCAGAAAGAAAGACCAGGACATATTGGAGGCACCAGATTATTGGTGTTCACTTAGGGACTCTTTCAAAGGCTTCAGATAACCTTATGTTTTAAAAAATGTCTTCAGTTTCTTTAGATTAAATCTGTATGTATATAACTTGTTTAAAATAAATGATCCCAGATGAAACCAATCTGGATTAAACCAAATTCAATTTAGAAAATATTTCCCCAAAGAGAAAACATAGCAAAGCCGTTCTTAAGCCTCAGCAACACTAAGTTTTCAAGGATGGTACTAAAAGCCTACTGATTTTTGGAAATAACATACTTCAATTGAAGATACTTTAGGCTGTGTTTAAGGTGCAGTCTGTGTTGGCAAATTTCTGTAAAGATGCATAGAGAAGTGACTGCCAGGAACCGGCTATAATGAAGTACCCATCTGATCTTGCTTTTAAAATGTACTTTCTTTCCTTTTTTATTAATAAAGAGCTGCAGTTTCTGCCGTGATCAATTTGCCATCCTCGGTAAGCGAGTCCCCGAAGGATAAAGAGAAGTGTGAGTGACAAACAGTATGAATCGCGTCTCTTAATTGGCATTAATCGAGATAATTATTAGCGCTGAGTGGACTATGACTCTGCCTCTGGACTACAAATGCGCAGTAATTGGAGGGATACAATTATGGGGCACTCAACACCGGAGCAGCTCTTAATACCTCACTCCACTCTCCTTCCAGAGGGAAAAGAGCAGAGGGGACATTACCGGAGCAGCTTCTCGATCAATAGTGAAAATACAGCTTTTAAAGAGAACATGGGTGCCTTGGCCATTGTACCTGATGAGAGATGGCTGCAAGGGCTACTCCTTGGTGAACACAAAAGAGTTAATATGTGCATTGATAGCATATTGATTAGCAGATTGGTATGCTAAACATGTGCATTTCTGAAGAGGCAGAGGACCAGATGGGCACTTGGGGTTGTAGGGACACGAAGGCACTGAATACTCACACACACAGTATCACACAGAATGGTTGAGGTTGGAAGGGACCTTGAGACCATCTAGTCCAACCCTCTGCTCCAGCAGGGACACTCAGAGCACGGGGCACAGGGTGGCATCCAGGTGGGTTTGGAAGATCTCCAGAGAAGGAGACTCCACAGCCTCTCTGAGCAGCCTGTGCCAGGGCTCTGTCACCCTCACAGGAAAGAAGTTCTTACTCATATGGAAGTGGAACTTCCTGTATTTTAATTTATACCCATTACCCCTTGTCCTGCCACTGGCCACCACGGAGAAGAGTTTGCCCCCATACTCCCTATATTCTCCTCTCAGGTACATATTGATCAGATCTCTCAGTCTTCTCTTCTGTAGGCTAAACAAGCCCAGGTCACTTAGTCTTTCCTCATACAATAGATGCTCCAGCCCCTTAGTCATCTTCGTCGCTCTCCGCTGGACCCTCTCTAGAAGCTCCACGTTCCTCTTGCTCTGGGGAGCCCAGAACTGCACCCAATACTCCAGGTGCGACCTCCCCAGAGCTGAGCAGAGGGGCAGGATCCCCTCCCTCGACCTGCTGGCAACGCTCCTCCTGATGCAGGCAGGATCCCATTGGCCTTCTTGGCCACGAGGGCACATTGCTGACTCATGGTTAACTTGTCAGCCAGGACTCCCAAATCCCTCTCTGCAGAGCTGCTTTCCAGCAGGTCAACCCCTAATCTGTGGTGGTGCCTGGGGTTATTCCTCCCCAGGTGCAGGACCCTGCACTTGTCCGTGTTGAACCTCATGAGGTTCCTCTCTGCCCAACTCTCCATCCTGTCTAGGTCCCTCTGAATGGCAGCACAGCCCTCGGGAGTGTTGGCCACTCCTCCCAGTTTGGTGTCATCTGCAGACTTGCTCAGGGTGCACTCTGTGCCCTCGTCCAAGTCATTAATGAACAAGTTGAACAGCACCAGGCCCAGTACTGACCCATGGGGGACACCACTTGCCACAGGTCTCCAACTAGTCTCAGCTCCGTATTACCTGAAAATGCTCTCTGGCTTATGGTGGGATTGGAGATTCTCCTGGCATTCTCAATAAAAGGAAAAGTGGGGTCTATAGGCAATGGAAATAGTCTTGCCCTGCTACCTTGTGACACATGGGAACAGGTAACCTTGACGTGGTAGATACAAGTGCGTGGCCAAACTGCAGGAGGGACTCCTCAGCCGGAGCAAACGTGGAACAGATTCTCCCTGAGCATCCCTGAGGGCCTCATTCCTGCAGTAAATGATTGCCTTAATTTACATGGACGAGCAGTAAATCTTCATAGAATTCAAAACAATACTTTGTTAATAAACACGGGCAATAAATGGAAGGGTTCAGTTGCTAGCAGCTATCCAGAATTACACGAGTAGCACCAAAATAATTAAAACTACTTGTGTTTCAAAAATAATAAATACGTGTCATGACCCTAAGCAGCAAAACAACATTAAAATCCATTTGGTATGTAAATTCACTCAAATGATAACGAGTCACATATCTGAAGAAAGAAAAGAAAAAAGGAAAACAGAGAAAGAGGAAAATATTTACTACATAAATTATGAAAAGAAAATCAAAGAATGCAAAAAACTCAGTCGTATCTCTACTCATTATTTTGCTTTAATTTCATCTAACTTTGTGAAAAGCCCCATGGGCTAGGGACATTAATTTCTTGCTTTTGCTGTTTTACTAATTCCTAATGGAGAATTACAAAAGAATTTCAATCACATAAATTGGAATCATGGGAAGGAATGGGAGAGAAAATTGAAAAAAACTGCAGGATACCCAGAAAGCTAAAAATAAATTTGTATATTCTAAAGGCACTGCTGAAAAGAGGGAAAATGCCCATGTCATAACCACAATCCTAGTTGATTTCAGTCCTGACGAGACAGGAAGAAAATAATCTAGAGAAACTTAAAAGTAACAAATCTCTAGGACCAGATGGAAGTTATCCCTGGGTATTAGAGAAGATCAAGAAAGAAACTTTCGGGCTACTGGCAGACATCATGGAAAGGCTGATAAGTTCCAGATGGAATACAGAAATCAGTAAATATGGCACCAGATTACGACGTGATAGGAAATAACATTTTTAGTGTGAAATTAGCAATAAATACCATTTGCAACGTGGCAGCCTATCACAATTTTGACACAATGTGACAAGTTGCAATGTAAGACGTGGTGTCAGGAGCTATCAAAGCAAAACAAAACAAATCTCCCAGGTGGTTTTCTGGGAGAAAAGCTGCGATTTCGCTCAGACTTTTCACACAGCAGTTCCTGATCTCCCCTCCAAGGCTGGCAGCATATTAAAGTATTATTGCTTTTAATACATCTAGGGGTGCAAACGGGAGGACAACTGTGCTGGGTAGTCGCCAGTGCTATAGGAAGCAGCTCTGCTTCCATGACCTTCTGTCCTACATGGATGGATGAGATGGAAATTCCCATTTTGTTCCTTGCAAAACAGTCAATTGCAATAAATCTGCTTACTTCTGTTTTCCCTGCTGGCTTTCTCTCTTTCTTCCCTGGGTTCGTCTCCTTCAACTCATGATTTTCCATGGTATCTGATACAGAACAATTAGTTTTCTGACAAGGACAAACTCTTAAATAACACAGAGCACCTACAGTTCTAGTGGGAGGAAAGATGCACTTGCTTCACTCATGGAAGTCAACAGCAGAAGTGGTGTGGAGTTCAGCTGAGACACAGTAAATTAAAAGGTCCAAGAGGTGCTGGGGTGGAGGATCAACAGTCTCCCAGTAACTTCATGTATTCCAGCACTTGGAAATGGGGAGCTCTGGCTTAGATTTATCATTCAGGACTTTAAATGAGGTGTCTCAGGGACTTTGCTGACCCAACTTCTTCTGCTGTCAAAAGAGAGGGATGTGTCCGACCCTCAGGGCACCAAAATGCCCTAGGAGCACCCTCCTCTCTGCTCCACTGGCTATACAGGCACACAGATTTGACCACTCTAACTTCACTGTCTCATTTAAGAGTCTAAAGTTAGGGGTCACACATTTGAGTTCTTTAAGCATATTGCAATATAGAAATTCACATTGCAATATGCTATGAATCTAGACAAGGAAGAAAAAGTAAAATAGAAACAATTACTTATCACTGGGATAACATAGGATGTTGGCTTTTCATCCTGGCTCTGTATCTTAGTCTTTGACAGATCCCATATGAAACAGAATTAGAGTCTGTGGTGCTTGGCAGCAGAAAGAGAGACCATGATGAAGGTCCAGAAAGTCTTTGTGGACTGATGGACTGAAATATGTCAAACAAAGTTTGACAGAAATGTAAAGCAATGCACTGTGGTCTCTGAAGTAGGAAATACATGTCAAAAATAAATGGAATTGAGCTTGACCACAAAGGGGATTTTGAAAAAAACATGGAGTTAATGACGGAATTCGCTCTTAAAAATGCCCCAGCAGTGTTAGGGAGCAGTCACACAGCAGAGCGAGCAGGAGGTAGAGAGCTTGGGCAGCAAAGTCAACAGCAAAATAAAAGCCTAGGAACTGCTGTATAGCACAAAAAGGGCTCATTTTATGTCACATTGCAGGGTGGATATAAAATGCAAGAAGTTCAGAGCTATGGCTGATATCCTTGCTCCCTAATCAGCTCCATGCCGCATTTCTTAAGCCAGTAGTTTGTGGACAAGAAGAGGTAAGATATATAGCCCCGAGACGTGAGTTCCATGGTGGGAACACTGATGGACACTTTATCTGTATGACCTAATAGTTTCTATCGCTGATTTATTTATTTTTGTAAGGAGGGCATCTGTCTCCTGCAACGTTATGGTATCAAGACAAGACCTCCCAGTCAGGTATCATCCTCTGCCTACTAAATTCTAGCCCTGTTTTCAGGCGGAAGTTTCACTCTTCTGCCTCCCGGAAACGTTGCAACCAAAACTACAGTGCGGCGGAGAACAAAGGTGCTTTCAGGATTAAAGAGCAGAATCTATGAAAATCACTCCAAGAAGCCTAATTTATGTAGCTGAGGAAATAAATGGGGGAAAAAAAATCTACTTAATTAAAAAGTCTTCAATCACGAGCCTGAACCACTGCAAGCCCCTCGCAAGATAACGCCACAAGGAGCAATCGACCTAGTGATAAACAGAACTGTGGCAAGCATAAAATACCTTTTTTTTTTCCTTTTTAAGTCAAAGAAAAGTAAAGAAATTGTGACTGACTGAAAGAAAAATGCAAAGTTCAGGTCACACCAACACCTCTTCTCTCCTTCTGTCGGAAATGCAGGGAAAGCTACAATTTAAACGCTCCTCTGCAGCAAGACCCCCATGTTTGCCGGGAAGAAAAGCAGAAAAAAATCCCACAGCTATTAGAAATACGGAGAAAGTAAAGTCTCCATTTTCAAAGTGTCCATGGGTGTAACTACAAGAAGCTGCACTCCTCTGCTCGCCCTGCGGTGCTCCGCGATACGAACTCTGCCCGTTTTCAAGGTGATGTTTATTCGTGGGACGTCCCCGCCTTTCCCATGTGCTAAGCTGCAAGACTTTCTCCGCGCTCCTCAATTAATGCATTTTATTAATTGCTGCTTTCCCAGGAGCCTGTAAATCCGAGAGCAGAGCGTTCTTGTTTGTTTTCCTCCCGCGACCTCTGTGTAAGCCTTGCTGAGCTTCCTCTCCGCTGGGCGCCCTGGGGCCCGCGTTTCAAGCGGGATACTCTCTTCCCTCTTATCTCTAGCTATTATTTGTTTGTTTGCATTACCGCGGCATCTTACCATCCCAGCTGGGGCTAGGCATGGCAGGAATGCATACGAAGAAGCTCCTGCCTCAGGAGAGAGACTCCAACTCCAGAAAAGTGGTGAAAAAGAATAGACGATGGAAGGAGGCTGGAGGAAGGGGAGAGATGCTGTGACTTGTGTCACGCGATGTGCGGAGCAGAGGTGCCCTCTCCTCCCTCTGCTTCCTATTTCTCGTTCCTACTCACTCTGTTTCTAACTTGTGGTCTTGGCCTCTGTCTCACTGCTGCAGATTCTTGGTCCTGGGTGTTGGAAAAGTTGCTTTCAGCGAAGATCATGGCCAACAACAAGGTGATTCTCTTGCCACGGCCAGCCCTGCTGGGCGTTCCAAGTGGAAGGCGAATGATGTTGGCCTTGCTGGAGCCAACGAAGATGACTCCAAAAATGCCAAAGTAAAAGAAACCCAACAAAACCCATCGCGTTGCATGGTACGTGGTCTCCAATGCCCTAGTCTGCTGTACACACTGTGCAATCACGGCCTCAGCATAGCACAGCAAAGAGCAACATATACAGAGATTAAGTGACTCCCTGTTCTAAAACTCAGTTCTCGGAGATGTAGATAGAGGAAGGGTATAAATTCTATCCACAAAAATATATTTGTGCTACTAGTATCAAATGTTATTTGCTTAACCTTTAAATGCAGCGTGTTCCAGTCTCCAGACTAGCGGAATTTCTTAACAGTGCTCCAAACAATCTGTCAAATCTTTTCTTTTCAAACGTGCTTTTGCAATTCATTTGCTATAACTATTATTTTATAACTGTGATTTTTGTGTAATGCTCTTTTCTCACAGATAAGGCCAGAAGGGACCTTTTGAAATTATCCAGCCTGACCTCTTGAATAATAGAAGCCACAGAACTTCCTTGAATTGATTATTATTTGATCTACTGCGTATCTTGTAAAGAAGCATCTAATCTTTATATAAAAATCAACAGCAGTGGTGATTTAATGCGAGAATCTCCTGCCGAACTGACCTCCTGGTTAACTGCCCTCCCTGTTCAAAACCCCCGCTTAATTTCTGAATTTGTCTGCATTTGTCAAGCTTCCATTTCGAGACACTTTGCCTGGCAGATATATTACTTTTGTTTCACCGGGATAACATGTGGTATTGTTTATAATACACGCGGCAGGGCAGAAAAATGCATCTTCTTTCCAAAAGGAACAGCGGCAGCGATTAAAAATGATTATGTGTCAGCTCGCTGACTCACGCGCCCGCTACGGCCTCCGCTCGGGCTAGCAGCCGCCTCCCTGATATTTAATGTCCGAGGATCTGCTGAGGCAAATGAAAGACATTGATGGCTCCGATGCAGCTATTGAGACTTTAAAGCAGTTCGCTTGGTTCTGGTAGTAGTCGAGCCTTTCTAAATCAACATGATGGAGAAGGACCCGTTGTCCAAGCAAGGACCCTGTGCCCCGTGCTCTGGGTGTCCCTGCTGGAGCAGGGGGGTTGGACTAGATCGTCTCTAGAGGTGCCTTCCAACCTCAACCACTCTGGGATTCTGGGATTCACTGCCTGGTGTGACTGCACAGCCAACATGCACAACCTGGCCCCTTGGATGCTCTCTAGCACCCAGCTCCCTCAAGGCTACAAAACCCACCGGAGCAGCTGGAAGCTCTCAAGGACTTGGCTGTGGTTACTGCAGCCACATAGCCCTGGTTGGAGGGGAAACCTCTCTCCCTGCTCTTTACACTTCCTAACTTTCTCCTCCAGCTAAAGATGATGAATCTTAGCATACCAGATGCGACTCCTGCTCGCTATAATAAAGATTCTCATGCACACGAATTCAGCAGTGCCTAATGGGATTGCTCACCTGGCGCATTTTCATTTTCCTTTGCAAAAAAATTGTAATAGTTACCAAATTGGCATATATACAGAAATGTGTAATGCAGTAACTGACCAGCTACAGTTGAGAACAGATCTTTGATCTGAGCCAAATAAATCTTTGGTTTGCTGACCCACAAAGCATCAAAATTAGCTTTGCCTTTGTCCAGTGTTTATTTTCAAGCAATAAATATTCCTCTCTACCGAGTTCAAATCAAATCCTGCTCTTGCTGCCATGCAGTGCTCTCTGGTTCTTCTTAGCAGGAATTCTGAATGATTTTTCAGCATGGAAGAAACTTTTTACCTGCCAGGACTGCAGGACTGGAGTTTCTGCACCATCAGCGATTCAGGTGCATTCCTGGGAAAACAGCAGTGTTGTAGGACAGCCTGGGGCCGAGCCACCCGCTGAGGCTTCGGGCAGAGACTGTCATGGACCAAGTAAAAGGTTTTGGCATGGTGCATGGAGCATCTGTGGGGCCTTCTTGCCCAAAGACCCTGTTAGGATCTTACTTCCCTAAACATTTCCCACCTGTTAGATGCGGCTGGGCTACACAGCTACCCTTCAAGCTGGGTTCCCACACTTAACCCAGCATTAAGACACCCAAAAAAAGGACCTGTTTTGAGCATACATCTAAGAAATTGAATAAAAATAACTGAAATAGTTTTTTTTTCTCCCTGTGTGCCGTAAAATACATCAACAGCATCTCCTACCTATCACACTGGCTGCATTAATAATTAAATATAGACATCCCCCCCTCCAATTTTACTTAGCTGTTGTGAAAACTCTGGGATAAAATAAGTCTTTATGAATAATCAACAGCAACAATGCTACACCAGCAAGCTACAAAGAAAAGAATGAAATGAAGAATATGGGGCTTGCTCACATGCACATGCAAGGCACTTGGGAAAGAAACACTAAGGCAAAACCTGAAACTCTCTCTCTCTGTCTCACTCCCCTATCTCTCTGTCTATGTATGTAGATACACATATGTGTATATGTAGATACACACACACATATATATAAATATGACCACATTACAAGAACAGTATTGACATCTCAGAAAATAACAGGAATGCCTGTAGCCATCGTGCAAGCCACATCTTATTTTGTCCGTGTTCATCAGGTGGCCTCACACACATCATCTGAAGCCCTGCAAACCTTCTCTGACGTCCCATCCCAGCCACGTCAGCCAGTGGTTTAATATAAAGCGGTACTGACAGATAGTGTAGGCATTTGCCGAATGCAATGAGAGGCTTTTTGGAACGTCTAGTCTACTTAGATCAGCGTTCTGCGCTCCGGTTATTACTTTGCGTTGTCTCGCCTGCACTTTATGAAGATTAAGGAGAAAAAGCAAACAAACACCCCTGCCCCTCAAGAGAACAGATTCTTGTGCTATTGCGAAGCTTAAAGAGAAAAAAAACTCACACAGCAAATTGTTGAGGACGCTTTCTACTTGTTTGCTTTTGAACATGCTTTTCTTCATCAAATGGAAGGACGGGAAGAGCTCGCTCTGATTTTTAATGTTTCCCACTCTTTGATTTGTTTGGGCTATTTGATATCTCACTGCAGAGCTGACCTATTCTAATATCAAACCCTACTTGGTGCTCTACGAATCTTGCCTGCTGGGAAACTGTCCCCTCGGATTTCCCTGTCAACGCAACATTAATTCACCAGGGAAATTGTGGAGAATAATACAAAACTCCAAATACGAAATATGGTTTTGCTCTCCGTTCATCAATTATATTCTGCCAGTAAATTAAAATAGCCCTGAAACGCTGGGTTGGACGAGACTAACATCACTTGCTTCTCATTTCCCATCCGTTACAGTGTTCGATAACAAAGAAGGCATCACTTCCAGGCGAATCATCGGTTCCAGGTGACTCTCTTCCTTCCTAATGGACGTCTCCTCCAATGGGTGAGCAACTGCTCACCTTAAAAAACATCACCCAGAAGAATAACCAGTTCCCTACTTACACACCAAGAAGGGCCATTAAAGAAAAGCCATGATAGCACCGGAATCCTTGCAGACGGCAGCGGCACAAACAAACACATCAGCAGGAAACATTGGGGGAAAAGCAAGTGTCTATAAAAGCCGCATTCTGCCTGAAAAGTAATGGAGGAAAAATAAAACAACTGAACTACTGCCTTTCCCAGTTGGCAGGTATTTTAGAATCTAAATGGCCCTGAAAACTTACTACAGTATAAAATTACTGTAATTTAAAAGACTTCTAATTAAAAAGCTATAACATTAGCTTTTGGTCCTCTCCCAACCCCCCACTTCTTTTCCTTAAATATTTGCCTCAACTGTACAATAAAAATGAAATAAAAAAAAGTGCATCTAAAAAAAGTGTATCTAATCAGCGAAGAAACTACAACGGGCTGGAGATTAAGAGCAAGCAAAAAAAAACGCTGGGAAGTTTATACAGGTTTAGATTTACTCAACACTCAGGCCATATATGGCAACCCAAAGCCTTTATTTTCCATGAAATCCACTGTGTAATTTCTTTTTTGCTCATTCCAGCTAGATTGGTACTCTGATTTGATCACAGGCACCGCATAGGAAAAACAGCCATTAGTTCTCCCAGTTCCTGCTGATAGCGCAGGATTGCTCCCTAATACGGTTTCCCCGGCTATATCCCATCCAATTATGCAGTCAAGAGTAATAGGGCTTCCTCCACCTCACTTAGCAAGACAGTAAACCTCATTATTAGCAGCTTTCCCCCAGTCCGATGCTTGCTGCTCCTCGGCTCGTGCTTTGCTTTTGAGTGGTCCTGAGTCCTTCAAATCCCTTCGCTTGTGGGGAGAGCCTCCTCCTCCTCCCCAGCGAGGGCTGTTTTCAGGTTGGATACTCATCACAGCTGTACCCGTTTCCTTTCATGTGGTTTGTGGGGCTATTTCTATATTCACATGTATTCAAAGACCCTTTTGTTTCCATGCACTTTCTGCTCTGTCCTGGAACATTTTCATCTATTTAATGGAGCTGTGTTATCAGCTCCTTTGGTGCCATCATCCCAAACAACACGCAGGTCTCACTGCTTGGGTAAAAGTGTCACTGCCTTTGACACTGGTGACCCAGTGAAGACCACAGTAAGTTGTTAATTTATAATAATTAATATCTGGATCCATAAAGAACCTGAAAACAGATTTTATTGCCTAAATAAAACAGCACTCACCCATTGCTGTCTCATAACATATAGGACAGCCAGAGTGGGATGCATCAAACTTAGCTTCATGTTCCTACAGTGCGGACTTTTATCTCAGCAAGACACCCAAGGCTTCCTTTGAGCTTTGCCCCTCCCTCCACTAAACGTTCCTTTATTTCAGCTGCAGCAAAATCTTTTGTCCAGCTACATGCTACTTGGAGAATTTTCCATTTATGAAATCAGAGAATCTCAGAAGGGTTAAGGTTGGAAGTGACCTCTAGAGTCCAACCCCCTGCTCCAGCAGGGACACCCAGAGCACGTGGCACAGGGTGGCATCCAGGCGGGTTTGGAAGATCTCCAGAGAAGGAGACTCCACAGCCTCTCTGGGCAGCCTGTGCCAGGGCTCTGTCACCCTCACAGGAAAGAAGTTCTTCCTCACACAGAGGTGGAACTGCCTGTGTTTTAATTTATACCCATTACTCCTTGTCCTGTCACTGGCCACCACCAAATCCTGCCCACCTCCCTCAACCATACTAGCTGCCATACATACTCCAGACAAGATGCCTGTCCCATGTGATGCTGCTCCCAGTTTGTTTGCTTGTTTGCTCCTGTTGCACCAGAATTTTATTACTTGGCAGCCTGCTGTATATGGGTTGCTTTGCCAATCTGTGTGTTCATCTCCTGTTAGAAAAGGACTGATGGTTGCCTCAGTTTAATACTTCTCTCAAGAAGTGCAAGAAGGCAGTAGAAAGGATAGTCAGAACTTCATTTTTACATTATCCTTTATAACACAAATGGAAAGTCGAGGAGGGATTAGAGTGTGTTTTTCTATCAGTCAACAGTGATTTCCTATCAGTCAAGAAGTAATTCATTAATACTGATTATTCAATTCATATCATGGAGGTGGCCACAACAGAAGGAAAGAAGGCTGAAGAATTCAGCTGGATTGTAAGAAAACTTTTAAAAAGCCACGTTTTGTGGCTTTTAAATAAAACCACAAAACACCTCTCAGTGCAGCTGGCTAAGGAACAGCTGGCTTCTGCAGCCCTGCAGGTTACAACCCCTGTAAGTGAGGGACGGTTCTGGCATGCACAGGGACACAGCTTGAGACGCCCGGGGTATTCTCAGCGGTCAAAATATCAGGACCCCATGGAGCTTTTAGGTGCCCCTAGAGTTAGATGTCAGGGGTTTTTTTTTAGGTTTACAGCCCTGGACGTAGATGCTTGAATTTCGCTTACTTCCTTCGCCCCTTGGGAGCACTCTGTTTTAGGTCTGACTCAAAGTCACTTGGCTCCATCTACAAGAGACAAGTGATTCACACGGGCCAGCTTTGGGAAATGATGTGAAATGCCACCTGACCATGCTCCAAAAGCGCAGGCAAAGAAACCCAAGCAACCTCTAATTTATCGTGTAATAAAAATCTCATGATTTCAGGGACTGAGTCATGAGGGCTGAACATCTGGGGATGGCAACACTAGAAGTCAGCGATATTAACTGGATGAAAAATGTGATAAAATAGATAAGCAACTTGTACTACAATAAGGCAGATGCTAGAATATTTCAGAACTATATAAAGATTTCGTCATTATGAGACTAATTGGAATTTGTCATGGATTTAAAGTACGTAATTTTAATACCACCAGCACATACCTATCCAACAAGTTCTCAAAACCTTGGGACTGAGAAATGCCAGCCTAAAACCGGAGAGGGAATAAGGTAAAGAACCAAAAAAATGAACCAAGGGGCACAAGCTAGACTATGTGGTACAGATTGCTACGTCCTGCTCATCGGCAGCTCAGCAACATCACTGAACGCCTTGAACTGCAGCCCTTGGTAATGTGACAGGTGGCCAACATCTGTCACGCACAGTTTGTTTTCACATCCCTCTGTTTCTGTGCCCAAGACTTACAGAAACACCTATGTGGGGTTACAGATGGCTGTGAAGACCAGAATGGTCTTCCTGATGCCCCGTTATTGAATGATCCAAAATTACTCAGTGCAAACTGATTCAACTCTATATTATGGCAACAGCTCAGGGTAATCCAAGTGACCCTGTCATTCCTGTCCTATGATTAAAGGAGAATTTAAGAGCTACAAAGGCAGAAGCAAATCTTGTCTGGAGCAGAAAGTGGTATTATTAAAATAAAAATTGTGGAACAAATAGGGAAAGGAAAGGCAAGGAAAGGCAAGGAAAGGGGAAGGTTCTGGTTCATTTCAATTCAGAGAACCTAAGGCAGGAAGAAACTCAGGATCTTTTGGCTTTGGACTGATGTCCTGATGCTGCCTGTCACTCAGTGTTGTTACACCTTTGTGAGATTTAAATGTTCTCTGCTTCAGTTACTTTTCGATGTGTCAATACCTAGGTAATCACCTTCCAGCTTCAACAGATTCAATAGACTGATCTACATTTTATGACTTATTCTCCAGGCTGGATGATTTTTATGATCCTGCTTAAGATTCTCTTTATTATTTCTTCATATTCTTGAACTGTGGATTTTAGAACTGGGCAGAGCATTCTAGCAACAATCCTACTAACAGAATACACAAAATCAAAATACTGTCTTGACTTCTACTGGTCATTTCTCCTTTTCTACAACCAAAGACTACATTGGACCTTTTAATTACACTATTATACAGAGACTGTGATGAATTCAATTAAGGTTGAGGTGATTAGCTAGGATATTCTGATGTCTTTCCTGAAGTCTTAAGAAATAAGTCCTGGTGGCTTAAGCTGTGAGGCCATTGCTGGCTCCAGAAGCCCATCCCATGGGGCAGAAGAACAGAAGATGCATCCAAGGCTCCACTGGACATCAGGAGCGTACCAGCTTTAGGCAGAGAGTCAGATTTCTATTAATAAACCAAACCAAGAGCTTGGTCAAGTGAGGTGCAGATACATATCTTCCTCCAGCTGACTTTGCTATAAACAAATCTGTGGCAAAGGGTAGACAGCTGATGCAGTAACATTTTAAAGAAATGCTTTTCATTCTTCCAGATTTTTAGAAAATCTTTCCAAAGTCTATACAGGCCGGGCTCACGGCTTTCCAAAACAGAATCCATCCTGTAGGCACACCACAGTTGTCTTGGTTTCTTGCTGTCTTATTCTGTATTTTCCTGGCCTATGCTTAGTTTTCCAAATCCCCATTATTTATTCCCACCCCCAAACCCTTTAGTCAGCTGTAAATTTTACTAGCAGTGATGATATACTCTCATTTGATAACGTTTCGGTAGAATTTAAAAGAATTTACCTTTATGTTGCCCAGTGCAATTTGCTGTTAGATCACTGTAGGAATTTTAAAATATGGCTTACTAGGGCTGTTTGGAAATACAGTTCCACTGAGTCTATAAAACAGAGTTAAGTATAAAGTCCTAGCAGAAAGGTTTCTTAGACTTTACCTTCCAAGTAACAGTTTGTGGAGGTGAGATGGTTTCAACTCACAACTGCAGAGAACCCTTCCCAAAAATGTAGCTTGGGCTTTCTACCCATCCTAAAGTTTGGGAAAACATCTGAATTTGCAATTAAATTAATGAGAAAAGCACTGTGTACAGTTGCATAAACAAACTGCATTCCTTATCCAAGTATGTGCAAGAGACATGACACAACCTCTCAGTTATGTCGTTTAAACATCTTAAAAGTTATGAAAGAACATGAAAAAAATATTCAGATCATTTTCTCTTGCATATATACTTATGGAGACTATTAAACTCCTTCCTTCTATTCCATTCTTTTTTCTTTTAGGCCTTGCATGCTTTAAACTTCCATTACTCCAGTATTTTAGATCATGTTTGCATTAATAAATGCAAGTATGGACAATGCAACAGCAGGGTACCCACCCCCAAAAAGGTCTGCAAAGAATGAGTCCTTCCTTATCTGTGTTGACCCTTGAGCCTGGAACCAAAACAAGACTTTTCTGGGTTGAAAGAATGTCCCATCTCCTCAGTACACTCGAAGACTTTGTTTTCCAGTTCTCTATGGCATCTACAAATACTTCACCACACTCTGTTACACTCTTCCCACATAATTGAAAATTAACAATTGGATTGGAGATGGTAAACTGCTTTATTTGTGTGAAAATCTAAACCTGAAAATCTGAAACTTGAGAGTAGTCTCTGCAAAGAAAGTAATTTTCAGTAACAGTAAATTCCAGTGTGATAAAATTGCTGACAATCCAGAACAAAATTTCCCAATACTTTTCTGTTCATGAGAAAGAGAAAATACCTTGTTTATGACTACGTTATGTGTAATGGGCCAAGCGCTTCCTACTAGTGTCAGAAATGAGAAAAATTTGCATTAATGAAGAGCAGCAAAATGGAAAGCAAGATAAAAAGGGGAAATAAACATATGCAGTGAAACATTGGGCAAAGTTTCTGCCACTAGAACTATATAGTATAAGCAAGATGTGACTGTTTTCCCTCAGCAGGTGGATAATAATAATAATAATAGCACTTACAATATCAATAACCATTTGCAGAACATGTATTTTTTCACATTTAGATCTTTAAGCACTCGTCTAGCTTTTGCTGATGCAGATGGAGCAAATGATACACAGTGTGAGGACAGAGTTTCCTTGAATATCCTACATGCAGAAGTGATCTGCTGAGGATCCCTCAACAGTATGGGAAAGACAAGCATGATGAAGGAGTGCTTCAACCAACTGATTCTGGGCTGAGAAAAGTCATATTTGGAGACTGCTGCTTCTCTTTGCTGAATGACAAGCCAGACTACAAGCTCCCTTTAAATAGGCGCCTAGCATTTGGATGACTACAGATAAAAAAAAGGTGAATTGAAACTACAATGATTCATCAGAAGCTGCCAAGCAAAATAGTAACAGCTCCTAGGTTTCCCCGCACTTCTTCCTACATCACGTCTGCAGCACTGCTGAAGGTAGAACTAAACTAAAATGGATTAAAATGAATGAAAAATAGATGTGGAGCAAAGAAAGTATCGTGTGTAAGACCAAACTGTATAAAGGCAAAAGAAATTAGGCCACCCAAGAGCAGCTGGGAGACAAAAGATGAGCAGGCTCCTTTATGTCTCATCTATTTCATTTGTAATGCATAAGTAATAAAACAAAACAAAGAAATCAATGAGATAATTGGAGATTTCTTTTGTTTTCATAAAAGAAATTTCATTAAAAAGAAACTCAGTTTTTCTTTGTCATTAGGAATAGAGCAAATAAAGTTGAAAGCCTTGATGAGTCAGGAAAAAAAACAGCAGAAGCAAAGGAACATTGTATTGATGTGGGAGAGAGGACAAAGGCTGCAGAGCAGCCCACTCAGGAAGATCCCTGTCCTCAGAAGATCACTCTGTCAAGGGCAGCATTTACCAGGTCTGATCTATGGCTCCCACCACTAGCTACACTCCATGACATGGACATTCAGGAGACGCCTGCAGCCTCTAGGCCCGGCTGCAGGGCCATTTCTTCATGACACTGTCAACTTCGCAGCTTGGCCAAGGGCTGACAAGCTCAACTCCGGTAGCGGCAAACAGCACAGAGCCCTGCTGCTTTGCCACTGGCCTGACATCAGTGTTTGTCCCCATTTAAGGGCAAATCCAAGGCCTGCTGCAATGTGCACTTTCATAGTACCTCTCCCTGAAGCTACTTTTGGATAATATTTTTATAATGGTCATCTCCAAAGTCTATAACTGTACCTAAGTACTCAGCCAAATACCTCAAATTCTGTGCCCATGGTCCTGCTCTGTGTTAAGCTGAAGGTTGCTTCTTCCTCAAGTCAGTTTTTCAAAACACTCATGTTTGTGCTTACTCCTCTCTAGAGTGAGGTTCCTTCAAAGGACCATCCACGATGGAAACACCTCAAATTAGTCTGAACATCAGCAAGAAGAGGGCCTCCGTGTAGGCAGGAATTTCAAAGGTGTCTGTCTTCAAGTACTTCATAAAATCTGTTCAAGGAATTCATATAACAGACCCAGAACAAAATGAAATATGAAGTATCAGTCCCATATTTGCAGGAGGTGGAAGAGAAAAAAAATAGTGTGAGGTTCTGAGACTAAGAATAGCTTAGGAGTCCTCAAGGCCTGTCCCCAGATAGATTTCCTGTATCCTGCTGCTCCAATGCTGTGCTGTGTTGCAAATGTCATTGATTTTTCATTTTTTCATCTGAAAACTCAAAGCTATATTATTAAATATGATTGAGGGAATTTTATTTTGCATTCAGAATACGCTAAGCAGGCAGCAACCCACTATTGTCTGTCCCAGTCCATTAACTTTAGTAAAAAATGCAACAGAGGTGATGTCTGAAAAAGCAGTTTATCAACCTGCAGTACAAATATGGCAGCAGTTTCACATTATTTCACTTGAAATTAGTTTTTTTTTTCTGGTGCCAGGATGTACCATCATATCTTCAAAGCTTGTCAAAAATGATAAAAACACAGGTCAGAAGTATATGATATGTATAATTGCCTGACTATCTCTTATCTTCACCTTTATCCAAAAAGTATAAGCTCATACTCCATTTCTTCATGGAAGAACGTAATTATTACTGTCACTGTCACAGTCATTTATTAGTCTTGATAACAAACGAATTAAACTTGGCATCTGACCAAAGATCCTACCATTGGCCTGTCAATGTTAATTCACAATACAATACATAGATTCCAGTAGGAAGGAGGGATCTATACTGTATAAAGTTCAGAATTTGTTTACCATGACAAACTTTGATCCCCAAATAACTTACATGGTCCAAAAGGCATCGTGAATCAGTTATATATGCTTATGTTTTCAGAGGGCAGGGGCAAGAATTCAGTGAGAAAATACCCTGGAGATTAATGGATATTTTATCACTGAATCTTGAAATGCAGTTGACAACATTTTCCCAGGTCTCAAAAAGCCGAAAGTTCAACACCTAGGTTATAGATTTACATATGCAGCCAGATTTAAAGAGTAGCTGAATAGTTTTATGATTTACTGTAGTTACAAAGGACCAAATGGACTGAGAGAGAAATAATCGAACCTCTTGCTTGAGAGTATAAAGTAAGTTGAAAAGAAATTATTCTTTCAGTCAGTTTGCTGCAAATTTATTGAAAACACGGTGGGATTTTCCCCCCAAATGTGCAGCCTCACACACAAGCTACCGAGACAAGATAATACATTTACTATGTCAATAGTTCTGTCCAGGATATGACAAGTCCTAGTTTACTGAACAATTATATCTAAGCTCTTGGCAGTGGTAAGCTTTGCAGGCAGCTGTAAATTTTATTGACAATATAGAGACAAATAAAGGTTTGTCTAAGAACTCCAATTCACAGCTCGATTCCAAATTAGCATAAATGAAATATGAGTATTTAATATAATAAAACATGAACTGCAAGCATCTAGTCTATCCCAGGAAAAATGTGAAACCAGAAGGTATTTTAATGAAAAACTGGAAGCAAATATCACAATCTAATGTTTAAAAGCCATAGGAGTTAATTTTAGTTTGAAAGGAAATCATTTTTCAAAGTTCTGTACTCTGTTTAAAAACAGATTGAGTAAGTTTATTAAATTAGCAGACCACTGCATTTATGAAATCCATAAGTCAGATCAATGGTGCACAGTCAGCTCTGCAAAGTAATTGCTGGCTTCTCTCAAAATGGACAATCCAAAAACTTCAAGGTCTAGTTTTTCCCTCCATTATTTATAAGGAGCAAAACATGGTGCAATAGATTCTAATTCGTAATGCTTTTTTAATGCTTTTATAGCACAACATTTGGACTCATTTCTAATCTCGGTGGATGACAGGTTGCCATTATTGAATTTCCATTAATATGAATTATGGGTACAATATATTTTGCCCAATATTTTCCACCCCAGGACTAACGTGACTCAACAGTAAGAAACCACATGGTCAGCAATTTTCTCATAAATAGAAATCTCTAAGAGTCATTGGAAATTAGCCTTGACCTGATTAGCTTCTCACCTTGACCTTATGCTTTTCTGACTCCACAGAACGAGCAACAGTTTCCATGCGTTTTTACAGTCATTAAAATGCCAGTGTTTGGTAAGTAGTCTAATTACTCCTGCCTGCTTGGGAGCTGCTCGGTGATGTCGGCTGGCAGTACGATATGGATGCAGAGGAGCCAAGTGCTGTCGCTCCTGGGCTCTGAAGGACCAGGGAGACTTGAGCAGACTTCAGCTCTTTGGTTTCACTCACCTGTAGCTACCTGCCCCATAATAACGTCTCCAACCATCCGCATACTCAATGAAAACAGTCTTCCTGAGGTCAATGGGGCTACTTGTATGCCTGGAGCTATGATACACTTCACATTTTGCAGGACTCTTAAAAGATGAAGGAAGTTGAGGACATTCCCAAGCCACAGTTGATGGAAGTGTTTGCTGAGAAGCCTCCTTATAGCATACCTGCTATGTAGCCTCCCAGTAGAGCCATAAATATTGAGCCGTATGAACGCAGTGCTGCCCGCTATGCCTGTTCTTACGTTTATGGACTAAGGGAGGATTAGCAGCATCGAACACAGTTACACTGTCGCTAATAGCAGTAGTGCAGCAGCTGCACTGGAAAACATTTATTTTTCATGGTCCCCAACGAACTTTGCATTGACCCTGGGGCAGCCGGCAAGAAAGCCGATATGACATTTCTCTCTGATCGTCTCTATGTAGCGAAGAGATCTGCTAAATGGAAGACGAGCTCCCCAAATGTCAGCAACGACACGGCCCCTGCCCTCAAGAGCGCACACTCAAAAATGACAAGGAAACAACACGTAAAGAAAATTACACCAGCAACAAGTCGGGAAGACGGATGACAGGTAGCAACGTTAAGTAAGAACAAGTGTGGTCCTCTGGTGCACAGGCTCAGCACGGGTATTTGGCTGAACCCCGATGCATGGAGAGATGCTTGCTGCCCATCCACAGGCAGAGGAGGAGGTTCTGCCAGCAAGTACCAGAGAAGATTTGCTCTTTATGAGCAATCCACATGCAAAAGAAAGCGAGGGGCTCACAAACCACTTGTCAAATGGCAAAATATTTGCCAGAAAAGCAAGTAAAATGGTACTCTAAATCATAGTCCTTGGGATGAGGGATGGCAGGAGAGCAGGGACACGGAGAGCGCCATGGGTGGAAGGCACGCGGGGTTTGTTTGAGCGCTCCCAACATTTCCTTAAATGTCAGTTTGTCACTCTGACACCTCACAGCAGTCACGCCACCTCCAGTGGAGGATGCAGCACGCACGCACCAGCACTTCCAGCGTTTTGGATTATCCATCAAGTTCTCACATTTTATTCTGGTGAGAAGGAGCAGGCAAATGCCAGCCCCCACCAAACACCTCCTGCTTGGGCTTTTGTTTCAAGGTTTCCTGGGTTTAGTGTCATCCACCACGGCACCCCCCGAGAGCACCGCACGATCCCTGGCAGAAAGGGGGACATTTAAGGAAGCAGAGGAACTCTGCATACCTCGAAATACTCTTTAGCAGAGCATAGGGAGAGCGGGATAGACTCTTGCAGAACCTTCCATGTGTAAGACCTGTTTTAATAGAGATGAGCCCTCCTTGATTATTTGAACACAAACCCCATTAATAACTCCATTAGGCTGCCACGGCAGTTCATGATTCTGCTGTTTGTGCTGCACTATGCTCACTGTCAACATGTGTCGCTCTCCCTGCAAAGGAGGGTGAGCAGGACCAAGCGACTGCATTTACGTCCTCGTGCGCCCTGGGCTGTGATGCTCTGCAGGGCACTTCTCTCTCTGCCACCCGAGATGGCACCCACTGCTTCCCCATCCCACCCGCCTCCAATCCACGACTCAAGGTCTCCCATCCATCCTCAAGCTCAAATTTGGAGCTCCTCAGCTGGCTTGATCAATACTAGCTCAGGAGAAAGTTTAAAGAGGAGGGAAAAGAAAAAAGGAATAAAGAAAGAAAAATACAGGACCGACACAATGAGCAATCGATCAGTAGAAGTTTATATTTTGAAAGTAAACGCTTGCAAATGGGAGGAAAAGAAAAAGACATAGCCAAAATATATATTTTATATACACATATATATATATAATCCAACTCCACAACACTTGGATCGTGTTAAACATTCAGGATGGCAGCAGATAACATAATCACAATGCACAGCAGGGTCCTCCATGAAGAACGGGTATAGGACTCTTAAAAGGTTATTACAGCAAATTTAAGTGAACCAATTGCACCAACATCAGACAGCAGCTAAACAGAGGTTTTCAGGACTCCTATTCCGATCACCAAGTCTCATTCCAACTAGCTCAATTTGATCGAACAATCAAAAAGTCAAATGATATGAAGAAAGATATTTCCTCTCGTAAATTGAAAAAGGTAGAGTGAGAGCTCATTTTGATTCCCTGCCTGCAAAGGCATTGCGTTATTTATTTCTCCAAGTCAGCTGAGCTCTTGCAAGAAGTTTTCCACACTGGCACAGCCCCCTCCGTGCTCATGCCGAGTGCGGACAAATAGGACGGGACGGTCACGGACACTGAATTACCCATCTCTGGATTCCAAGAACAGTCATCTCCAAAGCAAAGGTTAGGTCACAAAATATGAAACTCAGATCTATTAAGTCCTAAGCTGCTCATCAAATAGACTTATCAACTGTGTTTCTGCAAATCTGTGGCAAATCTGGCGGATATTTGGGGTTGACAGGTTGAAGAAAGCAAGGCATCAGAGGTCCTCAAGAAATAACGCCCAAGTAAGCAAAGCAAAGCGCTGCTCCCACATCTCCTTTGGAAGAGAGGTCAACCAAAACATGCTCCCGCTATTCCATCTAGGCTCTGTCACAAACAGGCCACTGGACACGTGTGGTGACAAATGCTTCAGATACACTATCTGGCACTGCAAAGTCTCCCGGGCATTTCACAGTTTATCAGCTCTGACCAGCAATCGAGGCCAAATCCCCCACACACCGCGATGGGGTGTTAACTCCGCTTCTCCAGTGTTGTTTGTACAGACTGCTCCGCGTGCAAGGGGCTGTTTGTTTCTTTGCAGCCCCGTGTGGGGCTCTTCGATGCTCTTTGCGCATGGAACCGGGCAGTTTCTGGTCACAGAAGGCATTTGCAAACTGTTTCCAAAAAACAAGGTGTATGGATAAGCATTCCTTGCAGGGCTGGAAGTGGAAGCGCTCAGGTGAAAATGGGGCTGGGCAAAAGGATATAACCCCAGCCGTGGACCTCCCCCAGGCCTGGCAACTGTCACAGGTTTATTGGGCCTTCATTGGCAGAAAGCAGTATTATTTTCTATTCAATGATGCAGTGCAAGAGAAGGAGAGCAGACAGCCTACTAAGTGAAAAATCAATTGTGCAGGTAGCGAGAGGCATTTCTACTTCAACGCTTAATGGATAACATGATCTTTCATACCAGCTATATGCCAACGTCCAGCCAGTGTCTAACACAATCTCTTATTTCCAGATCCTGAAAAAGGATAAAAACTCTCTGCCACTAGGAACATCTACAGAACATGCTTTTCATTGTGATGCAGCAGCTAAATTCACTAGCAATAGGTGGGTTCTATGCAACAGCTTCCTAAACTATATATTTCTAGACTCCCTTAGAATATGTTCTCCTTTTTGCAACAGGAGAAGGAGTTCAGCAACCACTCTATGACAACTTCAGCAGTGTGGACACACTGTCTTACAGCACAGGTCTCCAGGCAAAGAGAATGGATAAAGTGGATAAATGTAATTGGGATACTTAGTGTTCAGAAACAACTCAGTGAAGTCGGAAACTGGGGAATCCAATAAGCACATCCAGACTTGCCTCAACCCAAGGGCTTCCAAGGAGCTAGGAAACTAAACCGGGCCAGGACCTGTTCTGTGGCTCTGAGGCCAAATGATACTACCTGGCCACATTCACATATTATACCTGCTTATCCTCCAAAATAGGGTGGCTGTATCCAAAGAGCTGATTGGGAATGGCTCCTGGCTCTTACTAATCCCCAATCCGTGCCTGAGAATTGTTTATGACAGTGCTTGCTGGTCGAGGCCAGACTCCAGGCAGAGCTGTGCTAACAATTTAATGGTATAGATGGTCACGTTCCAGCTCTTGGGTCCCTGCCTGGCACTGCTTAAGCTACCAGGAGAGACTTAGCCAAATGCAGTTGTATTGCGAGCAGAGCTGGCTGCAAAATGGACACAAAGCAGAAATAAGCGTATCTGACCAAAATTAAAATTAAATTTGGTGTGCATTTTCATGATTCCTTTCCTCATTCCTTTTTTTCTTTTTTCTTTTTTGAAATTTTATTTTCCAATCAGCCTTATTTCCATGGCAGTTTTGTATCGATTGAAACAACAGAAGGTCAGAGCGGCTGTGGTGGGTGCCAGTTGTATTTCATTTTCCCCCCATGAATCAATGGCAGTTGCCAGCGAGCTATGGTGCTTCCAGTAAAGTCAGATAAGCTTTGGGAAATGTCAGAAGAATTTAAATCAAGTGTCTGATGGAACATGGGGAGAAGGTCAGAGAAGTCAGGAGTAGAAAGGCAAAAAGTAAAACGAATGAGAGCTTTGCAGCATTACTTAATTTCTGTGTTTCATCTCCTAGCTCAAAGAGCTGGATGCAGAACTGCACACAGCTCCACAACTGCTGCATCCGGCTCAGCTTTGGAAACATCGTCTCTGTCCCCACCAAAGGAAGGACCAAAAAGGTCACTAGCACGGAGCGAAGCCATCTCTTGCCGATGCCTGCTGAGGTGACCTAAGCAAGCTGGGTTTTGGAGAGCTCTTCCTGGGGACAAGGTACCTTCCATGACCACCTCCGAAGCGCAGAAGCCACCAGTCCCTTTTCTAACAGCTAATGCTGTATGAGGTTGTTTGGGGACTTGTCCACTTGAGTATGGAAGGTTAGTAAAGACAAATTAAAGATCGTTAGTTTAAAATAATTAAAGAAAGATCATTGGATTTCTAGGGGTCTCTTGTATGCTTCTACTTTTGGTTCTTTTGAAAGAATCCCCCCTCACTACACAGTTCATTTCATATGAGAAGCGCAGGTTCCGTTTTCTTGAGCACTCACAGTTAGCTTTAGCTGCCCCTTTAGCAGTGACGAAACCAAAGGCAATTTACGGGAAAACTCAGGAATTATCTACATAACATAAAGATAGAAATGAAGACAAATTTTCTTCGACGTTGGCTGTAAAAGTCAGAACTTAGATGAATTCTAAAATATCTTGAAAGAACATTTTCCCCCTAGAGCTAAATGTTATTGCAAATCACTTCGTATTTCTAAGCAGGCTGAGAGAACCAGGTGAGCAGCAGTTTTGTATGTGGCAAACCAAGAGTGTGTGACCCTTGTCTTCAGCAATTGTACCTGCACGTTTGTCTTAATTAAAGTGGCTGCGTTTTTGAGAGAATTATGAACGCATATGACCTTAAAAGCCTTCAGTTTTACACATGAGGGACTCTGATCACACAAAACCTACCGAAAGAATTATCACAAATAGCAGAAAAATAAATGTGATGTAGTTTAAAACTTCATAAGCAGGAATGGGATTAAATACACTCATTTTTTCCTGTATCATCTAGCTTGAAGAGCCTTACGAAGATAACTACTAGACCTTTAAAAGCAGGGGTGATAATGATAATTAAAGGAAGCTTAGAAACAGAATAACAGCATCCAATCTATGTGGGGTATCGCTATTGCTCAGCTTTTGAGGAAAAGGAAGATAAATTATTCAGTCTTACTCCGTCCCAGCATGAGGTAGGAATTCTAAAGGAAACAAGCTGTTCAAAAACAAAACTGTGATGATTATGCCAAGACAGGAGCTGGGCTCAGAAGATGTAAAATAAATCTGAAATTCTAGTATTTACCAGCCCATGAGGACGCTGGGTATATTCATCTCGGTGCCTCTCTGCTGCTCCCGCTCCTGTAGCTCAGTGTCTGTCTTGCACTAAAGAGTTCAAAACAGGACGAGGTACTTGAGCAGTAACACACAGAGGGGAACGATCCCTTCTCTTGAACTGCTGGCTACTCTCTTGCTGATACAGCCCAGCTGCATGGGATTATTTCAAGCCAAGTGCAGGACTCTGCATTTGCCTTCATTGAAGTTCCGAGGGCTCCTATCAGTCCATTTTTTCCAGTCCATCCAGGCTTTTTGAACACACACCCTATACTTTAGCATCCTGACAGCTCCCTTCCATTTGGTTGTTATTTCCGCATTCTTCCACATCATTAATAAAGGGTTTAAATGGTAACAGTCCCAGTATCAACGAGAAGTAACTAACTGGCTGCCAGCTGGACTTTGAACTGTTGCCTACTACTCTCTATGGTCCCATTTCCACCCATTTTGCAGTTGACCTATTAATTACATATCCCTCCAATTTACTTCAAAGGGTGCTATGGAAGTGTGTCCAAAGTCTTGCTAAAGTTAAAGTAAAATAAAGTAAAAATAAAGTAAATATAAAAATAGAGTAAATAAAGTAAATAAATAAAAGCCTCAGAGGTCTCCTTTGGCCACCAAGTCAGTCATCTCATCGCAAGGCAATCAGACTGGACTGGTGTGGCTGCTCGCAGGACCTTCTGGTCCTTCATGTGCCTGGAGGCACCTCTAGACGGATTTGCTCTACAAGCTTCCTAGACACCGTGGTTAGGCTGAACAGCTCCTGGATTATCCTCGTCTTTCTGGAAGCGGGCCATGACACATGTCTTTTGTTGTCATGAGGACCCTCTCCTGGTCACCATGGCCTCTCAAGGATGATAGACAGTGGCTTCAAAAAGACATTAGCTGTCTCCTTCAAGATCCCTGGGTACATCCAATGTGGTGCTATAGACTTGTATGTTCCCAGTTGGCTGAAATTGGCTATAGGTGACTCTTCTCCCTTACGGGTTCAGTTTCACTCAGATGGTGCCACCAGGCAAAAGGACGTGGAGGACCCTGACAGCAGCAGCAGATCTTGCCAGTGAGGCCAAGACAGAGAAGGCATCGTATAGTTCAGCTTCTTCCTCGCGCCCCCAGGGCAGCCTGCCCTGCTTCCGCACACCTCCCTTCTGCACTCAGGCTCCGTTAGGATTTCCCTGTTCAGCCTGGATGGCCTCCAGCCAGTCCTGCTTGACTTCCCTTACACCTCTGAGCGACTCCTGTGCCCTGAGGACATTTTCATGGCTGAGTTATTGGACCCTTCTGCCCTTGGGGGGGCACCGCTGGGTCTTGTTCTACAAGGCCACGTCCCATGGCATTGCATGAAAAGCAAATGCATTTGCGGGGGAACACGCAGGCCAATTATGTCCTGCATTGCTCTTTGGTGATGCATGCAGACAAATGCATCTCAGAGCATGATTTCAGTGGTTTGGGATGCACATGCTTTGTATAACACATTGAGTTCCCCTGGGATGAAAGGGTAACTTTAATTATATAGAATATTATCATATAAACAGTATATAGTCTTCAACATTCAAATTACACAGCCAAAAAGGCTTCTCTTTCTTGACATGTTTGTGCAACAACTTAGCAAGAGTAAATGTTATTCACATACTTCTCTGTGCTTTGTTTCAGGATTACCATAAAAGACCTGGGATCATAAACACTAAGAAATAACCCTACGATATGAAGAATTTATTACTAGTTATTATTCATTATTTATACAGCGGGTGCATCTCACTCTGCACACAAACACCACTTTACAGACAGCCTATATTTCTCAGCAGAACTCCTACAAGCTTTGTTTTCCAAAGAGAAGTGGTTGGGAGACGCTAAATTGTAGCGGGGATCAACCACATATATTCCAGCTTGACAGCAGCAGGCAACAACTGAAACAAGAAAGGCAGGCGGACTTGTGGGAGAACTCAGAACAGACAGTTCCTCCAAACCAAAGGAAAACGTGCATTTTATTTGCTGAAAAGTGCCTGTCCTGTCCAAGAATAGAGTGTTTCAGCCCTTAACCCAACACTTGGATGTTTAGCAAGGCTTAACATTTAAAGAGCAGAGAAAACTCAACAAAGCAGCTTGGGTCCCAGCAAGCTGCTCCCTACTCTGGTTTCCACTTTGAAAGCTAGTGGCTGATCTTAAATCCACATCAGAGCTGCCTCCAGGGAGTGAAACTGGCGTTGGGAACAAGGGTGAGGAATTCCTGCCATTGCTTCCCTTACAATAAGTTTCCCCACACTCCCAAAATAGTGAGTGGCTGCGTTTCCACTCGCCCACAAGGCATTTGCACCTTCTGCGGGCTGCTCACTTGGGACCAAGAGTGACCCACGGGATGCGGCATCCGCAGAGAGCACGAGAGTCACCCGTGCAGTCACAAGATCCTGGTGCTGATGTTCAAGGTCTGGGCCCCTTTTCAAGAGGAGGGCTGGCACGGCAGGCAGCGAGGTGGTGCTACCTTCATGCCAGTGGGCAGTGACAGAGCCGAGTGCCCTGTGACGCTGACGGCGCCTCTGCCCGCGCCAGCATTTGCAGGTGCAACGTTCACCAGGACCTCGAGCCGCAGAGCTTAATATTCTGTTTATCACTCTCTGGGCCAAATTAATTTTTATGTCTGCCAGCTTCATCGACTACTGCGGTATCAAGCAGATACTCGAGCTCCCTAGAAATAACAAGGAGCAGCGAAGCCCGGTGCACTTCTTTCTCTTTTTTTCTTTTCATTTGGTTCATTTGTTTTGCAACAATTTCTAAGCCCAAGACTGCAAATCAATCAGCAATTTCAGGAAACCAATGCCATCAAGAAAATATTACCTGTTCAGCAAACAGTTTATTTTCCTTTTGATATGCATTAAACTTGTGCTTTAAAAAATGAACAGCGTTTTTGCTGTTACTTCTAGCAGAAATTATAGTATTTTGACACCCCACCCAACCACTTGTTCAGCTTTGCACAAACTCTGTTTGCATCAGGCTCCTTTGTACCCAACGTGCAACTTAATCTACTTGTCCCTTCCCTCAGTGATTTTCTCCGACATTATCCACTTCATACAACGTCAAAATAGAGACGTTGTATGAGAAAAGACCAGCTTGTTTGAAAGTTATTTCTGCTGGTAAAGTAGGCATTGACAACAAAAATTACAGGAAACTGCCAAGGCATTCTTCATAAAATTATTTTTGTAGATAAGTGTATGGTTACAAATTTTCTTATGAAGTACACATGCTGGCAAGCACCTATCCTGTTGCCTTTTAATGGATAACCTGCAACTAATTAATACATAAGGAAACACAGTAATGATGAGAGGAGAAGCAAAATAAAAAGAATCCTGAAACACTTACGTCCTGGCCAACAGAAATTTTACTTAGGTTTTTGGATATTACTGATACTTATCCCTTTTGGAAGTCAAGATACTTTTTGATCAAAGTGGCAAAGCCTAGAAATATCCCTTTTAAAAAAAAAAAAACAAAGCTGTCATGTTTGTGACCTTGTAAGTACTTGGCTGTGTCAATTAGTGCTTCTAACGTGCCGCCTTTCATCTTCAAATGGAGCTGGGACTAGAAACCGGCCAGACCTCTTAGCTCTTTCAACACATGATAAACACATTGCAAGTCAAAAAAAAAAAAAAAAAAAAAAAAAAACAAGAACTGAAGCAGATTTTTATGACTTGGCAGCTTAATTAGGATGCCAGGACTTGCAGACCCATTCCAGTCCAAACAACTGTCCATGAAAGTTGACAAACTAAACCCATGTTTTGTTGGTTTTGATTTGTATGCTATCAAATATGTATAAAAATACAGATGAGAAGAAAACAATGACGTATCATCAGCACAGTTTAACCCCTCCCTAGGGCTACAGGCCACCTCCTCGCGTGGACCCCATACAGGTGGCCCAGTTTGGCCACTGAGGTCTAGGTCCACGCTGGGTCAATCCCAAGGTAAATTGTGCAAAGTGTAACAAACACCCAGACCTGCGGAGCCAGGAGGAGGTGACCTGGGGCCAGGGAGATCCTGTCCTTACCTGCTGTTACAAATCACCGCATGTTATGCACTTGGGGACATTGCTCTATTTCCCATACAATCAATTTAATATCCTGCTATCATCAGAGCTTCACCTACAGCAGAAGTCTCTGCACAGCTGGGAAATGTCTCGCATCGCACAAACTAGGAAAACTGGATGCAGCTCAATTTTCCACGGTTATCCACAGGTAGACACATTCCCCTGGAACAACCACTTGCACTTTTTGACATCCAGCCTCGGAGGCCTGACATCTAATCACAGCAATTTGCCAAAGGAAATCGGGAGGATCTGTAACAGGGCCTTTTGCCGTGATTGCGCTTGGTCTGCGCTGTCACACGGTGTCCAGATCAAAGCATTGACCGGCTACCATCTGAAACAGTGACCAAAATATGTCAACTATCAAAACAAGCCCTTGGGGGACTGACCGAGTAGCTTTGCACAGAGCCACTAGAACAGCAAACCCTATGTACTTCAGCCCTGCATGTTTTGACTGTTTTCGAGCAACCGTGTATTCCAATATTTATAATCTCTCTCTTTATGCAAGCCTCTTATGTTTTATAATAAAAAGAGTACATAAATTTCAGTTACCGTCGCAGCGCAAATTGTTGCATGTAATTAATCATGTACAACATAAGGCGTAACTTGGAGAAACAATTTGTGTTTATTTTTCCTCTGCTTAATCAATATTTTAAATATTTGTGGAAGTCGCGCAGCAGCTTAGCAAATCCTCTCCGCAGAAGGGAGAGGAATGGAGCAGGCAACCCCAGTGCTGCAACGTGCTGCAAATCGGCAGCAACCTGCTTTGGGGGCAACTAAATTGTTTTGAGTCTTGAAGGACAGAAAATATGCAGAATTTTACTTCCATGCAGTTCGGTTTTATCTCTTTGCATGCCTCAGCCATACCATTTCTTGCTTTAAAATAAAATTTTCTTCTCTCTTCACACAATTTTTTTTTAATGGGACTTGGAGTGATACATAGAGGCAATGACAGTGGGGGCTGGTTTTCCCTTGCAGCCCCTGCTTGGCTTTCCAGAAAGGCAAACAGAAGTTTTCCCATCTTCATCTCCTCTCCCACATCCTCACTGTGGCTGACCACAGTGGGATCAGTGCTTTGGCAGCAAGAGCACTCCAATCCGAAACGTTATAGACAGGGCAATAAGTATAGCAGGAGGCCAGGATCACATCTCAGTTATGCTATTTAAAGGCTGGAGACTATATAGTTATCCCTGAGCTCGGCTGGAGAAAATCCTATCAAAACCGAAGGCTGGCTTTTTTATAAGATTTGTCATAGGTTTAACCTTGAGAATAACAAATCATTAAGTGTGTGGGGGCTTAAGAATCAATTTATGTTCCAAGCAAAGGGTTTTTAAAATTAAGGGTAAAAAAAAAATTAGATCTTGCTTGGTTTTGCACAGATTCTGTTGATGTATCAATCTTTTCAGGCATTTAAAAATAATATAGAGATGATAAAAGTAAATGTTCTATAACCAAAAAATCTCTTAGTAATAAAATTTCAAATTACAGCCCATGACAACACTTCTAAATTGAAGCTGTGATACAGGAGCTTTGATGGAGAAAATTGTACAAGTAACTCGCAAAGTAATTCGGAAAAGCAACAAAGAATGAAGGTGCTGCTGCAGTGAACAGCAAACATAGCTGGAATGTTGTGCCGCATCCTTAAATGAATTTTAGAGTGTTTTGTTGCCAATAGCTTAAGTGGCACTGCAGTCTTATATGGATTTCTTTGATAGCTTCCTTCTACCAACAGATAATCTCATTGCAGAAAAAAAAAAAAGAATCTACCCCATACACACAAAGACAAAGCTGGACTCAGTCATCACACGTGGTTGCATTTGAAGGAGAAATAAATTCAGAGGACACGTGGAGCTCAATGGCAGGAATTGTCCTCTTCATCTCTGCTGTTGACCACCATGGGCACCAGGTGCTTCAGGAAGTGTCTGCAGAGAAGGTTGCCAACTCTTCCCTTCAAACTGAGCCAGCTGTGGGAACTGCTCTGTTGCCCCAAAATTTTGACAGAGGACCAAGGAAGAAAAGCCAACTTGAGTGAAAAACCTGGAGGTCTCTGCTCACAGCCGCACGGGCCGGGCAGAAAACCCAATAATCTTGACCTGCTGCCACTTCCATTTCCCTGTTGGCATCCGGAGAGTACATGAAACTATTCTTTATTGGTTGTTGAGATTTAAATAATATTCCTGATGTGTTCTCACTGCCCTAGATGAGATGGATTTACGACAGCATGAAATATCATAGTTATTTTGTTTAGCAAAAATGCAGCTAGGGGAAATATGGCTTTTTTATTTGTTTGTCTGTTTAAATAACCCAGAGTAAGCATCTTTAAGTACTTAAATGTGCCAGATCTAGTAAGTGTGATTTGTACAAAAGCATCTGCAGTAAGAAGGTTACAGGGATGCTTTGAGAATAAATTTCAAAGATCTGCAAAGTATAATTAGTTATAGAGTTCTCCTTCACATTAATAATTAGTCATAAATTCCTCCTAAAGCCCTCCAAAGAAAGGTGTAAAAACCTCCTCCAAAAACATAAAAGCACAGAGTGAACCCAGGCCTCTCGCAGGTGGTATTATATATGTTAAACTTCCCTCTGATGAGTGTTTCACCTCTCTTCAACAGTTCATTAGATCATCTCTTTCTCTTTCCCTTCCCACGCTTTTTTCTGTTCATATACGTATTACAGCTTGGGATATATAGTCTTGTATAATCTTGTTTGGTAAAGACCAAACGGTCCAGCCAAAGTAGATAGTCCATTGGTCCTAAAATCTATTTATCTCTGAATTTCTTGACCAGTTCCATCACCAAAACAGAGAGCTTCACAGTCCTATTAAGATTTTTTTCCCCTTAATGCACTTATTATGTTAGCATTCAATTACTCAAAGCTGAAGGACAGGAATATGATCAACGAGAGTCAGTACAGCCAGAAAAAATCATTTCAATCTTTGACAAAATTGTAACTCGGTTTGATAATATGTAATGGTGGAAGATGGCAAGTATTTTTAAAAACCATAGACTTAGCACTGTGCAACGTTTTGGATTAAGAACTTTGCACTTTACAACGGTGCTGTTCAAAGGATTAAGAACTAGGCAACTGACAATTTTCTTCTAAAAATAACTGCTAACAGCAAACCATTCAACACATGAGACAAGAATTGATAGGAAGCAAATGTTATACAACTTTTCAAACGAGATTTTGAAGCAACCATGAGAAACACTGCCACATTTGTGGATAAAATAAACATTAAAATGAGCAGTGAGTAAGGAGAACCCAGCTTTTGTGCAAAATGATGAGCAGCAAAGTAACACTTTTTCCTAGGAAAAGGAAAAAAAGGTCATCTCTAACAGACAGGTGACTATCCAGGAAAGCAATTAACCTGGAAGCAACATAAGGATCCCAGTGAGAAATGCCATATGTACTTCTAGCACTCTGGCAAAAGCTTTGAAGCAATTATTAGCTGAATAGATGAGGAAGGAAGCAGTTTTATCTCTGCATATGCAAGTGGTGGGGCTGATGCTGAATGACTGCATATGGTTTTGCCATCTTTTAAAAAAGGAAGATGTAAGAACGAAGACCTGCAAAAGATACACAATTACTGGGAAGCCACTGAAACTGGTATGCAGCAGGGAACCACAGGAACCAAGGAGCAGAAGTCTAAAGCCAGACAAAAGCATTTAGAAACAGCAACAAAAATATGATAACACATTTCTAACTGGGAGGAAAATTAATCAGTGGGAACACACAACCAAGGGAAATGGCTGGCTGGCTGGCCCCCATGTTTGGACACTTCAAATCTGTTTAAGATCTGCTAAAGTTAAAAGTGATTGCTGGGTGAAGCTAAAACACCCGAATAAACAAGACCTTAGGTTACATGATCTAAGGGGGTCCTTTCTATCCTCAACTTTCAGAAACACTCTTAACTTGGGACTATCAAACAAGGAGAAAGGGGTTCTAAATGTCCTTCTCCAAAACACCAGAATTTAATTTATTTGTGCACAATGTCCCTATCAGTTTGGGGTACCCCCTTGTCACTTAGATCAATAAGTGCTCTAATGTTGAGGAAAGTTCAAGTTCTAGAAAAGGAACTAATGAATCAAATCCTGTTCCCAACCACAAAGCAGTACCAAGAAATTCAGCTTAAGATGATACTCGTCTCCCACAAGCTGCTACCCCATAAACATGCTCACAAAAAGGCACTAGAGGGTAGACCATGACCTCTGCACAGCTCAAGGCAACTTAGCATATTCCTGTAATTGCATATCCTTCTGACTTGAGATTTCCCCATTATCTAGGTTTAATTTTTTATAGTTAATCATTATCTGACTTCTACAAGCGAAAGTCACCAGCTAGGGAAATTGCTAACCATCTGAATTAAAACCACAAGTGTAAATCTGCTGCGTGCGAGGCAGAGACACAGAGCCAGGCAGAGTGAACATGAGTATGGATGAGCACATGATGTTTTCCTCTGACACCGTTCCACATCATTAGCTGGAAGCTTGCCACCATACCTTTACATTTCTGTTCACCCTACCTCACTTCTCCTTCAAAGTTTTTTTTTTTTTTTTTCCTTCGCCACTACATGGAATTTGGAATATTTAGAGCTATTTAGCTGAATCACAGCAGAAAAGCAGGGGCAAAGACTGTAAGCATTTTTGCACATGAACTTTATGGGAGATTACAGAGCTGATTAACAGCTCTCTGAGTAAAAACTGTCCCATGCCACCCCTACTCTTGCCTATTTATTGCTTTTGATCTATTCATGCCAAAACATTGTTACTAATGAAAGCCATCAGAAAATTGCCTAATAAGGTAATTTAGAAAACAATTCACACTGAACATATGATCAAAAGGCATTTAACTCGCTGTTCCTGCCTCCTTTCCCCGTAAACACATGGCTTAATGGCACTGCTCTGCCTCCACAGGCTCTTGAACATCTGGGAGAAGAGCTGATCAACTGCAGACAACAGTCAGTCCCTAAGGTGTAGACCCAGGAACGAAGGTCATGACAAATGGAATCACTGTGTTGGCTTCAAATTTGTGCCAATCTTCTCCTGACAAGGCATGATGGAAATGCATCTCTCTGGGCCTAACATCTGGAGAACCCTAAATATGTTTTGATCAGGGTCTGACTGGCTTCATTTAAATGAAAATAATTTGAAAGCACCATGGCAAATTTTTTAAATCAATCACACTGTAAACTGCAGCCTAATGCCTCTTTCTGCAGCACTGACCTTGTTTTGCTACAGTGTGAAAGAAGAATCAATATAATAATGGCACTGCAGTAAGAATTCAGCTTGCTCTTGGCTTGCTTTAAATAACTTCACTGTCTCCTATCCCCTTGTTTGTGCCTGCTGTATCAGGTGCTTGCAGTTATTAAAATGAAACCAAGCTGAAAGAAAACATTAAGCTTCTCAAAGCGAAACCCAGCAGTGTTTCTGGCTGGGGTTGCTCACGCCATGGCCACCCGCACAGTTTGCCAGGGGTTGGGGTTCCCCAGGTGTCCTGCCCGCTTTTGTATGCAGAACCCCCCTATCCTAACTTCCTCCAAATTTCTGCTGCAATAACAATTTCTGCTTTGCAGGCTTAAAAAGGACACCCTTTGGGGTGAAGGCAGCCCTCTGGGTGAAGACTGCAGCCAGACAAGAAGACCGTCCCCAAGATGGCCAAGCAGAGGGACAGCGGGTGCCTCGGGCTGGCACCGACAGCCTGGATGCAGGCAGGGATGGGAGAGCAGCCTCCACGCTGCTCAGCCACCCAGGACATGGGAAACCTCCGTCATGGAGGAAGAACCATCTGCTTGGACACGCGCCCAACACCGGGAAAGAGCGAAAGACAAAATATTTGCAGACATTTGCTTTCCGTACAAGGCAAACGTGGCTTTCACGAGGGGACAGGCGCCACCGCCTTCCCTGGGCCTGGCGTCACCGTGAATAAAACGCGAGGTAAATCCTTACTTTGGTAGTGGCCGCCGCGGACGAGTTGGCCACCAGGCTGGTGATGGCCTCGCTGCTGCCGGTGGTGCCCGGCGCCGTGGCCGGCGTGGGCAGCCGGGAGGGCACGATGGGCAGGGGCAGCAGGCCGGGCCGGGCGCTGCCGGTGCCGCCGGCGCCGCCGCTGCAGCTCCCGCTGCCGACGTGGTTGCCGTTGGCGCTCCATTCCCGGCGCTCCCAGCCGGCGCGATAGTCTCTTTCGAAGCGGCTGTGGTGCCGGGACATCTCACTGGAGGGCGGCTGCTTCTCGAAGGGCACTCGGGAGCTCGCCTGCAAAGGGAAAGCAGAGAGAGCACGTGGCAAACGTCAGCAGGGAGGCCCCGCGGCGACGCTCCTGCCCCACTGCCATCGCGGCAGCGCCCTGCCAAGCCCTGCACTAAGGGGCACTGGGGTTTCCTTCCCCTGCACTGAGCCAAACTTGTGCAGGAAGAGGGCAGAGCGGAAGCAAATCTTCCTCAAAACTTCCTCAAGATTTCCTCAGGAATTCCCACAAGCACCTGTGGACAACCACAAGCACGTGGTGGAGAGACCATCCCCCAGGGCCCACCCTGAAGCTGCCCAACATCATCTGCCCACATGTTGCCAGGGGGTACCAAACAACAGTACCCAAATAAAGAAAAATCAAGCCAGAAACAATCATTTGTCAAGCCCTCTGGGAGCAGGAAAATATTCCCGGCAGCTTGCTCTGGCAAGGCTCTCAATAGTCCTTAGATCATTTCTGTGGCTCCTGATATGTCAGCAAATATTAATCCTAAAGCTCAGATAGGGCTAAATCTACCTGCTAAATCTATTCATTGCTTTTCTATTTTTCAAAGTCAAATGCCACTTCACCTTCCCCCCATCCTCCTTCCTGCTAGACCTCCTCTCTGGGAATCCTTCCGGGAAGACTTTACTCCAAAGCACCTGGGGCCACTCCTGGAGTCACTGGTTGCCCGGACAGGTCAACCAAATCTGGCTGCTCCTCTGCTTATGGCTTGATTTAAAGTACTTAATGCACCCAAGACGATCAAATGACCAAATCACCTTGTGTGATCGCCCTGTCCTTATCACCTCCTGCCAGTCTTGCTATTATCTTTTATTAGCCACGATCAAGACGTCTGAACTCCTGTGAGTTGACTCAACTACTACCCCTCGTTTTGGTAATGTTGCATCACCTAAAGCCGCTATGCAGTTCCTTCTGGTAGTTTCCTAACCTGCAAAATGGTGGCAATAATGCAGTTTTCCTAGTTCTGAGTAACAAGGAGTTTGCAGCATTTAGAATTGAAGAAGAGGATTGAAAAACAAAACAAAACAAAAAAACCCACTAAATATATTTATTCACACGAATAAATAATGAATATCTAGGTCACTGCAGCATCTCAATTATTTTATTTGCATCACACAATCTAATAAATTATTTGTAATAATAACATCAGGTCAGTTGAAGCAGTTTTGCTTCACAGATTCTTTAACACAAAACTGCATAATAAAAGTGTCTGTTTATAATGGCTGAGGAGGAGAGCTGGCACCAAGCTCACCCAGAAACTTGAAGATAACAAGCTACTTCAGAGAGGTATTACTTAGCAGTGGCATAAAATAATGGCCCTACCAACAATGTCAGTATTTCTAAAAGGCAAACAACCTCCCTGTTATGACTAAATCTATCCTGTTAAAGGCTCATGTGGTTCCCACAGTCTTCAACCAAAGACTGACTCAAAGAAAGCTCTCCCCAGACCTGCACCCGCAAAGGACCTTGCTGTGCTCCACAGGCTGGAGCTCGTGTTGGGGCTCAAGAAGATGTCAACCCCAAACTAACAAACTAACATTCTTCCCAATGCAAAAGAACCCTTGGTTTGTTTTGGTTTTCTACTTGGGAATCTGATACAAGGGGGTCATTGTTGCTCCCTTAAGATTTCTTCTTTCTTTTACTTCTTTGTGTTCTTCTGATGCTTATGTTCAGAATCCCCTATCCACACCTTCTGGAGGACCTCATGGCAAAGCCACAGATACACACGGACCAGGGCAAATCCAGGGGCACAGAGGTGTCCAGACGCCTCACTGATAACAGACACTTTTGATTTAGTAGAGTGTGAAAGAAAAAAAAAAGTAAGAAGTTTTCCTTCTAGTGGCCACTATCTGAGAATAAACCCGGGATCTCAAGATAGTGAGATAATATTTAAACATTTACATTTAGTTCAGCAGAGAGCAGTGGAAAATCCACTTCTTTGTCCAGCTAGCATATTTTATGATGTTCCCAATAAAAAAAAAAAGAAAAGCGACAGCTCAGAATCCTATTTTCTCTGTGTGTGCCATTAAGTATATGCTGCCTGCTTTAACGTGTCATTTCTGGCTGGGTACAGAGATATTTGACAGCAACAAGATGTGCAGGAAAACCTGAGGGTATAACTAGCTAATAAATGAGTATTCAATTGCCAGTGCTCGTTATTAATTGTTTAAAATTAGAAACAATATAAAATGTTCTCATAAATAGCTGATGGCTGAGGTAAGAAACAGTTTGTGAGCAGGCCGGCTAATTTTTAAATATATTTTTGGATCCACAGTTTATGCTTTGTCTAGGCTATTTTTGTCAGGGATCAGAATAATAATAACAATGCCGAAAATGTACTTGGTACTCATAAGACAACCTTATCCAACAAACTTTCCTGAGCCAAGCATAAGCATCATTTTTTTCTGTGCATGATTTGACACAGGACAGCATAGCACATCCCAAGAAACGGTCCTAAGGAGGTCCATAAAAACATGTGCAGCAAGAACAGGGAGGTCAGCAATCCTGCAGCAAGGATGTACAAGCATTTTCATCCCAACGCAGTTTTCAGTGGTTCCAAAATAACCAATCTCAGGCTACAATTTTCCTTTAGAAGATTTATTTTATTTTTCTTAAGAACAAGCCCTCTGGCTGGGAGAAAGGGAGAAAGGAGAAAGACCAATAATCTACAAATCTCTCCTCTAGTTTCCCCTTTATAAAGTATGCTTATCTCAACACTCCAACTGTGTATGCATGTTTTTCTCTTCTAGCTCCTTAAAATAGCTCGAGGTCCCTAAATACCACTGTGGAAGAGAAGTTTGTTACCTTGTTTTTCAGTTTCGGAGAACCAACACTGCAGTCACTGCCTCGGGTCAGCCTTGGCTGATCATAAATCCATTGACCTCAGTTTTAGGGTCGATTTTTCAGCTAGCACTAAGCTGCACACTACCATATCTGGAGGTTAGTTCCCCATCAGATCAGCTTCAAGCTATCTCAGATATGTCTGTGCTACCTTAGAGCCATAAAATCGCAATGTAGACAGAGCCAGCAATAAAAAGAACATCTGCTTTGCGCATCTCAGCACAAAAGTCCATGGGAGGGGATGCTACATGTGGTTACTGCTGAAAATCTCAGTGCAGCTAATTCAGCTGACATACTATCTAGCGAAGGTGGTAAAGTCAATGAGACAGGCTTTCCCCACTCTCTACTCAAGATGTAATCACTCGAATAGCTGGGCGTCTTTAATCTTGACTGGAAAGGAAATGTCACATAGAATCAAAGGATTTTAGCGTGCAACCAAAAGGAACAAAAATTCTCTTGGGGAGGGACACCACTTACAAGAGGAGGAGAGAAGAGAAACCCACAGCTGTTACTGGATGAGCTGATAAACTCAAAGCAAAATGATCAAATTGGTATTATGGGAGAGCTGTGGAAAAGCTATACGCTAAAGAACTGTCACTGAGCAACCAGAGGAAAATAAAATCCAATGAAAAATCTGAAACAAGGTTTAGGGATATGGCAAAGCAACCAAATGCCTCTCTCAGTCCCTGAAAAATGCATCACTGAGTATGGTTTGGAAAGATCATGCCAAGCTGAGAGAGCCCTCAGGGTTTCAGAGAAAGGTCACACAGGGATCTCAGGAGCCCGGTATGATGATTATACCAAAATGTGACCCTTTGCTCCATAATTTACTTTCACAGCAGGATGGGCTTGGGAGAGACTAGCAGGGTAATGATGCAATTCTGAGAGCCCTTCTGAGGGGTCGGGCAGGCATCACTCTGGCCCTCAAAGAATATAACATTGCAGAAGGTGAGAAAGACCATAACCATTACTCCTGATGAAACCTGAAATGTGGGAGTTCTCCTGCTAGTGAAAATAACTCTTACTACAAGAACGAGCTTTAGAAATTCTCATATAAATAACTCTTCAATGATGAAATCAGAAAATAGCTTCTGCAGAACGTAAGCATCTTGGAGACTGAACTAAGGGACACCTATATATAGGTGTGACTAATTCTCCAAATTTCCCGAAAGCACTTTGACAATATTGAAATTTTCCTCCCATCCTTGCCTTCCCATGGTACTCATTTTGCACCACCTCTCTTCTGCACAACCATTTGTTCCTGGTTTTCGCAGCTTCCCCACACATACCCCGACACGAGAAAAGGTCTAGAGGCATTTGAGATAGCAGCGTGCTAACTACGGGCCTCTTACTGGGTTCAAACAGATCACGGTTGCCGAATTATTAAGCTTAAGTGATTACCATTTCATTTTATGCCCAATACATTTAACACAGCCCTTCCTCCCCCAAGCCCAAAGCACTCACTGTTTTGCAGAAAAAAAATTCCTATTCATGTTCCCCTAAATGAGAGCCCATCTTGAGCCTTGGAGCAGCTTTTCCCCGTCTCTGCACGCTTATCTAGTCAAGGTCTCCTTAAAATGTCTGTCCTCGCAGATATAAATACAAGGAAAAACAGGCTTTCAGCCAGTCTGAGAGCTAGAGAATCAGATTTCTTAGACTATAGTCAACTTCATTAAGTGACTTCAAAAATAAAGGTCAAGCTTTTAATTTAAATTTTTCCTGGGTAAGCATTTGTTTCTAAATTTACCATTTTAAATAATAACATTAGAGAAATATGATCAGCAAGAGAGGCTGAGAGACATAGCTACGGAAGCAGATACACAGTCATTAGGGAAATGGAAGAAAATAAGAGAGAAAGAATCTGAAACATTAAAATAAGCAGCTAAATAGCCTTATGCATTTCCAGACTGGATGAACAGAAGCCCAGATAAAACAGCTTATTAGAAAGCTTCACAATCAGTTAAGTGCATGCAAAGCATAAGTATTTTATGAGATCCACACAAAAAAAAAAAAAAACAGGGATGAGTAAGAAGGGAGAGATTTGCTGTAATCAGATCTAGCATGAAGAACTGTAACTGATAAAGAAGAAGAGGTCTAAGTGCCTAAGCGTGAATGATTTCAGATATACGCTGCAGGGGGAATGTTCCGGGATGCAGTTTTATCGGAGCGTGCCAACACAGGAGCCTCTTCCTGAGGCACACGGCCGGAGACACCCGCTTACGTATAAGACATGGAAATATATCAGTGCTACAATGAATTCTGGATGAAATTTCATGGTAAGGTTGCAGATTGACATAAATTACACACATGTAAATGCGACCTAAAAATGTTACAAATAATACAGCGTGTGGGTAGACCTGGCACCTCTAGGAGCCAGTTCTTGCTTTAGGAATGTGACTAACATGAATGTTTTATTCGAGTTCAATGTTCTTTATAACCAATGAAGTCTTTCTTAGAAACATGTAGCATCGTTGTTATAAGCCTACATGGATCTGACTAATCCATTTTCACAATTTTGACTTAAGTTCCTTTTTTTTTCCGTTTGGGTAACTTCATTGAAAGGCTTCTTTGTTAGACGAAGGCAGTAGGAATCCAATCAAGAGATTCTGTAAAGCTGAACTCACAAGCAGCTGTGTAGAAAGATAAGACCCAGAAATATTTGAGGGGCAAGGAAACAACTTTATTATCCAACAAGGTCTACTTTTGTAAACCCCCGATTTAGTCTTGTAAACAGTTGTAAAGCTCTCATAAAATCCAAGAGAAGGCAGAGGGACTTGAGCTGCTTTGCTAAAATCAGATTGCTAAATAAAAAAAAAGGCGAGGGGGGGGAGAAACGCCCAAATCCCAACCCTGTAAGTGATAACAGAGCACAAGATTTAAGAGATTATATAGGATTTAATTTTCCAAATATATGCAGGAGGAGGCAATGCTTTGGGACATATTAAAAGAGAACCAGAACAGCAACACAACAGTCTTCTCAGGATAGAGTTCACTATGTAAGATCCACAAATTAGATCTTCTGATCACAAATATTGTAGAAAAGTGCATATACTTTTGTCTATGGAAATTTTCCCTTTAGATAAGTAAAAACACAGAGAAACCTGACTATCCAAATAAGCAATGCCAGACACATTGAGAGTGCATCCCTACTTTTCCAGTTTGAGTTTCCTCTCCCTCAAGTTAGGTGAGTGTGGCCTTCCAAAATATAATTTAAAATGTATTATTGAATTTATTTAATGTGTTACTTAAAATGTATATATATGTGCATGTATATGTTTTATTACTAAGGTTCTTGGAAACTGCAAGTGGAAATTTATCATTAATATGATCATTTTCCATATTCCATCATTTGCTGTCAGATGCCAATTCCTTTACAACCTGAGCAGGGGAGATAACACCACTAAATCCTGCAATTTACTGATCCGGAGCAGCAGCAGGGTGACAAAAATTCACAGCGGTCTGGAGCCATCTGCACCCTTCGTGCTCATGCTGATGGAACAGAAGATGAAGGCACCTCCCATCCGAAGCAGTGCAACGTGCCAAATTGGGTGCACATAAAATTACTGGGTTATTATAAATTATCAGTCCCAGGGGTTTCCTCTCATTGGGTCTGGCTGTCCCCCACTTTCCCATGGCATGTCGCAGAAGTCCCCCCAGAAAGCTCCAAGCAGCCCCTCTGTTTCAAAAACAACATTTTAGCAGCCACTTGTTGCAGATCCTGGGGCTTTGCAAAGTCCTTCTGGAGCGACGTGACTGGAATTTTGCACAGTAATTACCAAAATGGAAATTCCCCAAACCTTTACCCGAAGCAATCCTGTCTTCCACCAATGTCTAGAGAGGCTCCTGGACATCCAGCACCGTCTGGCCCACAGCCTCACGACGGCTCCCGTTGGGGACCGGTAGAGGCAAGACAGGGACGCGGCTACGTTTCTTCTGGGCAAACAGGCCACGCTCGCAAGGGGCATGAAGCGGCTGCCAGCACCTGACATACAGAATCTTGCCTCAGACTTCACAGTTAATAAAGCAGAAATGTAGAATAAGCTACTGTCAGTGTTGCCAAATGTCACAAATTAAATCTCGCAAAATTTAATTAACAAGATCTTGGCTCTTTTGGAGACGGTTTCCTGGGGAGGAAGAGGGAGGTGGGGGCTACATCTTCAGATTACATTTGGACAAGGCAGGAGAAATTCCCTTTGATTTACTGCCATCCTCAATTTTCCGGCCCTCGGGGACGGCTGCTCAATTGGTACAACGGAGAGAACCACAAGGCCAGTTCTCCGCCATGGAAGGGGTTAAATACAGCGTATTTCACAGCAAAAGCCAGGCGAAATACCAGGATAATATTGCTGCAGACCTGTATAATAAAGAGTTCACATTTAAAAAGCTTCAGCTAGCACCAGGGTAGAGTAGAAAATTTTCTCTTTCAGGCTGGCTGCCCTCTGACCACACGCAGCTTTCTGACCCGTCCTCTTCCAAGGAGACATCGATCACTCCTCCAAATAAATCCCACATGGGCACATCAGCATGAAGGAGCTACCAAGCACTCGGCACATCTATGTTCTCTGTGTATTCCCATGAGACGATTGCTTGCTCTGGGGACACACATGAGGACGGAGTGGCCTTTCCCTGGCAGAAGGCGCTGGGTTTTGCTCATCATCAAGCAGATGATTGGGGCCATCACGTCTAAATGCCGCGGGTTCCCTTCCTGGTGCACACCAGGTCAGCATGTCCAAAGCTGAGTTAGCGCTGGGCTTCATCTGCCCCTACCAGTCACATCTCATCACCTCTTCACAGACTAACTAGCATAATTTATATCTTCTTGGTTTACTTTTATTTTATTTTATTTTATTTTATTTTATTTTATTTTATTTTATTTTATTTATTTTATTTTATTCTTTGAAAGATGATGCTTCAAGAACAAGAAGGACAGTGCCTGTTAACACTTGCAGTATCGAAAGTGAATTAATACCACTCTCAGTATCAAAATTAACTCCTTTCACCTTGTTCCTGTGCCTCCTGCAAGCTATCACGGCATCACTTCTTCCACCATCCTTTCTTGCTCCCTCTTGCTTAAAATCGCCACCGGTGACTCACGTTTTATCTTTTCAACTGCCGGAGGAAGGCCGCTTGCAGAACGAAGTAAATCAGCCACCGACCTTTTCTAAGCTAGAGGTCTGAAGCTTTTAATCAGCTGCTTCAGGGATAATGTAATTAAATAGGAAAGAGTTAATTTCTCAAAGGCAGAGGCCACTCCAAAAACCCCTCAAGATAAGTTAGGTGCCTGAAAGCCTTTAAAACTCAGGAGGAGGAAGCAAATCACTTTTGCTAAGCACCTGCTTAAGCACGGATTTAAGAACACGACGGACCGAGGTAAGAACGTAACTTTGAGACTTTCAGATTTGCCAGCGCTGGCCACAGTGTTTGCACTTTATCCCGTGTAACCATCATTTATTTCCGTTCAACCAAAGCTGTCAAACACTCTCCACGCAGTCGTGTAGCGAGAGCCTTAAACGCCCGCCAAGCGCCAGTACAGCAAACATCTGGCCTCGCTTCTGTTCCATGGATTTGCCAAAAAGCGAGTCTGACAGGTTTCCGTGTTGTTGCTTTTTCTTTTTTCTTTTTCCCCCCCCTCTGCTGTGCCTCAGGTTATTTTCCTTAAAATGAAATCATTAAATCGGGGAGAAGGAGCGGAGGAAGGAGGAGTAAGAGGAAGCCATGGAGCCTCTGAGTAATTTTCCAGTGGGACTGATGTTGCTAAGAATTTGTGCTGCCGCGACTAGTCAATCATTACGAGAGTTATTGAAAAAATGAAGGAGAAAAGCAAGGAAAAAAAGGGGGAAAAAAAAGAAAACTACATCTAGCAAAGTGCACTGGCATGGAGTGAAGGAAAACCACACATGCTGTTCTATAAACGAGAAGCTCCGTTTACCCCAGCATCTTCAATACCAATGCAAAGTGTATTAACATTACGAATGAAAACTACTGCTCCCGTATTTCGAATTTGCTGTAACGTGGCGGCAGCAGCTCCTCTCCACCTGCCCCTTCCTCATCAGCCAAATTCCTGCAAATCAAGGTGAAATAATGCACTGCTATGGTGGGGGGGGGGACACACAAGATATTCACTGGCGACCAAAGTGAAACTAAGAAACTCATTTCACTTTGCTGCCTTGGGCAAGGGGAGAGAAACGCAAGTCTCGGGAAAGCAAGACAGCAGATGCCTCGTCAAAACCTGCTTGCAATCTGCTCTCTTTAAATGCCATTTTGGCTCGCAGGACAATTTTGGAAGCAAAACAAAAGGGCAACAACAGAAGAGGAGACAGGGAGGGTCTGTGATTCTGCAAGACGGAGCCGCGCCGAGCACCGGCTTCCCGACAGGAGCGGAAGAGCCTTGCTCCATTCATCCTGCCAGTAGCAAATTTATCCAGTAGATGTCAACACCGGCAAAAAATATGTGTAAATCCACCCTGCGCAGCAGCAGCAGCGCCTGCCGCTTACAGGAGTGCGTCACAGAGTCTAAGATCTGGAAGCAGCACGTACTGATGTGCTGCTGCCCCATCCCCACGCACGTCTGACCTGACCCACCTGTCAAAAAGCACATGCCGACCTAAAATAACGTATTTCTTGCTTTCGGATTTTTTTTTTTTTTTTTTCTGGAAAAAAAGTAAAATTAGCAGGTGATCACAGGAGACAGGAGCAAATTTTTCTGGGGAGCAGCAAGAGTGGGGAAAACACACACTGCAAAGCGGCTCCTCCAAGCAAGATCTTCCTAGCTCCTAAACAACATCTGAGGAGACCTGTCCACTTTTGACCTCTCCCTGCATGGCGATTCCATGGATTTTGCTCATTCAAGGAGCATCTCCGGTGACCGGCGCTTGCCACGCTGACCTCAGGCCAGCAGATACTTGTTGTTCCTGCAAGGTTTTCTCTTTGCTGCAACGCACCAAGGACAGGGGGCCCTAGGCCTTTTCGTGTCGTTATCACTCAAACAGCTGAATTTGCTGACAACTTTTAACCATGCATAAAAAAAAAAAAAGAAAAAAAAAAAAAACCCAAGGCCACTGCTGTTGACACTTTTACATCTACTATTAAGATCCGACTGTTTGCACAGCTTGCGCGCAGAATCTGAAGCACAGATTTCTGTTTCCTTTTTGTTTATTTTTAGATAAACCTTGTGTTTCTACTCTGCAGTGTTTGCACTTGGCTGCTGAGCGTGCAGTAATCACATACATTATATGCACTGCTTAGAGACACTTCACACCCGAGCCCATCAGGATTTTTTTTTTCTTTATTTCTGGATAGACAAAAAGAGAAGGAAATAATGGATCATTTCCCTGACTGATTAATCTTTCCTCGCGTTGCCATTTTCTCTTCCTTCCCCCATAAACATTAGGATGAAAACCAAAAGTATGTTGTGACATCTACCAGTGACACATTGAAACAAGCTACTTCATTATTGCTACCCAGCTTACTAAGCACTTCGCTTCCACCAAGAGCTAAAAAATTTCCAGGAGAACTAAATAAATACGTTTACTCCGAAGACTTGGCACTTGGGGCACAGAAGCAGAGCTGGAAAGACTGTTCCTTATATATAAACCTGACTGTTCTTAAGAGAAACATCTATCCATATAGCAGTAATAGTGTAGTTGTGGCTTATCTAATCAGTTTGGGCTGAAACGCCAGATCTCTGGGGACGCAGAATCAATGGTCAAAGGCAGATGTTGTGAATTAGCACGATCTGAGCAACTCTTGGGCATCAACAGGAGTCAGCAGGAGCAATTCTTTTAATTATTGTCAATGTTTCCTTTGAATCTCAGTCTCAAAGAAATAGCAAAAACTTCTGATTTGCTGTGACACCTTGATTGCTGCGCAGATGACTCACAGCACCGTTTCTCTTCGCTTTACAAATTTATGGATTTTTAAGGGTAAAATGCACAGGAGACTGCTGTGATCACCCTGCTGCGACGCTGCAAATAACACAGCCCCCGTGGCCAGAAACCTGCGTGTCTGACAGGAGACCGTGCGTGGGATCGAGATGGATTACACACTAAATTATCACACACGTCTGAACGTGCCTGATCTACGCACGGACCCCCAAAGAGTTTCTCCCTCAAAACAAACCCTGGTTATTGCCATGGACCTCCAAACTGATTTCATCACCATTTTTTTCCCCTATATTTTATCAAAATCAATCTTTTTTCATCTTGAAACCACTCAGTGCCCAAGGCTCTGGACACAAAATAACCCACTCGTTCCCAGAAAGGTTCCTCCCTGATGCCTTTCTCTAGGACTAGATTCCACAACAGCTTGGAAAACCAGGAGTAAGCAAGGACCTGCTGAGAAAAAGAAGGAATATTTCTCCTTTCCAGAGTCCAGGGGAGCCTTCAAGCAGGCTCCCAAGGTAGTCTGTGCACTCTGCTCCTCTGCTATAGTCCAGAGGAGGGACAGAAAGGACGGATCTTGTATAACAGGCACCATCATAAGGGAAACCTCCAACTACAAAGGCTCTTTTTTTTAATTACTCCCTTTAAAGACACTTTATTCCCAGTTTATTGCCATTTTTTTGCTCCATGTTCTTTTGTCTCTCCACTTCTAAACACTTTCTAAGCCACCGTAAGTGTATAAAGCTGCGTGGTGAAACAGCCCTCATTCCCATGGAGTGCTGTGTCTATAATTTTCCTGAAAAAAGGGTACATCCACCAGATTTTCTGGAGCTTGTAAGTAAATAGTGACATCCCCTTCATTAGACACGCATTTGGAAATAACGCCTGCCTATATCCAGAACTCTCATCTCCCAGCATTGCCAGGATGGACCCATGACATGCTTGAGCAGCACGGCCAGGTTAAATGGATTAATTGATTTAGAAAGCTTCCTTGTTTTTGTCTGATATTCTTTTAGCAGATGGTCCTTAGTTTGTCATTTTACTGAATCCTATCATTTTCTGAAGGTTAATTTCAGAGGTCACATTACTAATTTTTTAGAGATGGATGCTCAAGTGACAAGTTTCATTCAAGACTCTGCATACACACAGTTTGGTCGGATGTGCCTTCACCCCTACAGTCACAGTCTCCAGCAACCCTACACGAGGTATCCAGTTCTTTGCATTTTAATACAATGCTAAGCATTTATGTAGCACTCCTGGTCTTCACAGCACTTTACAAACACTAAATATTTAATGCTCAGAGTATCCTTCTTACTCACAGCCCCACTTTACAGGTAGGGAAACAGAGTCACGGGTTAAGTGGTTTTGTCTCAAGTCACACCACAAAATACAGACAGATGCAAGACACAAAAATGTGAGCTCTGGATTTTCATTTTTTCTCTCAAAATTAGACCAGCCTTGTCCTTTCACTTAGACAATAATAACAGTAATAATAATGAAAATCCCTATTCTTGTTCAGGGAGAGTTCCTCCTACTTGGAAGTTCTGGAAAGAAAAACAGAGTTCCAGAAAAAGTCCAAAACAAAACAAAATAAAACAGCAACCCTCTTCCTTACCTCCCACCACACACAAAAGGAAAAGCATCCCAAAATGGTCCAGGGAGACATCTACCAGCTTTATAATCTATAGTATTACTTGATAGCACCATATAGAAAAAACACAAATGTACAATATTATCAACAAACCGTTCACCTACACAGAAAAGGGCCAGGCAGCAAACAGTTTTTCCACATCATTTATATGTGTATGCATATCTATATCTATATAATATAAAAACACACACATATATGTATATTTACATGCACACACATATATATGCACACATACATATATATATGTTCAACCACCATCTAAGCCGAGAGCAGAGACTTTCCAAACGGAGAGGAATTTGCAATTTAAAAACTGAAGTACGTTCCAAAATGGCATCGCTAAAGAGCTTTAGCGTTTGATAAGAAGATTACAATATATTCAATTGCGCACAGCAAAAGCCTTTTAAAATAAAGCACAGGAACACCGAAGCCAGGCATTTGCATCACGATAACAAGGAGCTAATCGGCCCGCGGAAAAGGTGCGTCCTGCTGCCGGGAGCGGGCAGGAGCCAGGCCGATTTCGTAACTCAAATAATGAGTGTTTTTTTTAGCTTTACCATTTTTCTTAATCCAAGCGGGAGGCCTAAACACAGGCTGTTTGTGGCATTAACTGCATTTCCCTTCTGGGAACAAATGCTCCGTGTCAGGCTGGTCCTAGACATCCCTCTAACCGAGCTGAGGGAGGGCTCCTGCCCACAAGAAAGCTCGTCTCTTCTCCCCATGTCCACAATCATACAGCCAGAGCACAATATCTTTCCCAAACACCTTGTTATCCTCCAAAGGCTCCTCATTTTATAGAAGTTTCTTCTTGGAAACATCACCCTCTGGCTGAACCCGGCTACAACCCAGGAGCAGGTCACCCGTGTGAGTGGAGTGCGGGATTACGGCTGGGTCAGGTGTAAAAAGATTTCTCCTGGGGTCTGCAAACGCGTAAGAAAGATGAGCACAATGACAACCCACTTAAAGGCTAAATATAAATTATACCCGTGCTACTGTGGCTCTGGGACCACCATATCCAGACTCCTCAGAGAGCTGTTTAACCCGGACAGAAGCTTCTGAGGTCAAGAGCTGTGATCGTCCCTGCTTCACAGCTGACAAAGTGAGGATGGAGAGAAGATGGACCAAGGCTACAAGAAGCCCTTCAGTAGGAAAAGCTGAATCCAGGTGCAAAACCACCTCAAAAAGATACAAACACCCTCAAGGCTCATGTCCTTAACAGTCTGTAGGACATGGCCCTTTGGCTAGTAAACTTACCTAGTGCTTAAAGTTCTACTTTATCCAAGCCAAAGGGGACATCATTTTGGTGTGCCAAGATGCTGGGTGCCCCCGTGAACATGATATTGGGTTTTAGGTGGCACAAACGTTTTAACCCCCTTAGCCAAAAGGCAAGGGATGGTCTGACACCTCTGCTCCCTCTGGGATGTCTTGGTGAGTTTGGGAATCCCTTTGGCTCAGCTCAAGAGTTTGCAGCGCGCTGGAGCTAAAGGGGGAGAGCCAGGAAAAGCAGCAAGGACTTGTGCCCGCCGAGGACTTGGCTCTGCCAAGAGATTGTGGGTGGACACGGAGCTGCCAAACCTGCAAGGGACGGCCTGGCTGTCCCCACCACTGCTGCTTTCAGCAACGAAGCCACCAGAGATGCCAGGTTCCCCCAGCAGGGTATTCAGCAACCAAGCCAATACCTTCCCTAGGCGCCAACACGCTCACTACTGCACAAAGTCCCTGCTCAGACTTCTTTTTTTCTTTTTTTTTCCACTCCTTTTCAGTTTCAAAAATTACAGCATTTACACAGGCGCTGGTAAAATATTTTCTAGCACTGCCGTAAAACAGCGGAGTGGAGGCAACACACCAGCGATATGGAAGCTGTGTCATTATAATACGCAGCTTCTTGGCTATAAATTACATTGACCAGCTAAAGTACAGGTTACAGTAAAACCTGCACAACTCATGGTGTGCCAGTAATATGCACATGGCTGGGGGAAGAGGGAGTAAAAAACATCAATTTCCCCGTAGATTTTAATACACTTAGCAAAATGGCCAAAATTAAATTCCTTTAGCTGCAGGGGAGCCAAACCCTATTAAAAAAAAAATAGAAAAGGAGCAATATGACGATGCAGGTGTGCCACAGCCACGGAAATTCCCACCAGCGCTGCTCCAAAGTGCTTTTCAGGAAAGCACGAAGCTCAGCCTGCCCTCGCAAGTGGGTTTTTTTGTCTCCATGTGCTCCTTCCCCAAAACACCCGATCACACTCCACCTCCTTCCCCGTTCATGATGCAGAGCCCAACCGGATTTGTCCCCTAAGGGATAAATTCATAATTTGTTAAGCTTCTAAGCCTCATTTTATTCCACAATCCACAAAAAAAAAAAAAAAAAAAAAAAAAAGAGATGCTCCCTTCCAAAGAAGCGATTTGGCAGAAACCTCCATAACAACCTCTAACAACTTTCTCTCCTGGCTCTGCTATCCGCTTGTGGGGAGTTTTAGCATTGCACACTTTATTTTATTGGCTTACAAGAGAACATTTTGGTGACCAGTGGGAAACCAACCAGCAACTAACCATTACCACGTGCTACGGGGTTCACGGCGTTAAGCCACCGCAGTCCAATTCATTCCCCGCCACAGCTGAGCCCTTGAGGGCAAAAGCTGGGCCAAAAGCGGTGATTACCCTTTTGTAAGGAACAACAAAGCACCGGCTCTCCATAGGGTATTTTTAAGGACGGCATACATTAATTTCGTCTTTTCTATGCTGCCTCCACACACCCACGGCTGCCAACGCGGCAGCGTCTGAGCGCTGAATTTCCCCACTTAGCGGCTTAAGAGCCACGAGACACGTTTCCATTGCGCTCCTCCTGCCTGGGCCTGAAAGCGTTTAAAAAGAGGGGAAAAGAAGAAAAGAAAAAGAAATCCCCCTTCCATCCAAACCCAGCCACCTTCCTGCAGTTGGCTTCCCAGCTGGAGCGGAGCCAGGAAAATCCCAGGTGCTGGGGAGGTCCTGGCGGGACCGCATCCTCGCAAGGTTTCCATTCCCAGCGGTGAGGCTCTCCCGGAGGCAGCTTTGGCTGGAGATGTGGGGAGAGGAAGGAAGGCTAAAGCCTCCCGATGGCCTGGATTTCCCCAGGAAGGCAGCACGGAGCGCCAGGGCAGCGTGCTCTCGGCAGCCGGCTTTGCTACGGCGATGGGCTCCCATCGGAGCCAATTAGGGTGACGGCTGCGGACGCAGGTACAACGCGCCGCGACGGCTGCTCGTCCCTCACCGCGCCTGTCACTTCGCCTGTTGCAGGAGGGGAGTTTAATAGAGCAGGCCATTCCCCAGCTGCAGGACAGCATCACTTGCCATATAGGCACATATGGCGTGAAGCGCGACGCTGCTGAAGTCAGATCGAATCCCGAGGGGAAATTTTTGACGGCGGTGCTCTTGGGAAGAACTGGGGGGAAGAAGGAGAGAGAAATGTGGTGGGGTGAACGTGGTGCATAGGTCTGACATTAAAAGGGAATTGTAAAGCTGAACAACAGCAGAAAAAGAGCAATATCCAGATCTCAAAATTCCTCATCCCGTGTCAAATTGCACATTTTCTTTGGCTTGAGCCGCTCTGCCGATGGAGCCACAAACACTTCTTGATCCTGATTTTCATTTCATGCAGGTCTAGGCTAGAGGAGCGTTCAGATCGAGGGTCGGCATCGGCCTCGTCTCTAATTAGGGCAATTTAGTTTTTGAAACGTGCTACCTGAGACCCGCTGATGTTGCTTCAGGTCGTGCAATGTGCTTCAAGCTGCTTCCGTGCACCTCACAGGGCCACGCTGAAACGCTCGGCTTGTCACTCCTGCGGAAGCGGCAGGGTCAGGGCGTTCGCTGCAAAATACTCCTGCGATGGAGTGGATTAATTTAATGAATGCCATTTACCGCAGCGGATGTGACAATGATTTGATGTTTTGTTACAATTAGGACTCATTAGCCAGTTACTTTTTTCTTAGGCACCTGATACCATAATAGATACAACACATATCAGAGACAAAGATCGGAACATTTTCTTTTATGAACGTGAGGGAAGCGAGAACGGAAACGGCTCAGTATTCGGCTGCTTGAGCCCACAAACTTCCCAACATGAACCAGTCTCCAACCAAACACCTGGGGCTGAGCTGCTAATTCCTAAGGCCCAAGAAGGCTTTTGAGAAGCAGCTCCAGCAAGGGCTTCGGTGCTTCTTTTTCCCAAGCTCCCGGAGGTCCATCTGGATGGAAACACCACCTAAAATTACAGTTTTAATAACAATCCCTTCTCTCTCAGCAAGTATTTGAATTTGCTGAGGGGTGACCTCCGTGCTGCCCTGCTAATGCAATATCTCCTGTTCCTAGGGAGAACAGCAGCTCATTCACTTCACACAGTTAACGCAGAGCAGAGCGCTCAACACCGAATGCTCGAGACGAAATCCCCTACTAAACAGAACACATATTGTCAAATAAAAATGGTATTGGCCAAACCCTGCGAACAGGAATGGGGGGATGCTCCTGGAGTTTGCAGAACATGACAGCTCGAACCAAAACTAATGCAATCGTCCAAGCCGGGAGCATTTAAAACCTGGGTTGCAAGGTGGTACAAAAAGGTTCCACAAATCATTCAAAAAAACAAAACAAGAAAAAAAAGAAGCAAAAAACCCCTCAAAGTCCCACAAATTTAGAAGATATAATTTTAAAAAGTAAATAAATATAGGTATTAAATGAAGAAGGAAATCTCTGAATCTACAAATAAATAAGCAACAATTCCCTTAATATTCAGCTGTGATATCTTTTCCACAGGTTTTCTGAGTATTTTTTGTCTTTTAGTTAAACATAATGCAAGACGTAATAGCGTAAAACTTCCAGAATACAGAGTTATGAGTGACACTAATTTAGCAACAGCAAAACCCACAAATACAACCCCCACACCAAAAAAAGGCAACCTGAAAAGTTTATTGTATGACTTTGTAATTTAAAAGAAGAAAACTCCAAAATATAGAGGTAAACAAGAAAAAGAAAGGGAAAAGAACTAAAATTTTCCNAAAAAAAAAAAAAAAAAGGCAATCTGAAAACTTTCTTGTATGGCTTTGTAATTTAAAAGAAGAAAAGTCCAAAATATAGGGGCAAACAAGAAAAAGAAAGGGAAAAAGAACTAATTTGACTGTTCTTGGGCAAGTTCACCTCATTCATCTGCATCCTGCCTGGGATAGATGGGCGCACACTTGCCAAGAAAGACAAAATCACACAGACCTGTCAAAACTTCCACTTGTTGCTGCCTCTGATTCTTTTGGATCAACAGTTCAAGTCAGGGCAGTCTTGAGAGGCAAGAAGGCAGCAAAAAGTAAGAAGAGCAGATTGGGAGTCCCAGACCCAGGCTCGTCACAGCCCACCTTTGGCTGGAACAACCCACCCTTGGCTTAAAACTACTTCTAGGACCACGTGCCTCAACACCAATAGGCAAATTAGAGCAGTAATGTGGCAATAAATGAAATACGAAGTTTATTCTGTTTTTCTCTATAGTGGAGAGTTCATAGAAAAAAAAAAAAAAGGTAATAAAGATCCTGCTCCCTCATGCCCTGCCAGGAGAGTTATAGCCCTACGAAAATCACTCACATTAAAGATAAGGTGAGAGCTCCAACTTTATATTCATTTTTATCAACTCCTTGAAAAGTGCTTTATTTTAATAGGTATTTCTGCTAACAATAATAAACCCTCTTATCTGTAAGGAAAAGGAAGACAAAAAAAAATGCATCATAAATCTTAGTCATGCAGGCTAATAATCTTCACAATCATCCTTTTAACATGGAGAGCACCTGTTAAGTCAAGGGCTTTCTTCCTGCCACTTTTGGGATGCAGCCTTCACTCAGTTCTTGTTATGGGAGTTTTCAAACCAACTGCAGTGGGAACTGTAGGGCCATAGAAGTCTTCAAGGGTCTCTGAAGCCCAAGAGTGAAGGCACCCCTAAATCTTTAATTAGGGCACCCCTAAATCTTTAACTAGGGACAAGGGAATAAAGAGTCACAAGTGCTGACAAGGTTTAACACCCTGTACCGGGCCTTGTCTCTTGGTCTCTCCAGTGCGAGTGTCTCAGGTGTCCATAGCAACGTAATTTTGTTTATTAAAAGCAGAAGAGTTATGGCAATGATTACGTCAAACCAGAATATACAGAGGACCACATGTTTCCAATACTTTTACAGAAGGCACACTGAAAAACATCATTTTCTTATCTTGCAATTACCTAGGATATGCCTTACAAGGTGCCTTTATATATGTTTAAAGCCATTTTATTCCAAGAGATGCACAGCTGATTTCAGGGGAGGATATGTTTTCCATGATGCATTACGGTATAACTAAATTTATTTTTTTAAAGAAGAAGAAGAAGTGCAAATTATTACAACAATGCAAACTATTATTGTCATAACACTCTGAAGTAGCATGGATTTAATACTACAAATGCTGTATTCATCACAATCTCATTTGGCAGTAGTGTCATTTCACAGTACTTTATTATACAAACATTCCTTCACAAGCGATGCCATCTCACCGAAGAGGTAGAGAAACCAGGGCACTTCCACTCCCAGCTATCTCTATTGCAGTTCTCTATCAAGTTCTTTGAAAATAAACACGGTCACTCCACTCCCCTTCCATGCTTCTTCCAAGTTAGAGTACAAATGTAAACCTTTCTGCTTGAGAGATGGAAATTTTACACAAAAGCAGAGTAAATTATACCTTTGGTCAGATGGAGAAATCCGCAAGTGACCTACCCAGCATCACTAAGTCACAGAGTGAAAGGAAAAGTCAAATGCCGCAGCATTTGCCAATGCAGCAGGTCTGTGCTCTCGCCACTGGATAATGTTGCTTCTCCAGCTCTTAGATAAGATAGCTTTATTATTATTATTATATCAGGTGATAATATCAAAATAAAAAATAAAATAAATAAAAATAATTAATACTGTTTTATTATTTTAAAAAGTGGGCAATAATTTTTCATCTCCTATCCAATGTACAGATGCAACCAAGAAATCCAGTGTAGCTCAATGGTAAATTGCATGGTAGTACATGTCACACAGCTTAGGCTTTTCTGCTGGCCCCAAAACGTCTCCCACCAGCAAGGAGAAAAACTGAACTGAGAAGTATTTATAGTGAACATGAATATTTGAGGAATTATTTTGATGACAAAAAAAAGCAGCTTGCAAGCATAAACTCCCAGTCATATTCTATAAGCCTGCAAACTCAATGTACTAAAGTAAATGGTCTATTTTAAACCACAGTTTTAACTTGAATTACTTGGCTAGCTTTTCAAAGCACCATCCATAGGGATGGTTATGGCTAAATACTGCGAGGAATTACGATAGAGGCAGCCAGACCAAATAATATCATTTTCAGAGATTTCAGGAGGTTCACAGCGAGCAGAGGATACTTTCTACCTCTAGGGAGAAAAAAGAAATCAAACCAGCCGTGTTCAAGTGTTATGAAGTTCTTGACATTACCAACGAGAGGCAGAAACCCTTGTGCACGGGGGCGGTGGGAAAAGATCCTCCGGGTCTGGAAAGAAGAGACGCTGGCAAAACCCGCAGAGTCAGCAGACACATTCATTGGCTGCTAATCATATTTTTGCTGAACAGAAGCTTGAGATTTGATCAAAATTGGACCTGTGTCTTACACAGAAGTCAACTTCTGTTTAAATTTTAGTAACTTTCCTTGCCTCTGTTTTTTTTTTCCCCTTTTTTATTATGACAAGCTGAAGAAAATTATTACCATGGGAAAATGTCTAAGAGGTCCAAGGATGTTTCTTATGCATTTCTAACAATTTACCTGAGGGAGTGAAACTGCAAATCTTTGAGACAGTTTTTTTTTTTTTCAGTTAATATATTAGAACTAGCCTAGAAACAGACTTGTTTGAAAATAAATAAATTTAAAAAGCCTTTCCCTTATTAATTCAGTACAAACACATTTCGATGAGCAGATTTCTGAACAAAACTGCTCACATTTCCTTGCTTGGACAATAGGTTTTTGCTGCCTTGATATAAACTCTTTTTATTCTGGAATTAAGACTGTCTACACACAAACTCGCCAGACAACAACTGAACTCATTTTTGAAGCCCAATTTAATTACGTTGGTGCCAATAAATTCATATCAGCTTTTAGTTTTACAACTACTTAAAAATGAAAAATATAAGCCTTAAAAAAAGCTCTTTCTTTGAAGTAGTTTGTATTTACATCAAACTCTTCCAGTATGGGTTAGCTCTCAGTTTCTGTTGTTAAAAGTACTAAAAAAATTTTCTTTAAACAAAAATAAAACTTCCCCCAAATAATTCTTATAGGCTTCTGGATCTCTTCACAGGATTTTTGTGAAACCATCCACTTTATATCTATGATATTCCCATATATTTCCATATCTATCAAGGACACGTGGACCTTTGGGAAGGCAATTTTGCCGTGACACCCGCATGAGACTGAAAGCTAAATAATACGCAAATAGAGATGCAAAAATATAACACAGATCCCATTCTATCCTTCTGTCAGGCCTCTCTTGATAACCAGCGTATAAAAACCAATTTGATTAATTTTCTTTGAAATCTGAAGGAGAGCCCCAGTAATTTTCAAAGGGAGCACAGGAGTTTTCAGAATAATCAATTTTTCTTAGTAAAAATTCTGCAAAGTGGCATTGGGAGAGGATTAGACTTGGTCTGTGGAATCTGGATGCAGATTTATTTACGACAAGTCTACTTATCTCTCCATAATAAACCAGGGTATCTTACGGTTCTTCCCGTAAGTGCATTAAAAACGAGCCCTATTCCACCTCTGCACCACGCCGATCACACGCCTTTTGTCCTCACGTTGTGAACACGATGCTGTTATTTCTGATCTGCTGAAAGTGATTTTTGGTTTCTTCTCTTCCAAGTAATTTTACACTGATTTCTCAGCTAGCACTGGCGAAACCTGGCGTAGGAGAAAAGTTGGGGGGCGGGAGAGGGGTGACCCCCAAGTCTTTTGGCGTGGGACAAGCCAGGAGCTGACAGCCCATGGTGACACCGTGGGTGGCTCCAGCCTCTAAAGCACATGGGAAGCAGCGTCCTTTGGTATGTGACAGCGTGGTGCCCAAGGAGCTCAGCAAAGAGTCATCATGACGCTGTCTATGGGCTCTGTGAGCGCTCCAGTGCCAGCAGCTCTTATCAGCACTGAAACTTGAAGGCAACCACGCACTGCTGCCTTCTTCAACAAAAGCTGCGTTTTATCCCACTGCAAATATATATATACACACTCATCTTTACATTGCTGAGCAATGGCAGCAAATCCACCCACACAGCTTTATCCTAACAACGCAGAGGTCCTGGCTTTCCAAACCTACGTAAGCATCTCATGAGCGCAGGGACGACTCCACTTTCATCCCTGTCTAGCATGCCAGGGTTAAGCAGAGTAAGGACTGAGCCCATGAAACGCTCAGAACACTGACTATCATCTGCCACATGCTAAATTCAGTCCTGTCACATCGGGATGATGCTGCAGTGGAGGCGCTTCTCAGTGACGGGCTCCCGAGAAGAACGTGACCGCGCGGCGCTTCTGAGGCTCCCTGCAGTGAAGGTGGCGCCCGGCTTCCAGGAGAACATTGCAAAATCGGAAATCATTTATTGCACTGTCAAGTGATGAAAGTATCTACGCTTCTCTTGTTGAAATGAAGTTAAAAATTTTTAAAAAATGGACCAGAAACTCGTATGAAGTGAGTATAAAGCTGTCCATTTCAGTAATGCACCATGGCATTTCAAATAAACTCTCTGATTTAATCATTTAAAATTAATCATCTATTTCTTCCTCGTTGTAAAATGCAAGATGTGTATAAACACACAAAGACTATTAAAAACAAGCATGATTTTAAGATAATTACTGATTAGGTGAATTATTTCTGCATTTTACTCTGCATGGAAAGTAAACTAGGTAAACTAGACTGCTTCAGTTCTATTCATACACGGTTTCCATTTCTGTCTTCCATGCAATGGCATGGAATATATAGTCATCAAATGTTAAGATATTTAATACAACTGAAGTGCCATAACACGAAAGAGGTTTTCAAAGAAAACAACAATTGTAAAGATTTTCCTAAAGGAAAATGGAGGAACTGGCTCGTAATTAGAGGACATTTCCTCAGTATGTGGAAAACAATGTTTAACTCCAAACAAAACACTTTCCATTGGTATTTTTTTCCCGTTTTGTTAAATATTGAGGCTTTTAAAGCGTGGGTGCAAAGAGGAACTTTCAGTGACTAAACCTAAATTTGGAGGCCAAAGTATTGAATAAGACTTCTTTAGCACCACAATGTAGGCCTTTTTTTTCTTTTTCCTGCAATTACAGCCCTTCTAACTAAATACGAAGGGAACCTCTGGAGTGTTACCTGCTAAGGAATCACTCCTGAACAAGAGGCCTGGAATCCCTTTCAGGAGAAGCTTGCGAGGCTGGAAGGACCATCACAGACCCTGACACACAGAGCAGATGCTGGGAAAGAACTAAAGAACTGCACCAAAGATCACAGCATCGTTGGCAGGAACCCAACTCCAGGCATCTGGAGGTGGAAAAACTGGAGTTGCTGCCATGTCACTAAACCAAATTGCCACCGGCAGCAGCTCTACAACTCCAAGTTCTTCGTTTGTCCAAGGCCTTTGAGTCACTGGGGTTGGAAGGGGCTTCAGGGGCTTCAGCCTTGTCCAACCCGCCTGCTCAAGCAGGGCTACCTGGAGCACTTTGCCCAGGGCCGTGTCTGGATGGCTTCTGAATATCTCCAAGTCTGGAGACTCCACAACTTCTGTGGGCAACCTATTCCAGTGCTCAGTCACCCTCAAAGTACAAAAAAAAGTTTCTTCTTGCGTTTAAACGCCCTTTCCTACATTCCTTTGCCGTGGTGGGAAACAGACAACTGCCGCACACACGTGGGGTCAGTGCAGCTTGCGGCTTGCTGGGACTGGCTCTTGGGCTCTGATGATCCGAGCTACACAGGTGCTGTCTGGAAAAGTGATCAGGACGCGGGCCAAACCCACGAGCGGAGCCATGCCAGTGTTTAAGCGGCGTGGATGATTGCAGGACAGGGCTTAAGCCCAGGTCCTGGCATGGCTCAGCTTTCTGTACAGATGTAGCCACTGCTGGCTGGCCGTTCCTCCCAATGGAAATCCTCCAAAACAAAGAACATTTCACTGGAAACGATTCAAGCCGCTAGTAATGCTGATGGGAGACTACAACTGGAAATTTTCTTTGGAGTTTGGTTTCTCTGAATAGCTGAGGCTGGTTGCACTACTGACCAATATGAGGGCCCAATTAAGACACCTAAAGACAGGCATTAAGCACAATTTGAGATGCCCTAGGATATATGAGCCATCTTCATGGAGCTCGCAAACATGTCAAAGACCTACAGCAGATCCCTATCCATCCAGCAGGATAAGCTGAAGACAGTTAAGATATCATCAGGTATCTTATACGACCCTAGATGCTTTAGGCAATGGAATTGAGACCTAAGCGTTCAGATTCAGAAACTTTATATTCACATATGTATTTCAAGAGCCCTCCTTATTCATAGTGCCCTAGGGGTTACATTTTTAAGTTCCACTCCACGACCATGTGGGCTATAAACCAGGGCTCAGCTTTCACAAATGTATTTTTAGCACCAGGTCCCAGGAATCTAGGAGAATGAACAGCAACAACAACAAACACACCAAATCGTGAGTGTATGTGGAGCTCATGGAATCACGAGCTTGGTCCTGGGATACCTTTTACCTTAGTGCAATTGCTGATTCCAGTTCCTCGCTGCTACATTCCCCTTTCTGCAGGTTGCCTTTCCAGCAAGCACCACGGGCTGCCAGGAGCAGCCCAGCTCAGCAGCCCAGACTATAAGTCATTGGTTTGTGATTTTTTCCCCCATTCCCTTCAGGAGCAAACATCACGGAATTCTGTAATATGATGAGCGTGCTACACTCCCGGTAAGTAATATTTATAAGCATCATGACCTCACCTTCCAGATAATTCAGGTCTCTGCATTTAGAAAGCATGGGCCTACCTTTGCTTGCTTTGTTTTTTTCTGTTTTAATTCACATTGATTTTGCTATCTAGCTGATAACAGTGCTACCGAAGGGATAAAGATGCCCGGAGGGAGAGGGAGGGCAGAGGAGGGCGCAGGGCAGACTGTACACAGCAAGGTAGGAACAGCAGGCACCTCTTAAACCAGCACTGCTCCTAGAAAATAAAAACACCGTGTTCTTCTTGCAATTCTTCTGTAAACACAGCGCACGGATGTCGGAGCTCTGCACACACGCTCAAAAACGCTTCGCTCCCAACATTTCAGTATTTGCTTCTCAGTTGGATTAAAAGACGCCTTTTACTATGCTCTTGCCTGGAGATATTTTTCCCTCCCGCCCTGTGCTTTCATTTTAATGTAAACATTAGTTGAAATTATTGCAGTACAGATGAACTGCTATTAATTAAAAGTGAGGAAGATTTATGGCATCAGACTATACTGTGGTAACAGATCAAGTATCAAGAAGGATACAGAGTACAGTGTGCTGTAATTAGCTGCCTAATGCCTCTTAAATCACAGCCCTATGTATTGCACAGGCACGATGGTATTTTTGAGCCATACAATTATTGGGTTGCTCCAGTGCCTGCAAATATAGAGAAGCTCGGCCAGGGGCAAGGAGCCTGCAGCTGGCAAAAGGCAGAAAACACCTTATACAAAGAGCACTGAGATCTCTACACCAAAAAAAAACAAAAATAGTCATCAAAACCTGAAATATGCAACATGAAAAATTCTCCAAACAAGGGTGTTTATTAATCAGCTGCACAGGAATTCAGATTGCGCAAGATTTCTGATTACCGTTCATGTACAGAAGCTATAAGCCATATGGAAAAAGCTGATTTTGTAGATTAATAAAATGATCAATTCGGGTCATTAGCGACAGTTGTTTCTTTAAGACAGACATTAGGAATTGAACTGAGACCAAACTCATTATCCAAATGGGTGCTCATCAACCATGAAACAGCAGCAGGCTACTGTTGATCCAGTTCAGATTTGGGGCTAATGGCTTGGGTGTGCAGCGTTATCAATCTCACGATGAGTTCATCGAGCCACCCTGGCAGGCATTCGTTGTTGGGGAGAAAAATAAATATTCTACTTTCTAATAAAAAAATCTCTAGAAGATGTTTTCTAGAGTTGATTTGATCTCACTTCCTTTCCATCCTGTCTTAGGTCAAGTGCCGGGAAGCCAAGACCTGCTTCCAACCATCACTCATGTCTGTTCACATCCTTACGGCAGCTACCACTCAACTCCAAAGCTGTCTTTGGTAGCCTTCAAGAAAACAAGGCAAGACACATGCAAGGCAAAGAGTTATTAATTCTTAACAGCTTCAACTTCACTGTTGCAAAGCTCACACCGGCTTCAAGCTTGGGCATGCCAATGGCAATTCAGAGTTGCATTTCTAATTATTTTCTTCCTTACCAAAATAAATAAAATCTACAGATTGGGAGCTATGTATGCTCAAAAAGGATAATGCTGTGAAGAGACAGGAAGGCAGTGCTGGAACGCCCCGAGGCGAAGCAGCGACTCCCTCATCCCCCTTCTCCTCCTTTCAAAGACCTTCCCATTTATAGCCCGTCACTTGGAGACACACTTCCAGCATTTAAAAATACTCCCCGTGTTTGCGGGACTATTTTGCAGAACAAAACGTTACCATTCATCAGGAGCAGAGCTGTTTGCAGTGTGAACAATTCGCTTGCGTTAAGTACCATATGGCCACCCATAGGAAAATGCCAACATGCTTCAACTCTACAGCTGGGCCGCGGTGCCTTTATTCAGCGTGCAGATGGTTGCAATTGACACCACGACTAAAACAGGTCTCGAGCACTTTCTGTAGGATCATTAGAGTAATTAGTTATTAAATACAGTTACCATTTTTAGAAAGAAGGTTTTAAGGCTTGGCACGCCAAATGCAATATTTTGCTATAATGAAACAGGCAGGCTAAATGTTACCAGGAGGGGCAGAGCTGATGCGATCCTTTTTAGTATTTCATCCGAGAGCCTATGGAAATTGCTGGAGCACAGCAAAGCACACAAAATTAGTGACTAAGGAAATCAGCTGAGGCCAGGAGTATCCTTAAATAATCTTCTGGTGTAATTGCACGATAAAAACTTCTGGGATAGCACTAAGCAAGGAAGGACAAATCCAAAATTCTGGAAAAAAAATGTGAAACTTGCACCTAGCGCTGAATTTCAAGGAAAAAAATATATATATATTTATATATTTGTGAAACTAGCACCCCGCACTAAATTTCAAGGTTGAATCCAATCCTAACTGGGGTAGGTCAGCATTTGTGTTAATCACAAAAAAAGATGAGTATCTATCTACCCCATATGATGCTTTGATGCACATATTTTCAGGGTTAAGTATTGAACACCTGGCTTATTTTACTGCAAAGACATTACTGCATTTGCGATGCCACCACTGTTACCTAAAACTGTAGCCACTTCCACTAACGAAAACTCAAGTTTTTCATTATTAAACTGAGGATGAGGCTCTACTTTCTGTTTAAGAGCAAATATTTTATTTCATAACTGAGACAAATAATAGGATAGAGACACCCAGCGCTAACTTACAAGCAATACTGAAAAATAACATTGCCAAATATTGGTGCAAATAAGTAAACGTGGAGTTTGGTCTTACTACCAGACAAGAGAAGAGCTTCCCAGTGGCAGCTTTAAGGAGGAGATGGAAGGTCCAGCACGGGCTCCGTCCGAGCAAACACTCGGCCACCGAGCGCTTTCAGATGAGCGTCCAAGCAGAGATCCATCCTCCCCACCTACCCCAGCAGCAGCAGCTTCCCTAGGAATCCTGGCCACATTCTGATGTGTGGAACAGCACATTGCCCCACTTCATGCCCCACAGCGTTTCAGTTAGGCAAGGTGACTGCAGCGCCCGTCCCATGGGTCACATCATGGACTTGGTGGGTGACCTGCCAGAGACGGCCACGTCCATCCTCAGAGACCCTCGGGTTGTCTCTGTCGTACAGTCAAGGAGAACGATTACTGCATAGAGCATTTATACAGTCTGTGCTATTTTTTGTTTAGTTAAAATTATATATCCACTGATTAAGAATTGCTATTTTTTTTTTTTTGTGTCTTAGCATAAAAAGGGGCTTTTAAATGTAGATTTTCGGCTTTGCATACTAAACTTTGTTAGCAAGTCTCAATTCCCCAAGCAGAAAATCATGGTAGGATTTTTAGTATAAACACATATTTCTCAAATGCAGGAGCCGAGCTGCCTAATCTAAGAAGGAACAGTTCTGTGGATTCTGCTATTTACTTGGAAGCTATTATGTGTTTTTCAAAGTTTCTACCAACTTTTTATCAGACAGATCTTAAGAGCTTATTCATTATGCTAATCAATATTAAACACAGCTATCATGGTAGCAGATTTCTAATATTTAAGCTACTTTTTCTTTTTTTCCCCTTAGAACGGGCTAATGAAATCAATACAACATTGCTCAGAAATACACGTTAACCACTGGTTGGTTTCCAAGGGTAATTAACCATTGGGAAAAAAAAAAAGTATAAGGATGGTGCGGAGTTTTGATCACTCTGAATTTATAAATCCAGATTAGTTAATGTTGAAAGAGATCTGCTGTAGCCCAGAGAGAAATTAAAGGCTTAAGGTCAAAATTACCAGGTCCATTAGACTTCCTAATCATTAGGAAGTTGCTTAATCATCAGGTTTGTTGCCTGGGATTTGTACCAGGCCTCAAATGTAGTTTGTGAGGTTCTTTGCTGTTGTGGTTGCTGGGGCTTTTGTTTGGTTTATTTTGGTTTGATTTTTTTGGTCTTTGCTGTTCCTATTGGGAAATCAGTGCAGAGACCTGCTACCTGCTGGCTTACATCCCTACCTCATATTCCCTCTTCGAAACTTGTACATGATACGTTCATGCGCATCTGAGAACAACTAAAGCACAACAAACACACTCTTAATTTATACTGCACAAAACTAGACGAGCTGAAGAACAAGTTAAGTTGCAAAATGGAATTCGAGCAGTTCATTACAGGGCTGGACGTTGCGCAACCTTCTTGTGGAGCAACGGCCAGAATGGGGCTTGACGTCAAAGGGGAAACGAAAGAGTTAATGCAAAAAAAGCTAACTGAAAAATAAAAAAACCAAAAAACAAAAAACAAAGATCGTATAAGCACCATTACAGCCCCTTTATAATGTCAGAAGGAAGTTGTTAGGCTGTCATTCCACAGATGTTCATCCACACGTATACAAGAACACAAACAAATCCCACGGGATCCCTAACTTCACGTGTGGCATACATAAACGCTCAAATTCCTCAATCATCGCACATTTCCTCGTCCTCCTGCTGCGATAACAACACAGGGAATAAAAGCACGCCACTTCCCCCCCTCACAAAAAAAAAAAAAGGATTAATCGAGCCCTGTAAACAGGGCCTAGGCTATGAAAAAGCACTGCAGCCCTGGGAAAGCGCGAGCAAAACTACACTGAAATTACAGGGGGAAAAAAAATAGCTTTTACTGAGTACAGCAATTATTCTTAAATACTACAGGTCTGCAGATTCACATCTGTTCGGCTGGATTTTTCTTTGTCTTTAAAAGAAGAGAATAGCAACAATTTCACTATGCAATTATCTTCTTTCCCTTCAACAAATGTTGATTTTTTTTTTTAATTGCAGGTAAAAAGACAAAGCTCAGCCATCTAGGCAAAATAACTCAGAATTAATTTCCTATTTTAAAACAACATCCGCAAACAGCAATAAGCGTCTCCGCCGAAGTAGCGGGAGCCATCGTCTCGTCGTGCTCTCTGCGACACTGTAAAAACCATCCTCAAAAGCAAAATCTTCTCATGGCACTGAGGCCACGGTTGTGAGACTGAAGGTGAACTTTGGGAGTCATTTTGATATTTCTTAACACGTGCAGCTAGGGAGGGTGGCTGCAAAGCCAAGCTCTGAATTCAGCAGTTTCACAGCTCTGCAGATGCCAAGCGTGAGTTCAGCACCCACCGACATCCCACTGCAGCAACGAGATTCCCACCTGGTCACACACGTGCTGCAGCTGGGGAAATCTCCCCGGAGGAAGGTGAGGAGAGAAAAACTACAGCATCGCCACCTGGAAAAGCAGGAATCAGCTCCGTGATACCAGCGCTCCACTGCTGTCATCTCCCTTCCAATCCCCTTCCGTGCAGAGCAAGCACTTCCATATAGGTGCTTTTGTTTTTTAGGAATGGCAAAAGACTGTCTTTTGGCCATAGATTTCCCTCCACTCCCCAATAATTCCAGCACCAGAAACCATTTTTTAGCAGTGCGGGGCTGGACGAGCTGTCACGGTTCTCCGCAGCGAGAAGGTGACATTCGCCACCTGCCCGCTCGCAGCAAGGGCTTGGACACCTCAGCTCCACGTAGCTGAGGAATGGGTGAAAAGGCTGAATGTTAAACCAGGCACAAATCTTAAGCAAGAACTATCTGGGCCCGGAGCAATCCTGAAGGATGCGCTGGCAACAATATGGTAGATACGGGAGGTAGCATCAATGAGATGTTCAACATCAGAGAGCATCCGGGTGAATTTTAGTTGGCGACAGGCATGAATAGAGAGGGCCAAATCCCTTCATGGCGGTTTGTAATGTTAAACTAGCCTTGGAAACAAAGTTGCTCATGTCTTGTGGTAAAACAACCACAATAAAAACAAACAAACAAAAAAAAATATTGGTCCTGGGAGCACTGGTATGGACTTATTGGTCCATAGCAAACCTCAGTTACAAATGTAGCTAATTAATAATGACAAACAACTATTATTTTGATAACTGAGGGGAGCTAGAAATAACGATCAGATATTTCTAAATCTCAATTTTCATTTTGCAAGGCTACTGCCAAAAGGCAGCACGACCCACACTGAAAAATCATCTTATGGTCCAGCAACTTGGCGAGTCCTTTAACAAACAGCCAGGTCTACAGTGCACTAGGAATTATATTTCCCTCTTAATGTTTGGCTGTATTTAAAGCTGTGGAGGAGAAACTGTGAAAATTAAGGGAAAAAAAAAAAAAACAAACAAACAAAGAGCAAAAAGAATCTAAGTAAGAGAAAAACTACTGGACAGTTCACTGCTTTTAATTCACAGTAAAGTATTTATAGATGTTAAGGGTTACTGGTAGTCTCACTAGTAAACAGCAGCAGCTGGTTGAAATTGTACCTCTAGAATTTCATTCATTTTACTGCTGACAAATAAACTCAGTGAATCAATGCCAATGTAATGTAGTGTCTGCACAGAAACATAAAAAACAGTTTTAAAAAAATGCCCAACTCTCAGAAGGTACAAAGGGAAAAAATGACATTAAGAGCAGCTCTGACCCCATCCACGTCGCCTGGATTTGATTCCCTCCAGGCTGCATTGGAAGGCTTGCGGGTAGCCAGCTTTCCACCTTGTAGTTGTTTTTCCTTTTTTTTTTTTTCCTTAATTTTATAGCAGTCCTGGAAGAATGTTAGTTTCTGTCTGTACATTTTGTTCGAGAGCAAACCCCAGGGCTGCCCGAAGCTGCCTCCCTGCACATACCCTGGCATCTTCTTATAATCCACGCTCCTGAGCTCACCGTCTCGCTCGCCCCAGAATTAGCAGCGCGAGGTTATCTGATAGGGAATCTCGCATTTCATTATTTAACAGCCTTGTGCTCATCAGCCACTGCAACAAGTCCTCAACAGCAGCAAAACTGTCTCTTCCAAAAGAAAAATAAATACATATGTGTAACTTCGAAGCACAAATATGTGAGAAAACAAGCGGTGAGACCAGAGGCTGCCACAGCTGTGGCGCCCACAGCTAAAGCAAGCGAAGGCAGGGACTTAATGGAGACGGGATGCCTTAATCTGCACTCATGGGGTTCATGGGGTTTTCCAACAAGGGCTGCAGCCTACAGCGTTTTTTTTAAGATGCGGAATAACCACTTAAACATTGGAGACTCTGCAGTGCAATTTTCCAGGCAGAGATGATCTCCCTGTACATGTGCAAGTGTGCATGTGTAAATATATATGACATGAATCAAGCTAAAAATAATAAAAATAGTTATTCATAAAAGCGGAATCAGTTATGAAAAAACATAAATTTGCTTCACGGGGGTATATTAACACCTTCACGTGCATGACCACTGCTTAGGGCTACAGGATCCTGCAGTAAGGCATCACCTGGGACCTGACAGCTCCCCTATATCAAACCAGCGCTGCTACGTGGTGACAGTATCAGATGCAGAGCAAAGAGAGACTTTGTGTTCAGGGGGGAAAATAAAAGAAAAAGAAAGGAAGAAAAATAAAAAAGGATGACTCCATGTGTGTGAATAAACACAAACGACAGCTTGCAGATACGATCTGCAGTCGCCTCGCTCCAGAGCTCGGCTGACCCGTCAGCTCCCGAGTAAGGAGAAGGTCTCCCGGGATGCTCGCACCCGCGCGGCACACGCTCATGATCGGGTGCTTTCTAGCCTAGCTGGGAAAATCTGACACAGAGGAAAAGCCTAAGGGGAAGCTGTACGGGTGGGCAGGTGAGGGGGCTGCTCTATCTATCTCCTCAACTGGTCTGTGCGCGTCACGGGTTCTCCCAACCTCTAACGTGGGTCCTGCTTACCTAGAACCGCCCATATTTTGCTTTCACTTGCCTTGCTTCCCCTCCTGCGGCTGCTCTTTCAGCAGGTCCTCAAGCAGAGGAGATGAGGCCATGCACAGAGTCCAGGGAATGGGAGGGGACCGAGAGCAGATCTGGGACAGTGACAGCAGCCTGGGAGCAGCCCAAGTGAAGCAGGTTGGTTCCAGCCTCCAAATCGTTGAAGAGGGGATGTGTGGAGCACACCATCCTGTAGCCCCGTGGATGGGGGATGCAATTGGGCCACGTGGCTCTTCAGGAATCTCTCAGCACTCTGGCTTTCCCTCCCTGCCAGGGGATTTTGGTGAGGAAAGCTCTAGTTGAGTGAAATGCCACCCCGGGTACACTCAAAGGCAACCCTCAAGTGACAAAGTTAATTTGGCTTTTGCCGCCTGCCGATTCTTCACATTTAAGACACAGTGAAGGAACAACCGAGGTGCAGATGTGTGGGATACCGCTAAACCAACAGGCTGCATTTATGTAGGGAGAATACAGAAAGAAGACAGAGGTTCAAAGATGGCAATACACAAAAGCTGTCAAATTATGAGATGGATTTCTGAGATAGAAAAGACCCTGCCTGGATGCCACCCTGTGCCACGTGCTCTGGGTGTCCCTGCTGGAGCAGGGGGGTTGGACTAGATGATCTCTAGAGGTCCCTTCCAACCTCAACCATTCTGGGATTCTGTGAAATTCAGGAGTGAAGAAGGAAAAAGCCTGAGAGAAGATGGTAGAGAACAGAGAGTTGGGTAAATCCTGTCTGGATCCATCAGTGAAGCAGGTTAGATCTTGAATTTGAGGGAGGTGACCAGAGACCACTAAAAGCTCTCGGCCACAGGAGAAGTTAGTTTTTAGGGGACCACTGAGTAGATTCAAGGAACATGAAGAGCACGAACCTATGGGGGGATCTGAGGTTTGTGTCTTGTGACTTCAGCAGTACGGAAGAAGGAAAGAAAAAAAGCATAAACCAGGTTAGAGATGACTGTGAAGGGGAAGGCATGTCAAGCAAAAAGGAGAAAAATGGAACAGAAGATGCAAGGGAAGTTGAAATAACAAAATATGCAGGAAAAAAACGTACAATCCTCAGTAAAACAGTGATCAGAGAATGTCTTATGAAAGAAAGGTCAGAGAAGAAACCATGCTAAAACAGCCGGGTCTGAGAAGTGGCCATTTTCAAAGGCAAGAAAACTCTTTCTGTCTTGAAGGTCAGGTCAAGGCCAAAGAATAAAACCAGAAGACCTACAGGGAGAAAGGACGTCGTGAAAAATAAGAAAGAAAGGGAAGCGGTGCTAACAGACGTAGTTACAAGAAAATGAGAGTGAAGAAGAAGCAAGAATAGCGCTGAGGAGGCCGAAAAATGGGATGCAGAGACAAAACAGCAGTAAGACTTTCCTCCAAACAGAGCAAGACCTAGAGAGAGACAGATGCTCGCTGACATCTGCATGCAGCACAAACCTCAGCCGTGCCAGAGAAATATTTCATTGTTCCGGAAGAGAGGATTTATTCTAGTACCTGATATTATTTCTTTCCCTGCTGAATATAGAAGAGAAACATTTTTAAATAGGATTTAAACCCAGTAATAGGAAATGTTAATATTTATATAGCTAAGTGGCCTTAAGCCAAAGGGAAAACCATACACCAGAAAAAAAAAAGTGTGATTATCTGATATTTGATAAAGATATTAGAGGTTACCAAGTTTTTAAAAGGACATCAAGTCGTTAAGTAATGATCCTTTGAAAATCAATGAAGAGGAGACACTAGCTGAGGGCTTTAATTAGCATTGCTTTATTTGAAGTATGAAAAAATCCCCCCAACCTTAGGAAACTGGCTGCAGGGACCTGCACGCTCACCCGCACACCCGCAGTAACTCCAGCGGCAATTGGCAGCACGCAGTAAAACCCAGTCGGGCTCCCTGGGAAACTGCACAGCCAGGAAGACTGTTCTGGGAATGCGTTTCCCAAAACGTATCGGCCACAAACCTCGGAAGGGTCTGGGATCTCGAGCAAATTGCATATTGCAGCAGCAATGTGCAAAAGAAAGGTGACTGCGACTGCCAGTCTGTAAGCGGAAGAGTGAAAATAAAATAAAATAAAATAAAATAAAATAAAATAAAATAAAATAAAATAAAATAAAATAAAATAAAAAACATTAATAAAAATAAAAATGCTAAATACAGCCACGGGAAAAGAAAGGTTTAGCATGCACATAAAAGGAGTATCGGTCAGAAAAGTCTTGCAATAAAAAAGCAAAAAACCACAACTTTTGTCTGCAGACAGAGAAGCGTGCAGTGCTCGCCCCAGAGGGACGGGGGCAGGAGCCGCGAGCCCGGACTCCCGCGTTGGGCTGCCCCGTCACACGGCTCCGCTCCGCTCGCGCCCGAGGATAATGCACTCAAATCCTAATCCCTGAAACACCACGTGCCCATGCTGCAGAGAGCAGCATTTCGGTCATTCCTCTTGGCCGCTGCACAGAGTGGCACAGCAGGGGAAAACCCACGTGGGAGCAGGGCCAAGAACGCGGTATAGAAAAGAATGTAAAATATAAAAGGGGGGAAAAGAAGGAGGAGAAAAATAGAAGAAAGGACCGTGCATGAATAGAACCGCAGGCCTCTGCCTTGCAAGCAACCCTACCAGCAGGATGTCTGCAGCCACCGTAAATCTGCTGTTTTCCGAGTGAGGATTTGAGTGACCTGCAGAATTTTTCTATTCCTTCGCTTAGAAAGGGAGCAATAAGGCAAATCTCGGCTACCACCCTACTGTGCATCTAAGTATCTGTGAATATTTTAAGAGGAGTTCCTCCCTCCTCTTCTGTGTGCTTTAAAATTAAAAATAAAATGACACTGCAGAAGCTGGAAGAGCTGAAATTTGGCTTACTATGACTTGACTGCATGCTCATATATCATCCCCTACAGCTGAGTCTGGCACCACACACAAAAAGGCACAAACTAGCCAGGGCGAAGTAGAATACTTGCAAGTACTCTGTGAGGGCTAAAATACCCCATCCTATCTGAAATGCAAAAATCAAACACTTAAAAGGGTCAATAGGTCCAAAAATGGCCAGGTTTGACTTTCATTATCAGACCTCACTGCATGTTGACTTTGATATCTGCGTACAGCAAAAGGGCTTTCCACGAATCAGAAGAGCAGCACGACTGCCACGGGTATGATTTTGGGAAGTATTCTGGCCTATCTGGTTTTACAGCATCTCACTGGCTTTGCTAAACTGGCACGGGCAACCCATGGCACCAAAATCTCCTTCCCAGTACCTGTGTCAGGCTGGAGTAGCGTTACACAGGATTAGTATTCAATACTGATAATGCTCTTTGGAGGGAAAGCTGATTGAACTCTGCCCCTTAAGAGTGTTTAGACCGTCCAGTGGTCTCCTAACCCCGGGCGCCTGGTTTGTCTGGTCCTCTGGCTGCATCTCGCTCTCACGAGCCTCTTCTGCAAACTCATCTTCTACTTACCCATCCCTTTTTAGTTGTGGGCTTGAAAGGCCCCATGTGCCGTCTGCAGTACTCAATGTGCCTTCTGAGTAACACCGCACAAGGAGAAGCTCTATTGCCTGTGCCGTTTGGGTGTTTTGACAGATGTGCTCTCGCAGATTTAGTGGCTGTCGCTTAGTACGTTCCTGCTCTGCCCTTCCACAAAGGTCACGGCGCTCGGCTCGCCGGTGGCAGGGTGGGATGGGATGTGTGCCCAAGCCACGGCCACCACCGCTCAAGGTGGACTGCTAGCAAGGATGGGCCTGTGTTAACGTACCAGACAGGGGAGGGCAGGCACTAAGATACCACGATGGGCACTGCTATGGTATCCAAAATCACCCTACAAACGATGGTGAACACATCTGAAGACCCCTCTGGTAGAATGTCTCAGGACTCACCCGCAAGGCCGGAGGACATGTCTTCTGGGGCAAAGTCAGGTCGTGGAGCTCCTGTTCTCCCAAACTCTGCTCCTGTTTGATGGGCCGTCCTTACCCATCAGCACTTTGTCCCTGGCCCTGAGCCCTTGCTGTGGCCCTTGGTGGGGCCACCGCACAAACCAGTGAACAGAGCGTTAGAAAAACAACCCATCACTCCTCCCTCCTTCATTTAGGATTGTAGGATTATTTTTAGCGCAGACCAGTGGATAATCTGGCTCACGGTGCATCCCTCGAATTACAGCATCAGCACAACCGAAAACTGCTTTCTGTTTTGGCTGCAGGGAGAGTGAAAGCAAAGGAAAAGGGTCAGGGTTTTTTAAGGTACTACTGCTGTTGAAGTCTTTGGCTTGATTGGTATCCTTGAATTGCCAAGTAATGTGTTTTGGTAAATTTCAGGAACTTTTGCAACTCTTAGTATACTTCTTTCCATTTAAATGATTTTGAGGTGCAGGATACAACTAGTGGTGAAGAGAGCAAGCACAAAACATCGTGGCTTTGCAGTGGAATAGTCATGGGCCTAAAGTTGAAGAAGATGGATTTATATTTGAAGGAGTTCCACACACGGTAAAAATGTCCTTTGGCCTCTCCGCTCCCCATCCACCCTCCCAAAGTCATCGGAAAACAGAATAAAACAAACTTGCAGAGAAGCAAAAGGTAAAGGTGGAACCAAACCAAAAGTCAATACATGTGCTTTCCTGACTTCCATGGGCATGGAACAGCCAAACTCCCAAAAAGCAAAAGTGAAAAATGAAATTTTAAAACGAATGCAAGTGGGAGAAACCACAGAGCAAACTGAGACAGGGTTTTCCTCTCATTTACCCAGACACAGTGTACCCGCTCAGCTTGGAGCAATATTCGCACGTGGATGGCACCAACAAAGCTCCAACACAAGGAATCTTCCCTTCCTGTTCCCTCCTGCGCTTTTTGTGGGGAAAGAGGAGACAAAGCAATTCAGTGCCGTGATGCAACATGTTTAGCTCTCCATACTGCTCCGATCTGATGGCTGAAAGGTATTTTGGGAGATACAGGAGAGAGGAAGAGAAAGAGAGTGTTACAGGAGTGTAAAGAAGACTCTCAAGGAGCATAAAGAAGACTCTCTCAATCTGACCATGGCCCCGAGCGTTACCCAAGCCATATTCGTATGGCCAAAACTGCAAAACCCCACAGGCTACCCAAGGCTTCCTGAGCTCCAACTCTTTAAGCCAACCAGCTTATTTTAATGAAAGTCAATGTTTGAATGAGCAGCTTTGGTGGCAGATCTATCGGGACAGGGTCCTCTGCTGCGGTGAGAGGCTGCGGAGCACCTGGGTGATCTGGACCAGCGCCCGAGCCTGCACGTGAGCATCAACCCCGCTTGAGGCTGTGCAAACCTCAGGACTGATGGGTCATCCTATAGCCCCTGCTATGACCCCTGATAGCCTTTGAGTATGAAACGAAGGGAGTAAACATTTATTAACATATACAGGCTCATTTCTCCTCTCATTCTCCAAGTTTTTTTTTTCTTCCTTGTTCCTGATGAAATACGGTCTAAATGGTATTGCAAAAGTAGAGACAGTCTCTTATGTGAAGAAAGCAACTAAATATACCAAGTCACTGACTTCTTATTCCTTTAAAATCTCTCATTAGAGCTGATATATCAGCATTTACATGGCAGAGCCCTTTTATTAGGAGCAAATTGTTCTTAAAATATATTAACAACTGTCACCTACACACTTGCTGGCTCTTTGTAGTTGGCCTAACACTTCAGGACATGTTAAAATCACACCTAAGAGTTATAATGCTCCTAACACTCAGGAAATAAGAGTCTTTTAAAGGTTTAATTCAACCACTAATGGACTTTCTCTCAAGTTAGGAAATATTTATATATTCCTGATTTACTGCAGGTGTGGTAACTGCATTTGGACTTACACATACCAGCTGCTAGCAAATCAAAGAAAAGGCTTCATAAATCAGTTTAAGGCACAGTAGGCTTGACAGTGCTTGGACTGAGACAGAATTTCCCCATACAAGCATACAAAACAAATGGGAGTTTATAATTTTCTCTGTCACAGCTTATAACTTCTAAAGGTTAGAAATCAAAGTACCACTGGAATGAAATTTCATACATGTGAATGGGATGGACATAAAGCCACCCCTGAAAATGGTTTATATCATTCACAGTTTATGCAGTGAAGGAATGAAGAATGCTGTGGTTGTGACAAAGGCAATGACTAATTATGTCATTCAAGTACCTCCCTCCAGAATTTCCCTAGAAAGATTAAGATTTTTTACTTTCTCTTTGTTTTAAAGAGACCATCCTCCAACAACTATTCTGCTTTTTAAAGTGAATCTCCAAGGCATACAGGGTGAGTTTTTTTGCAGGTATTTTCAACAAGTTGCACCGATTTCAAGTCAGATATTGCAGACAAGAAGGCACAGTCACTTTCTCCAAGAAATATGAGATGGCAGAGATCCAGTACAGCTAGCACTCAAGGTGAAAGAACAGCATGGAAAAGGATTCACAAATTAATTGTCAATTATGGGAGACCGCTGGAGTGAATACTAGATGCATGCATGGGCTAAATCACCAAGGTGCCTGCACGATTGAGTTGTGGACAGTGCAGAAGCAATTACGATACTTTTTACAGGAATGAGATATCATCGCTGGAAGAGATCATAAAAGAGGGGGAGATGAGCAAGCTTATGCATCTCTAGATACAATTTAAGAGTTAAGCAGAGAAGACACAGACAGACAGAGGTCCTCTAGAAGAAGGAACTAGTTCATACCTGACTGAAGGTACCTGCCTATAGGGAAGGTACCAGAAATAAAGTGCTCTTGCACGCATTGCATGAAGATAACCACTACGGTGCTGCCATCGCCATACTTACAATATGAGCATGTTGTGCGGTAGCAGGTAGGACGTGTTAACAACTCATTCCTGTACCATGCCACAGACAAGTCTCCAGCTAGCAAAGACTTCCATCTTCTCTGGAGCAGGTGGTTTTGACAAACAGCCTAGGTGTACTCGATACCCGATTACCATCAATTCCCAGGAGCCGCCGCACAAACTCTGGATTCTTTCTCAATAAACACCCGCGAGCCACTTCTTGGCTTGCAGGGCCCAAGAATGACACAGCAAAGTGGCTGTTTCGGCCGTGCTGCCGGCGGCTGCGCCCGGCGACATGCCCCAGGAGTATGCAAGAGCGGGAGCTGTGTCAGCGCAGCAGCTGCTCCTCCTGGCTCCCGGAGCACAGGGAAAGCAGCGCTCGCCCAATGCACGGGGAGTGATATCATCAAGACAGCAAGCCAAGAACATACGGGAGACATCAGAAAGGCAGAAGGAACAAGAGCTTTCCCTTACAAAGCAGCTGCACTTTCGTAGAGCAAAACTTTTGCCTAAAAAGCTCTCACAAGGTACCTCGGGGGAGATCCGCACCATTTTCTAGTGCTGGAAGGAAACCAGGGTTGGGGTTAGAGTGGCAACCTGGATCAGGGGAGACCCAGCTCAGGTCTCCGCTTTGCCAAGTGTTCTCACATGACCCGAGTCAAAAACACTCGAGCCGCAGTCACCCGACACCGATGCGGAGCCTCCGGAGCAAGGCTGGCATGGGAAGTTCTTGCCTTCCCCCTGCCTGCCGTTGGCTGCTCCACACTTGGCGGCCCTGGCAGCCCCTGGGCACCACGTTGTAAAGGGAATTACTGAACTCAAGGGGGTTAACAGCAAGCTATGTGTGTGAGGGGGTCTTTTTTACCATGCCTTGCTTTAAGGACCCGCAACCAGCTCCAGCAGCAAAAATGATGGAGCAAGGGGAGGACCAGGAGGGCTGTGGTGGCACAGGGGCTGGGTGCAAGGTTTCAAAGTCAACATCGCTGTCAAAGCCACGTGGAAGAGCAGCTTCAACAGCTGAGCTCTGCAGGAGTGAGACGACACTATTTAAGATGCCACTTCCCCTTCCACCTCCCCCTCCAGCCTCCTTTTTGCAGGGATTACGGTCCTCGTAGCAGGAACAGCAGAAGGAAACATATGTCAGCACTTCACCTGCTGCTCTTCGGGGCAACCTACGGCCGGGAATCCGCTTAAGCCGGCACTGCTGCCCACTCCAACACGATGCGCAGCCGCCGCGTCGCAGCTCATAGGGCGCTGCAGGGATGGATGGAGGCACCAAGACACCCTGGGTAAACAAGGGCCACGGGGAGCCTGGCCACCGAAAGGCTCATTTTGGCCAGCTCCACCTTGAGCAGCCAACATGCAAATCTCTGCTTACCCTTCATCATCCGGATGCTCCCCGGCAAAGCGCGGCTCCTGATTAGCTCCGTGCATCCCTCGCCAGCGCTCTGCGGATGAGCCTGAGAGCCCAATTAGCAGCAGAGGCAGCGCTGACTCTCCTCACCCGCTGTGCTCGCCCGGCTCCGGAGCGGAAGGGAAGGGAATATATCAAAGACTTGGGGAGGGAAGGAAGCTTAGAAGAGGCTCAGAAAGGATGAGGGAAAGAGATGTCTGCGACTGCTCCTCAGGCAAGGAAGCAGAGACCTGTGCAAAAGGGAAAACACACGGGCCTAGGGAAAATGCTGCTTCAGATCATGAAAACACTCAAAGGGCTGTTCTGGATGCCTGGCAGTCGGCAACGAGGCTCAGAGCATCACGGGGGCCCTGGGGACACCCTGGTCTTGCCTGCACGCCAGCGGCTGTGGCACATGTGGAGCTTCCCTCTGCCCACCTGGAGGTGATGGACCTGGTCACCTCGGCATTCCCAGCCCTGCTCTGAGCTTTCCTTGACTCTCGGTGCGTGTTTAGTGCTGGGCTTGGAGAGAGTGGAGGTTCTCCATGCTCCATCTGTAACCCCAACAGGAACCACGGAACTGAACTTTTCTGAACCAGACTCCGCTGCTGCCTCCAACGTTTTATCTCTACCCATCAATCCATCAGTCAGCTTCTTCGCTTCAACTGTTGCTGTTCTAACAATGAAAAACAAAATCACGCCCCAGTTCAGAGTTTTGATCAAGGGAGCACAGAAACCTAAGAGGAAGAGGAGCTAAAATTAGGTTTAGATGGAGGTGAGGCCCTGAAGCCTTGGGCTGAGGTGTGGGCAGGGCAGGATGAGCAGACTTAATGCTATATTCAGACTTTCCTATCAGCTTGTGAAAGGCAGCTGCTTACCCTGCACGCTGACTTCCTCTGCCCCACACGCCGGCTGCCGGCATCTCATTCCACGAAACCCAAATCTCTCCATGTGTCGGACAAGGATTCTAGGCATGCCACATAACCCGGTGTCCCATTCGCCACAACTTTTACACGTCTGCCTTTTCTAAACTTCCAGCTGTCCTAGCAGTAGACGCAGAGTGTTTTATTTATTTATTTATTTCAAGTATACATGCATAGAGCAACCATATGCATTGGGTGAACTTTTTTTTCCACTCAACTCCCCCTCCAAAACTTTGGTGGCTGAGGGATATATAAGTAATGGAAATGCCTTAGAAGAAGAAGTCTAATACACTGCAGTCTAAAAGGTCATGTAGAATCCCAGGAATATTTATGTTTCTACCAATGCCTAGATTTCAGACTAGTCAACAAGTGCATCGTGGCCTAGCTCCAGAACAGTCCATCAGATAGATCTTACCTAGGCTCAACCCAGCAGGGCTCTGCAAGGCACTAAAGCATCAGGGAGTTAATGATGGCCATCTATGAAACAAGTCCTTCTTTGGCCTCTAAAATATATCACAAGTGGTCAACATCTCCAAAGCTCCCAATAGTAAGACAATTAAATAGATGGCTATGTTTTCTACAGACAGTGAGCATCTGTTCTCCCTTATCTGTGAAGTGGGAATGACAATGAGATTTCAGACAGATGAAATTAGACTCTCTCTCACCGTGTTTTGCTACTCTATTGGCTTTTCAGTTGTTTACTCTTTGACTACAGAGTGAGGAATTGCTGCTACAGGTTTCACACAGGGAACTGTCAGTGTTAAGCACCCTGGCGTCGTGAGACACTTAAAACTATGGCTGAATTGCACCCTTGCAGCTCAGCTACACAAATCAGAGGTAGAAACACAGATGCAGAAGTCCTGGAGCAAACAAACGGTGGAAGAACTATTTTAGGCAATGATGTGACATAGGAGGAGTTTTTAAATGACTTTTCTCATCTAGCCCTTCGAAGAGGAAAACAGACATTTTCTTAAATCCTGGGAAATTATCCAAGGCTTCTAATTTAAACTGAAAAGTGAAGGAATACCTGTCCTTAATACTTAAAGAAAGAAGAGTAGAGGTGGCAGCCTGCTCTTCAGTTCACCAGAAGACAAAAAGTGAAGCAGCTTCCAGCAGCCCAGGTATCCCCCAGGCCCAGCTCCCAGCCACTATAGGAACCTAAAGACCTGGCCATGGAAAATGCCCATTAATGCTGCTTGTCTTCCCCTAGAGCACACCATAATTCAGCTTTTAGGGTTCATATTCATACAGAGCACATGGAGGTACCCAACAGATTGTGGTGTAGAGAGAGGAATACAGTGGATGTGGGGGCTTTTCTGGACCACATCTGTAAGATGCTGAATATACATAGTCCCTTGCAAGACTATATTTCTTGGCTTCCCTTTAGAGAAGTGTGTCACTTTCTAAATCTTATCTGCCAAACACTGTCTCGCTTTTATGGCATGACAAGCTGCATAAGCATCTGTAAAGTGAATTCCCTCCAGTTGAAGGGATAATATCATTGTATCATGTATCTATCCTAGACCATTATTTTTGGTTGGAAGAGAAGCAGTTGCAACTTCTAAAGACATAAGTAGGCTAGTATTCCTTGTTAGTTAAGAGTCTCAGCTTACTCCTTTTTTTTCCATGGATATCCTAGAACATTTTGTGTGATTGGGCAGAGTTGTTCCATTTATTGAATATAATCTGCATTACTGCAAGAAAGGGGTGAGTCTGTAGAATAGCTATCAGAAAAAAGCTTTTCACGGATGCAGCATTCAGTCAACTCTTATCAAACACTCTCCTTCTACATCAATATCCACAAAACAGTATGCAATCAGATGAAGTTCCATAAAAACCCATCCTTTGAAGAGCTACAGTGACAATGGCCCAAAGCTCACATTGCAATGAAGCATCTGGAGTCAAAAATGGATCCTGAAAGTACAAAGAGGAAGATCTTGGCTCTTGGAAACATCTCCAGCGGATATATGGCTTTAACACATGAAAATCACAAATTAAAACCTCTTCTGGTGAGTAACCCTGAGCAGCTGCTCCCTGTTTCCTGGTATTGCAGGAATTGCAACGCAGAGAGGGCTGCTGGTAACTAAAATGATTTTAACTGGCCAGTACCAGGGAAATGTCATTTCTGAGTTTCATCTCAAATTCTCCTAATTTCACTCCACTGGGCCTAGACAGTACAAACATGATATTACTTGACAAACCAGAAGGTATGAATAATATATTTTAATATATTAAATATATATATACACATTAATATACTAATATAATGCACCTATAATATTAATCTAACTCCAGAGAAATGGCGAATTACAACATATAAATAAGCAATAAAGGCATGAAGTCAAGAGCCAAAATATATGAAGGAATATAGCTGCAGTTCACAACCTTTTACAAAATTTGAGGGTTTCTGTTTTTCTTTACAAAAAGAATGGAATGGGCTCTAAAGAACAGTGACTGAAATAGGCAAAATTAAGTGTAAGATCCATACACAGTTACATGTCGAGCTTTTAATCGGAGTGGGAAAAGGACGCAGTTACCGCACTGATATGAAAGTCACTCCAGATACTCATTGACACTTGTCAGAGTGTGCTCAATAGCTTCCCTTCATGATCACCAGCACAATAGGCACCCAATGACTTTCAAAACATCCAGTACCTGAGAACAGGCTGCCCGCACAGAAAGTACCTTTGTGGCGGTCCCTAAATGGCCTCCAATATTAGCTACATAAAGGAAAAAATATTTGTTCCAATAAATGAAAAAAAAAGGGGGGGGGGGAGAAATTTGATGCAATGGTACTTCAGATTAAAAACAAGCAATTTTATTTTATGCTTTGCGTGCTTTCCAGTCCCACTCAGTGTAATTACAGATGCCTGACTACTTACATACCTCTCCATACAATAGAAACAGGAATACAATTTTTGGCTGTCCAAATTACAAGAGACTGTAATACACAAAAGTAGTAAACATAGGTTCTGCCAGCAATCAGATAACACTTACTGTAAACAATAGCTTTTGTGATTTGAAACAGGCCCAGCTGCTACAACTTAAGTTTTGTTTTTTTGGGTTTTTTTTTGGTTTGTTTTATTTTTATGTGGGCTTTCCAGTAGTTGGCTAAGTCATGATGGAAGTATTTAACCAGAAGAGCCAGAAGAATCTTTAGAAGAGGCACCAAGGTTACACTGCATACAAAACACAGCTAAAAAGTACTTTGCAAGATCATTTTATTTTTCCACTTGTCGGTATCTACAGCTATTAGTTGCAGCAGCTGCTTGCAATACTTCCTCTTCCTTTGCTCCTAAGCTGCCCACAGCTTGATACCACACCAAAGGCAACCAGTGTTCAGAACCATTTCCAAGCCTTGTCCCTACCTCAGTTCTGCTTGCAGGCTTTGATAAGATCACCAAAGCAAGCACTACTTCCAGCACGTGCCCAGAAAGAGGGGCTACCTTTCCTGCAACGATATTCACAGCGGATTGATCTACTGAAGCTCCGGGCACCAGGGAAGAAGCCATCAGAAACGTTCACATCCTACTTTGAGTGAGCACCACACCTGGGAAAACCTGCCAAGGTCCAGACAGCTATTCCAGCAGGTGCTTGGTTTAAATGAGGCACGAGGGTATCTGCAGCAAAGATGCAGACCAAAAGCACCTTGGCCTGCCATGTGGGACACGCAAGGATCCACGTCCCAAGGATGCTACAGACTCATCTGCATCCACCCAGCTTCTCCTAGACTCCAGGCACCACAAGGGGTAACCTCTTCCCAGAGGGCTCCAAAAAGATCCCCTTTGCCATCGCCAGGAGAACAGATCCAACAGGTTCATTGCTGGTTTCCATGAAGGCAAGGACTGGTTTCACATTACCACCATCAGGCAAGAATTTGGCATCAATGAAACACCAAAAAAAAGAAAAAAAAAAAAAGACACAATTTTAGGTTCTCTCCTCCCTTCTCAGGTATACATCAGCTTCAAGTTATGAGATACCTCAGGTTTGTATTTTGTTTATTTTCCAAATGTAGATTAGCAAGAAAATGGAAGGTTAACAGAACATTAAGGATGAGAATTTAAATGAACTAGTGATGAAAAACAAGGCTGTAATTCTCATAGCCACACTTAGCCAACCATCTTGCACATATGCAGAATTCAATATTGTTGTACAGCCTGAAAAATTTATGCTGCAGTATACCTATAACACCAAAAGAGTTGTGTTTATTGCAGGGACTTTTAATTTCCTAACTTGTACATTCAATTCACAATATAATTTTGCACTAACTGTTTTCTGTTGGTGGTGGTGGGTTTTAAACACTCATCTCCCATGCTTTATAAATAAATGAATGAAACAGCATTTGAATACTGAAATAAATGCAGACGACTTTTGCCAATTTCTACATACAATTTATAGACTAAATATATCTATCCATCTCACACCTATACCTTTAGAATCAATTACTGAAATAAGCATATTTAGTGTGCAGAACTCAACAGCATATATAATTGGAGCCTAGCACATTAAAAGTTTGGAGAAACCTTATGTGCGCGTGACTAGAATTTCAACTACATGCAGACTCAAATAGCTCAAAACGATAAAATGTGGTTAAAGCTTGGATGGCGAAGGGGCATCTGAGCCTCTGAGGCATTTCCCATCCCTCCCTTACCAACGTTAATATGGCCAAGAATGGAGAGGAGGCCCAGGCAAGAAGTGCCCTGTGCCTGCAGTGAGCAGAGCTGTGACTGGAGCCTTCCCTGACCCACCTACAAGAGCATTTCTACGCAGAAAGCACTCCCGGATTCAGATGTTTTAGGTGGATTTGGCTAGCGCAGCACGAGGCGGGAGAGCAGAGCAGCCCTGCAGCAGGCAGCAGTCCTGCACACGTGTCTCCCGAGCTCCCATTTGCTTCAGGAAGAGACGCACGGCAAGAGGGATCCAGGACAAACACGCTGCCTCGTCGCTGACGTAATGCAGCAGTCATTTTCAAAGCCTTCGCATTCCAAAACGTCGGTAATTGGATGGAGGAACAGACCTATTTAGAAATATTCTCTTTTTCTGCCTGTAATTTATAAGCCAGACCAAACAGCAAAGAGGAAGAAGACTGTCTCTCCTCTTACACCGTAAGAACTTATTTCAGAAATGGAAGCTAGCAAACCACAAAGATATTTTTATTTTTTCAGCGTGCAGATGCAGAGCAGATCTCAAATGCCATTAGCATTGCCACATACCTCCACAGCCCAGACCACGCTCAGCAGCGACTGATGCTTCCAAGAAGCCGTGGCAGGTCCCTCGGCAGCTGCACTGCACTTCCCCAGACGTCAAAATCATGGAATAGCTGTCGGGAATTCGTCCTCTATGGAAGCCACAGAAGGGCAATCTGGGTCTTCTCACTAAACCATGCTGAAACCTTGCCAGATTTCAGGAGCACGCGTGACTGCAGATGGCTGCATGAACGTTAGCAGTAGGAGCAATAAAGACTCACTTCTTTTTCTAACCTATCTAAGGGTAGTCAGATGCTTAGACGTCCGCCATCCTGCATTTGCTTAGTTTTGTGCTTCCTCGGGCCAGAAACATTTTACCTGTTTAATGCCTTGCAGAGCAGTGCACTGCAGAGCAAGCAGGACCGTGCAAACCGAACCCCCACGCTAAGCAGAACAGTGACCCGATGCAATGAGTGTCCTGCCCCAGTCCTTCAGCTGCAGGTGTCACTCCCACGTTGCCCGCATGAAGAGATGAACATTCCCTCCAAGCACCTGACCCGTAATCCCTGCTCCCGATTTCAAACATATGCATTAAAAGAACACTTGAAGCACCCAAGTCTGCTCTCCTACGGCACACTTGTTGTCTGTAATTAATTTCCATTGGTCAAGTGGTTTTGCTTCTATATACCAAGCTACAGCAGTGTTTTAAGAGATGCTCTATGATTCATCCTACACAGTCCAATATGATTTTTTTTCTTAACGCAGAATAGGAAGGTATGAGAGAAAGAAGAAGAGAAGGAGAAGAAATTGCCTGCAATCATATTGTTACACCGTGCACAGTTTATGGCTGGCACACATCCAGTTTGCGGTTGTGATAAGAAATGTGTAATCCTATTATATGGAGAGGAGTCAGAATGTACGAATAGGTCTTGGAAATAGGAACTTCTCCTGTAAGATTATTCTTCTCCCCATAATAGTTCTGCAAGTAGGTCTAGACGGTAGCTCTTCACTGTTCTCCCCGCTGCTAATGGAAAGCCAACCGTCAAAACAATTCACCACACAGCAGCTGCTATTTTTGCACAAGACAAAAGACGCTGCACTGTGTATTTACTTACAAGTGTAATATTAATTGAAACAACAGCTACAAGTCCTCGTGACGTGGCATGTAAAGAGTGCATTGTGCTGCATAAGAAGAAATCCCGGTTTGCACAAATACTATGGCAGATTGTGAGGCCATCAAATCCTGTGCACGAAGCTGCTTTTAAGAAGCACTAACTGCTTACCAGCTACAGGAGCCACCACTCATGCCGTTTTGTGTTGCAGTTTCCTTAATCAGAAAGTACAGAAGCCACTTCCCGAGTTTGCCATTATGCGGCTGCTGAAAGTGCATTCTTTTGCTGCATGTATAAGGCCAAATATCACCTGTAATGTCATTTGGCACTTCTGTGTAGTTAAATTCCTGGATAATTCCAGACCGAGCACCTTGTTTTCTCATTTCCTCCGCATGACAGCCCTGTGTCGCTGTGGTTATGCCTCAAAAAAGTGGTTGTGCCTTCCCTGACCTCAGAAAAACACCTAAGTCCTTTTGGGTTACACGGAGTAAAGTGAAATAAAGGGCGATGCTCTCCTGGAAGGCAGTCACCTTCCGCTTGGTACAGCGGGGTGATAAGAACCATGCCCAAGTGGCTGCAGTCAAGAGTGGATGAGGTTGCCATTCAACTCACTCTCCTGCTACCTGACAGAAGCTCCTTGGAGAGAAGGGCTTTTGAAGTGCAAAGTATTAAGAAAGATGGCCTTTTTTTCAAGGAAATAATAAAAAAGGGATCTACAAGCATGTCAAGCAGGAGTAAAGGACAATAGTCCTTTGATTGCAACGTAGACATAAGCACCATAAATTAGCTTAAGAAGCACGAGGGTAAACTAGCTTATTATGAACCCCATCAGACTTTGGTTGGAGTGTCATTAGAATGTGAACTAGTGGTTTAAGAAGCTCAATTGGGTATATTTGCATTATACTGCAATTATTTCTGCAACTACAACGTAGACATTCTCAATAAGCAACAACAAACGCATTTAGCATTCTGCCTCCCAAACTCCAGCAGCAGCAGAGTTCACAGGTAGGAAATGTAATTTCTCTTCAGAGCAGAAAAGGCATCAGCAATGAGAAAGCGAAAAAGGCAACATAAATAGTTCTATTTAAGTCAAGACACACTCTACATTTACAGATGTACAAAGACGGTGACTAAACGGAGTCCTAGGTCAGAGGAATACACACACACTTTCATTAAACTCAGCAGGAGCACTTGTGTACGCAAACCAGTAGCTGGGGTGTTTTCTTTTGTTTTCTTAACCTTAAGTAATGCTCTCCCACTAAGATCTCTGAATTCTGGATTTTGCCAACTGCTCAACAGCCTGAGTATCAGATAAAGCAGAGGCTGGGGGACATCTCCATGTCTCCTCCTGACCTGGAGCAGGGGGTTTGCACTAGGCAGTCTCCAGAGGTGCCTTCCAAACTCAGCCATTCTGAGGCTCTGTGGTAATTTAATAATATTTATTTCTTACAAAAAGGTGTAAAGTACCAGAGAGGAAATCAGATTTAAAAGATCCTGTCAGGTTAGAGTGGGCAGCAACACACGTACTGAAATCCAATTAACAAACAAGCTTTTCCACATGTTGCTGAAGTGCCTTGTGTGCCAAACTACCTTCCCCTGCTCTGATGAGCATCGAATTATCTGTTCTAGTTTGACTCTGTTGCAGATTAATTAAAAGAAAATGGCACAATAAAGAGATGGACGGGAACTGTACAAAACCTGCATAATTTTCACATTGATATGCACCCAGTAGTTTGCAAAATCCAACAACAGGGAAAAGGTGAGTAATTTAAATTAGCCAGAGAAAAGAAAAAAAAATCCCAAGTGCCACCACACAGCTTGCTCAGAAAGAGTCTGGGAAGGGCTGGAGATGAGGAATAACAGGCCATGCTCTCTGCCCCTCAGAGCTGACTACAGCGTCATGGCCATGGCGACTCATTGCATGGGAGATGCTGGTATCACCTGAGCATGGGCCAGCAACACTATCCTCTGCATATTCCAAGTCACCAATGCCCTTAACAACCCATAGCTACAGAGAAAACAGGATTTGCTCTTGGAAAATCCTGCAGACAAGATTGGTCTATGCAGTATCTTCATACTCACACACCAGCATAAAATGTGTGTGGACAAAAATCAACCAGCAAAGGGGGCTTCAGCGTAGTCTATGCACAAGGAAAGATCTTCCCACATCTCCTCTACCGTCTCCTGCCAAGGCTGGCAACTTATTGAGAAACTGCCTCTGTAAATGTCTTACCAGCCCAGGAGGGGTTCTTGATATCTGCAAAAGTGCTTAGGTTCTCTAGAAACAAATATTTCCCTTTTGGTGTGCCAGGGAAGACCTTCCCAGTCCATCTGCCATGGTTGGTGGTGGAGGAAGATCCCTCGCCTCCACATTCCCGTCCAGCCAGCTCCCAGCAGTGCAAGCATGGGAACACGCTCCCTTTCAGCCTGTTTTACACTCCAAAGACTATTTACTTAACTCCAGTTCACGAAGAATGCTTGAAAAAGGAAACCTGTTTTTGCAATCACAGGAGATTCAATAGGTCATGTCACATCAGGACAGCCTGGAGAAAAGCAGGAGAAGATCACACACTCTGACCCTACCTGGGACCTTTTTCTCTTCTACCATTTCTTCTGTGTGTTAGCTTGTATTCTGTAAGCATGTATTTTGATCTTTATTTTAACTATAAAGTATACGATAAGCAAAGGATGCTACAACAGACCAACGGAGAGAAAAGATAAAACATGTACTAACCACTGAAAAAAAAAAAAAAAAAAAAGTGAGCTAAGAAAAACTTTAAAGAAGATCAGAAAAGAAGCCAGTAATTAATAGAAGATTTCCCGCTGACCAGTTATGTCCTAAGCAATTATGGTAATAACAAGCAATTTTATTCATTCTTTTTACATATATAAGAAGAAAAAAGATAAAACAAGGGCAGAGAAATAGCAGAAAAATTGTTCAGATGAAAGTACATTTTGTTCAAGCTATATTTCCTTCTAGAAACTCTAAAATCAGGTAGTTGATTTAAAAGCCTACTCCTGTTCACATTGCCATTTTTAAAACACTGGTCTTAAAAAAAAAAAATCTATAAAGAAATCTCTGCACACTCCCCGGCCCCAACAATTCCCTGTTCTTCATTAGACTCCAAACCAAACATAGTATAACAAAAGTCTATGTCAAAGACCGCATCAGTTGTATCAGTCCCAAAGCAGTATTCAGAAGGTTTGTTGTTTGGGCTAATTGCACTGAAAGAGGGTCCAGATATTACTAGTGGGGCACAACTAGCTTGTATTGACAGCTATAATTGAACCTGCCCCTGCTGCCTCTTCTCCTATGATTACTGCATCTGACCTCCGAACTAAAAACATACTTAAACCCTCTAAACTAACCATGAAAAGAGTCGACTTCTTCCAACCATCTTTACTGGCTGGTTGAGAGACAGATGTCTGGAAACTTTTGGCAGTATCAACTCAGTTCTGTGAACGTGAGTCAAACGCGAGTCAGAAAGAGAGAATTTACCACCACAGTGTGCTAGAGGGACAGCTTAGACATTCCCTAGCTAATAAAGGATGAATTATTTTAAAGTCCAAACACTAGGCTGGGGCTCAGCTCAGGAGGTCTCAGCTCCATCCCTAACACCAACATAAAACGTCCTGGGGAAATATAGTGCTTGCCACACTGTCATACCAAGTTGATAGGGAGTATATAAATATCTAGGTAGAATAAAATGATACAGTTTTAAGGACTATACTGAAAAAGCAGTTCAGGGCTTGAAGTTCAGCTCCCTGCGAAGCTTCACTCTCAAATCAGAAGCAGGAACCTGCCTGAAAGCCACTGTTGGATTAAGAATATTTCTTAAAACTCTGTAGGAACATAAATCTCTGCTGATGATCTGTACGTTCTTCATAGTATGAACACTACTAACTGAATTTCACTGGTTGAGAACAAGTATTTCCATAAGTAGATGTTTCTAAACTAGGATGCATTTTTATTATTATTTCATTTTATTTTTTATGATTGAAAGGTATTTCCTCATGCAATTTGGGGCCTGATTCTACACAGCCACAGAAGTTTTTCTAATAGTACTGGGGAAGAATATAGAAAGAAAAAGAATAAACAAATTGAGCTTCTTCCCATCAGATAAATGTTCTTAATAGGAAAAAAAGTGAAGAGATCAAGTGATTTGACCAAGGTCAAAACAGCAAACCAGTGGCAAAGCTAGGAGTAAAGTCAAGCACATGGTTTCGCCTGTGGATTCTGGAGTTGGAGGCCAATGACTCATGCATCAGATTTCTGTCTATTGGGTAATTACCTCCCTGAATAGACACTCCATTCCTTAAAACAAACACATCTTCCTAAACTAGAATTGAAGACATTCAAGTTCAATATCTGAGGGGGGAAATGGTCCAATATCTAGAAAATTAGCTTACTGTAAGGGTGATGAGGCTCAAATCTAGCCCTTTTCCAACAGCCTTTGGGACACTCAGCAAGTTACAGGAAGTTGGGTATCCAAAGAGATTTCAGTAGTGAAGCTTCTGGGCAGTCTGCCTCAGCTACAGGTCTAGAAAACAGAGGTAATAGCCCACTACCCATGGATTAGGTTTTACTGAAGGTATATGATGAGCAAGTCCAACACGATTGCTTTGGAGGATAGCTAGAAGTTAAGAACAGTACCACACAGTTATTATAGTGTAGAGCAGAATTAATGCATCTTAAAGTTAAAACAGCAGCACAATCACTGTAGATTAGAAACACCATTTGCAGATGGACACGCTCACACTCTCCACCAATTTGCAGTTTAGAAGAATGTGACAAGTGAAAAAGAGACAATAGAGGTGAGCACCAGTCTTCCTCACCTCTAGCCCTGCTCTCCCCCCAAATTTTGAGTGGTTTCTGCATTAATACACCCACAGTGAGGCAGCGGCTGTTGCTGCTATGACATTATGAAGTGCTCATGGATGTTGACAGAGGACCCGCCTGCTCTTTCCTTACTGCATCTGTCACATTCCAGAAGTTCGAGAGTTTCCCGCTCTAGACAAGTCTTAGCCCTGTCGTAACAAAAAGCCATCCACAGAGCCAAAGACCCGCACGCAGCCAGGAGTAATTGAAATTAATCATTTACAATTATTTTCACAGGCATCTTCCAAAAGAAACAGCGCCAGCTTGCTCAATCCTCAAGGCTGATGGGCCTTGAAATAGGCTGTGATCCGGTGCTATCTGTTGCGGGGTTTCAAACACCCAGACGTGGCTCACAGCTCTATCCACGGCACTACGGACAGGCCCTGCGAGCTGCTGTTCAGCAGGCAACTCCTTCCTGCAGTCAGACAAATACCTGAACTGCCACCAACAAATCACACACGGAATTGGTAAGGAAATGCATTTCTAAGTTCAAAATTGCTGGTGTCTGTAATGACTGAAAATTACTGCTACCTGGCTAGGATTCAGGGCTATATCAGTGTTAAAATTTCTTATTCTTCAACGTTAGTGTCTTTTGAACTTGAGATTCTTTCCCTGTTTCCCACACGTTTATATTAAGTTTTTAATCAGTAGCTTCTCTTTCAGCTTCACTGGTCACTACTGATGCTATTCTGAGGGACGTGAAGAGGTTTCTAAGGTACAGAGTAGCCTGAAGGCTGGCACTTTCCAAGCTTCAAAACTACGCAGGATATTGCATTTACAGAGGCACACGAATGAACAGAAGTCTAAAATGAACAGAAGAAATGAAGGGATTAGGAGTGTCACTTTCCGGAACACTATTTACTCATACAAGCAATTTTTTATGGGAGCGAGCATCAGCTATTCACAATGTCAGCCTTGATCAATCCTGCCCCTTGGAAACTTGCCACAAAGAGCAAGTGTGTCATTCCCTATGTCTATAAAACCAACATCTGTAGGCAGTCTACACGAGCGAGAACGTAACCATCGCGGAGATAAAGCAATCTCATGCCCAACAGATTGCAGATCCCTCCATATCAACCTGCATATTGCTTCTTCCTTCCCAGAGACTGGAATATTGATTTTTTTACAGTGCGCACCATGAAAACGTTTTCAACAGGTATCCTAAAGGAAAAGCATGGTAATGGGATCACCTGCCACCCACTATGCGTGTTGCAGTTGCAGCTCAAAGCCGGCACTAAAAGGAAGAAGTGGTGGAAGATCCGACTTCTTTTGTATTAATCAACTCTCAGCATCGTTTTCAGCCACAAGACTTCAAAGGAACAGATACTCCCACTTTGCTCAAGTAGAGAAATGCCTGATAAATATGTTTTCCTTTTTATCTTTATCATCTCGAGTGATTTCCTTACTGTATGCAGGTATGATGCTGTGCAAGAAACAGCTGCCTGCTACAAGGAAAGGAAGCAGTTATGAAGCATTACAGAGATGCCGGGCTGGGCTCAGGAAAATTCCTGTATTTTAGCAATCCAGCAAGAGGAGAGGAGGTGAAGCTTCCTCTTAAGTCCTGTGGGTTCTCCCTTTTTAAAATGCGGTGTTGCCATTTTATCCCACTTTATGGCCTCTTCCCTCTTTGGAAACTCGGGTCTAAATAATCACAGCCTGTGTTGGTGCAAAGGTGTTACAAGCTTGTGGCAGCTACCTGGGATCCTGAACTCAAGACAGAGAAAAAAATAGAGAAGCAAGTTATGGAGGAGGAGGAGGGAGCGATGAAGGGCAGCAGGGGAGCCACTCGGTCAGAGCAGGAAGGAAATTCAGGGTCTTGCTCCAGCCTGTCCTGCTCATCTTCCTAGTAGAGGTTAGACTGTTTAAGTAGCAATATATTTAATATGACCAGAAGGGCAAGGACATAGTTAAATTTTCACCATTTTAATTCCATAGAGTTTCGCGTTTTTTTCCCTATTTTAAACAGGAAAGGAACATTTTTGCTATCTATGACCTGGCCTAAGAATAGGAGTACTACCACCTTCTGTTAGCCCAACTGTTAGGAAGAAAAACAAACAAGCTTTCATCCTGATGTCTGCAGACATCTTCGCAAGGTGAATACCATTGCTCTTTAAATATACATATATACATATATATACAAACACACATATATATGTATAAAAACAAACACTTCCAATCTTGCTTTAAAATCAGAAAGATTTTCTCAAGCCTGCACTGCCTGTAAGAAAATAGCTCATCTTTTTTAATATTATTATTTTTAGTTTTATTTTTTTGCTGGGGGGAGGTGGATCACAGCTGGGAAAAGGGATGGTGGAAAGACCAGAGCAGCAGAAGACACAGCAGCTATCGCTGCCCGTGATTACGCAGAAGGGCTATTCCTTATTCTGTGCCGGCTGCTCTCTGGCATTCTTTGCATGCACCTTCATTTGAGGCAACGGATATTTGGAGCCCCCTCCTGAGGAAGCAAAATAAATATTAAAAAGAAAAAAAAATCAAAGAGCAACACAGAAACAAGTTTGCAGTTGTTCACTGCTCCCTCTCCCCCTTTCCTAATGCACAGCAGTTCCCGTATAGAACTTACCCACCCACACATCTTTCCAGGTGGAAGAAAAAAAAGTAAATATATAAAAGCAATGCCTCTACCCTTGTCTTTGCTAAGTGACTGGATACAAAATCTGCTGTGGTTTCGTGGACAAACACGCACAGAGCTTGGGGCAGAACAGCGAGGTTTGGGGGGCACCGCCAGGATTTGGTGGCTGTCGCATGGTCCTTCCGTGCGCGCAGCGGAGCCTGGATAATCTAATAGCATTAACCTGCTAACAGATTAATGGGTGCGGGGGGAGGGAAGGCAGCGGAAAGGCAACTAAAGCGCCTTCCACCTACACATCTCGCTACTAATCACAAACTCAGGTAGAAAGCAAATTACTTCTCCTGGACCAGAGGAGAAAAGAAAAGAAGAAGAGCGAGAGAAAAAGGAAATAAGACCTGAAAAAAAAGCACCTATTTTCATCTTTTTTCTAGAAATCATCATACAAAAAAATAACCTTATACTAATTGCTGCATTTATCAATCCCTGACAAGAAAAGAGAAAGTGGGGAGGGGGGAAAATAAAACACGAGTCAAGGACTGCCACAACATCTTACAGCTGGTAATTTCAGAGTGATAAATACAATGCTGGTCTCAGACTGCTGCAAGGATTAGATTTAGCAGTAAAACAAGGAGCACAGTTAACAGTTGGTGTTGGGGCTGGTATTAGGATTAGAAAGCACTGCTAATCACAAGAAATGTAAAAGATTAGGAAGCGATGGCTGCCAGCAAGGATTTTAAGAGCATTTAAGTACTGAAATTCATTTTGGGATTAAAATTCCTCAAGTCAAAAGAAAAAGGGAGGGGAGGGAGAAAGAAACAAAGGGAAAACACAGAACATGAACATGAGCAGTTTCTCTTGCACTGTCCACAAGTGATGCTCAAGGATCACAGATCTACAAAGACTGCAGAAGCAAAACGTATATCTTACACTGAAGTCACCTACCAAAGTTTGTGAAAGGAAGTAAATATTTGCTTTATAGAACCTAGGAACTAACTACTTTAACAAACGAAAATAAAATAAAATAAAAATAAAAATAAAAAACGATGAAAATAGTTGAGGAAAGAGATTCTGGTTCCTTACCACCTGCCTTAACACAGCATGCACAGGTGGAGTCACAGCTTTGGCAACGTAAAGGCAACGTAACATGAAGCACGATGGCACCTTGTGTCCGCATCAAGTTTGTGTTTTGTGGCAGCAATAGTAAGGTGACATCTTTATATTTATGCCCATTTTTATGCACGATGAGATGACATCAGATGTTTGGTCTCCCTGGCTCATTTTGGTTAGGCCAGGGACATCTCTGTCCGTGCAGAAGGACAAAGAAGGACACGGTGTGACGTTTCCCCTCTATGTGAAGGGTGGTCAGTGGTTGTTTGGCAAAAATGCCATCCAAAAGTTGCCTCAATCCTACAATGACCATCCCAAAGCTTTCTGAAGCTTCAGAGTAAGAAGAAGGGGTGACTGATTGAAATGCTGTGGTGTGACCAAAGCTACTTTTCCTACTGGTTCTCCACGGAACCCAAATACTGATTCAATCCCATCTCTCTTCACTTACTAATTTACCTCCTATAAATGAATATGGGTATTGTTATTTGAGCGGGTAAGAATGGTTTGGAATAAGACCATTTCATCATTTGATAGTACTTTTTTCAGTCAAGTCTGAATTTTTTAGAATCTGTAAGATTTTACTTTCCTTTTGTTCCCCAAAATGAACATTTTCTTCAGACGCTTGTAGCAGAAGCAGAAATCACCATCTTCCAAGAGTTATAAAACAGTCGTATTAAATAATAGAGGTGAAAGCACTGTGTATGATTTCTGCAGAAGTCTTTTCAGAAGAACAGATAAATTTATTCACTGCATTATGGAACAGTTTGAGAAAACAAGATCATACAATGTACAGCGCCTCTATTTAAATTGTTTCATTTCTATTCATGAGTGCTCTGATTAGATACACCAAAAATATCATCAGTAAGAAATAAATAATTCCGCCAAATTAATAGTTGTTGATTTCTTTTACCTGAAAATGTAAGTAGCATCTCATTCACACTAGATAAAGCAGCTGTAATTTGGATGCATCAATCTTGTTGGCTCAAGCCTACACAGCACACCGGGACCAGGTATTCATCTACATTTTCTTAATATTCAAATTTTCTCTCAAATGATACAAAAGTTATTTAGTGAGTTAAGTCTGACTAACATATGCTTTGCTTGGAAAGGTTTAGCAGCCAAGTTGGTTTATTTGTTGTTGTTTTCCCCAAATAGTAAGTTGAGAAAAATAAACTGCGCCGCATGCAGAGCTTGGATTAGAAAAGGTATTTTAGGGAATGCAGGAAAGCCTTCTGTATTGGACAAAATACATCTCTAACTCATCAAAACTGCCTTTTAATTAATAACATCGTTCTGCCCCAGAAAGGAACCAGCCAGAAGGAATTACCATTAACAACATTAGATGATGGGAACTACTAACGAGGGTTAGATACTAACCAGTCCCAATCTGAGGACTGTCCAGTACCTCACTCCTGTGAAGTATTTTGATGGAGAAATGTGGAAAAGGATAGACTTGTGCAAATGCAAGAAAAGATTATTTAGCACAAAAATCCAGCTGGGATTTTATTTGTAAAATAACCACACTATAAAAAACATAGAGCTAATATATGTTTTAGATAGATACTGCAGAATGATGAATGCGATGTATCTGCTCAGCTTATGAACATATGAGAAAAAGCCCCTTTACACTTTTGAAAAATCCATCCAGTTTGAATTGACAATGAATTATTCTCCTAAAAATCAAATATAATTGCCATAACATTTCAAAAAAACTAAATGCGCAGCTGAATATCTGAAGAGCACCCTGTTTGCAGAGCAGCCAAGTGATACACCTCAGAGAGCTACTGCTAGCTACTGCAGGCAAGATAAATCAAGAAAATGCTGAGTTGAGGTGCAATGTGACAGTTATTAGCAAAACAGGAGTAATTTGATGAGGAAAAAAAAATCTGACAAAATTTCAGTTCACAGCAACAGATTTTGGAAGCCTATTTGCACATAAATTGGAAAAAAAAACAATTCTGGCATTAGAAACTGATGAAGGAGAAACAATATACCCTAAATCCTAACATACTTGAAATTATTTTCTTTGATTCAAAGCTGATAATCCTGTAACAGGCAGCGACTAAATAGTGGCTTGCCAGCTTGCTGTGCATGTAGAAGAGCCCTCACGGTTATATACGGAGCTGGGGCCATTCCAGCATCGGGGTAACTGGATTTACTGCGGCACACACCTTCGCTTTCGCCATTGGAAACGTCTGCAGCGCACAGCACATTCGGGCTGTGTTTTAAACATTAGCAGCATAAATATCCCCTGGTGCACAGTACAGCTTACCAGTCCTGGCTCCCCCTAAATCAAGCGTACACAACCAATCTTCTTTTCGTGCTGCACATTAATGGCAACTCCGTTTTTCAAGGCCAGCCTGCGCAGATTTGCCTTGCACGGGGATGTAAAGCAGCACACGGGCGGGTTATGACTAAGCAAGGGGAAATTCTCCTCTTGCCCCCATCTCCCAACTGCAATTTTCGCCGCCATCGGAGATAAGATGTTCTGCATCTTGCAATTTAGGCGATCTCTGCAAAAGGCTTTTTAAGAGTCTTATAAGCATTAAAAGAATATGAGCAAGCCTTTTGCATTCTTGAAGGGCTGGATCTTCGTGTCACTGTAATTGCTTAGGGAAATGTTTTTGCCCACATACTGGTAAGGAGACGTACTGTTCTTCACTGCACCGCAACTAGGCTTATAAATAAAGAGATATTTTTCATGTCATTGCACCCAACTCTTTCACACACGTACAAGGGGATTTTATAGACTGTCTTCTTTTCTGCTTATCAACGAATTTTCACGTTCAGTGCAAAATAACAGTAAGAGAGATACCTTCTCTGTGTTTACAGTACCCACCAAGCACTATTTCAAAAACAAATAAACCAACTTAGCTATGATTTAAGCACTGCAATCTGTTCTCCCGTGGGTCTTCTTCCTTCTCTCCCCTTCCCCCAGTTTTTCGGTTCATGAGGACAGGAACATGAAAACTAAATGGATTTACGCTTAAATAATTCATCTTTTCACTCGCATCAAACTAAGTACTAAAGTTCATCCACAGGGCTAGCCAGATTTAGCTGATTCAAATGGTATTTTAAACAGCAGTCTGGGGAGCTAGTCACAAAAGGTTGAGAGGAAACACGAGCAGCTGTGTTGATGGAGCTGTGACGTGCCACATAACTCTACCTAGGCCTAGAGAAGGGGACATGCGACTGGCCAGACCTACCTGCTCTCTTCATGCAAACACTCACTCTTGCCCAAAAGATGCCCCATGAGAGGTGAGCAATGGAACATCACGGGAAGGCGCACACAACTACACAGGCTGAGGATCTTTTTCCTGTTGAGTGGCAGGAAAATAGGCAGCAACATAACGTGTCTTTAGGAGTTATCAGCGTTTTTACAAGTCATCCAGTGTAGAAAGCCAAACAGATATCCAGATCCTAAGAGGCAGGGCACCTCGAACCGTGATCTCATGGGGATTCTGGAGTGTAGCAATGGTAGTGATGCTCCTTCTCTGAAAGCACCCTGGAAGGATCCATAAGCTAAAATTTCCTACATATTAATGCTTGTAACAACTACTAACTACTACTCCCTTTCAGTTTAATCTCCAACTCCTCTGTATAAGCTTCTTTAAAGTAGAACGATGACAGAGCACAGACCTCTACAAAACACTCAAACTCATGATAGAGTATAATGTCTTTGGTGTAATCAAGTTTAAATCAATTAAGAGTTGAGGATTTTGGTTGATTTTTTTATTATTATTTGTTAGAGGCTTGTTTTGTTTTGAACATCCTGAGAAACAGAGGATGGAAATGCCTTGCAGCAATATTCCCACATAAACTTTGCTATACCTGTACTTCAGGTCATGTTTATTAGACTAAGCAAGCTAAGTAAGGAACAAATTCATGCAGTTGAAGATGAAAAATAAATCTATGAACTTGGCTTTTTTCTTTTTTCTTTTTGGACTCCTTTAAAAGTCAGAATCTAAAACTTTTAATTTTAATGTTGACTGCTCACTGCAAGAACACAAATGGTCTCTCTCCTGCACATGGCTATCAATGTGCTAGAGGAACAGGCTGTAAAAGCAGCAAGGAAAATAGGTCTTTCTTTCATGCATTTTAGATCTGTTCCCTGATTTATTTATTTATTTTTTTTTTAATATCTCAAACACAAAACCACCACCACCTTTCCTTGAACTGGACAAAACAGCAAAGAAGGAATAATTAAATTTGAGGAGCCATGACAATTGACAACAATTTTAGCTGTTTTGTCTATGTAGGAACTGGCTTGCTGAAGTGAAGAAAACATTCTGCAATGTGGAAGCCTTCAGTGGGTTAGTAACTCACTACAGTGCTAGAAATGAATTTCTGAAGTCGGGTTTGTATCTTCAAATTCACTGAAGTGGAGATTTATTGCAACAAAGACAGAGAAAACCACTGGAGGGATGTGTTGGAAGTGGAGCGGGACAAAAGAAAAACAAACAGAAAAAATATCATTTTCTTGGATTTACAGCACAGTCCTCACTGGCTTATGTAAAATAAGTCTATGTTCCAGTCTAAATTTAATGTGGCTGCTAAAACTAGTATCTAAAACATACAAACAGCAGATTTGGGGAGGATTTCAGTTTTGGACATAATGTTTGGGGTGAGTTTCATTAGATAAAGGTTAAAATACCCTTATGAAGTATCATACTAATGATAGTTTACCCTTAAGGATAAATTTGAGCAAGCAGAAAGTTCGTGTTGTTTATGCAGTAGGAGTCCTCTTTAAATCAAACATGTCTAAAAATGTCCTGAATGTACTGGGCATCCCATCACAAATTTATGTCCCTGCACTTTGTTGAATAATGATGTTCATTTACTCACATAAGCTTGCTGTGAGCAACACAGACTCTTCCACTCGGATGCTCTTCCCACATAAAAGTTAAGTGCCTTGGTCCTCGTGTGTGGAAGCCATTCGAACCCAAAACATACAATTTTTTCTGCCTACAATGCATACATATAAATGCATGTACAATGAGAAAACACAAGCCAATTGATTCCAAGCAAGCGCTGTTAAAATAAAAAAAGACAAAACGAACAACACACAAATGAGAACCCCGGCAGTGTCCCCCATCGTGCTTACGGCAATGCCTTTCAAGTGGCACGGTCTGACCTTTGCTGATGTGGAAGACAGCATTTACTTTCTTTCTTCGTGAAACAAATACTTTTTGCAACCAGTTTTAAAGTTTAAAACTGAAATTGTTCTTATCACAGCCTGGCTGACAGTGTTGGTTGTGCAGCAGCTCACTTCCAGGGGAAATGGGATGTAAAAACAGATGCTATGACCTTAACAATAATCCTGTTTGCATATTACAATATATTTTCCTATCTTAACAAGGCAAAGTCCCTTGTGTTCCGTTCAGAAAAAGTCATCTTCCAGTAAAAGCATAATGTGATCAATAACATTTTCTTAATATATTATATTATCTCTCACTGAAACACTTTTTCACTTGGCATTTCAGACTGCCTAGTAGGGGAAATTCATGACAAAACTCAAGATGGTAAATGAGATACTGCAAATTAATTCCATCCAAGAGCGATCTTTCCTTTCGTGAACAATCTGACAAGCCTGTGGCGTCTGACTTCAGCAGAAGCTTTCTCAGCTTTCAAATATACATGAAACAGAAGAATCTGCTCCAGTGCCATACCCGTCTTCACTTTAGCCTGTATAATTTTGTGTTGAAATACATTAGAGTTTAAACAACTAATGCTGAGACCGGAATTGGTGGGGCGTGCTTTGCGGATCAGTTTAGAAAATGGACTTGTAAGCCTCCAGGACCAATTTTGAAATAAGTATTTGGAAGTTATAGTCCAGGGCAGAGCCGAGTTCAGGCATCCTGCCCCCCGAAGCTGTTTTGCCACCGAGTCATCTGCAACGTGATGCTGAAAGCCGCGGCGTGACAAAACCGCCAGCTGAAGGGTCTCAATTTGGTGCCGACAAAGTTCAAGGCGAGCTTTGCCACAATGGGCATTTCAGAAAAGCACGTCTCCATCCCCGCGCCTGAAATTACTTCTGCGGAGATGAGTAGTGGCTTTATTCCCCCCTTGGCGTTCGTGTCATTCTGTGGGCTGAAACGGTGACCCGGTGGCACAGCGAGGAGCGGAGCTCGTCCGTCCTGCCTTCAGCTCGATAGCCCATGATCATTTCAGCAACAGCAGCTGTAGATCTACTGCATCATGAAAAGAAATTGGTATGCAGCATGGCCCAGGAGGGCATGATCCTGCAAAAAGACCTGGAAGCGCGAGGGATGTTGTCAATAGGATTACTTAGATGCAGCCGATCTTCCCAGGATTAGGTGCAGAATCGCTGCCTCTATTAATATTTCAGCATAAAGACTAAGGGCCACACGGTTGTTGAATATTCATGCTGTTGCAATGCTCTCTATGTGAATTCTCTAGCAGAAACATGCAAAGTCTGTGCCCATACCCTGAAGAGTTTACCAGCCAAAGCCCCAATTAAAGAGATACTTAAGTATGTACCCTGTTTGGAGCACGCGGGGCAGTCACGTTGACTAATTGCATTCCTCAGGTGAGGAATGTGCTCCATTTCCTTACTTAATCAGGACTCGGGTTCAAAACAATATGAAAGAAATGGGAGAAAAAGATGAAAATTTAATTTATGCCTGCCATTTCCAACACCTCATTAGGTCAGAAACATGTAAAGGAAAAGGCCAAACAGCATCTCTACCTAAGAAGTCGTTCATAGTGAGACCGACAATCCGCTTAATTGCAGAAGAACTGCAAGCAGTGGAGAGATGCGGAGTGATATCAGCTGATGGAATAAACCTGGGAACAAGACCATACATTTGTGAGAGGGAAGGAGCAAAAAAGAGATGGGTCCTCTGAATAAGTATGACATACATGACATTACAACAAACCAGATGGAAGGTCAGAATAAAATCAAGGGCTTTGAAGGAGAGGGCAGAGTTGTTATTTTTTGTTTTTGCTTTTGAAACAAAATAAATTAGGCAGCAAGTCTCCATGTAAATGAGCACTTATAAAATAGCCTTTCTAGGTGAATAATTTCTTTTACGATTAATAAAATCTGCAATCTGAGTAACAATGTTCTGATGACTTTTTGCCATTTGCAATTATTGCTCATCCCGGCACCGAAAACTCATTATTATTAGAGCTGACAAAAAAATATTTAACTGCTGCCGTGAAAGGACTTAATTTTTAGAAGAATCAGATGCTCCAAAGCTTTAGTTCTGCTTCCAAATCTTGAATGCGAAAAATAAGGGCATCCTAGCAACCCTCGCGTGCCTCTCCTCTGATTTCCAGCGAGTAATTTGGATAAAAGCATCTAATTTGTATAGCAACACAAAACGCTCGAAAGTATACTTCCCTGCCTTAAAAGCAACCCCGTAAGGGTAGGGAGTTAACATATCGCTGCACGACTGCAAGCAGGCATTTTATACTATCAACATACATATTTTGCCCTTTTTTTTTTTTTTTAATATAGCTGTTTTCTCCCGAGGAACTGAAAGCATTTAACAACCACCGTCGGGCTCGCAGCACTCTATGAATCAGAGTACATAACCTGCACTTTAATGGCACGGGAGCCGAGGCGCTGCGACCGCCAAGGCGGCTGGGGCAGGGTTAGGAGCTGGGCTCCACGTACAGCTCTGAGCTCGGGGACTAAAACCGAGATAAGATGCGTTATCTCCAGCAAGAAAGCAAAATGGGTAGTTTTACACCCATGGAGACGTTGGCATTAACATCGCCTGTGCCTCGCTGCACCCTACTCCCTGCTGCACCGGGGTAAGCAGTACCACGTTTGAAGGGAGTCACCAACACAGATGGTCTTGGAGGGACTCAAGCACAGGAGATTCAACGACCNCACTTTAATGGCACGGGAGCCGAGGCGCTGCGACCACCAAGGCGTCTGGGGCAGGGTTAGGAGCTGGGCTCCACGTACAGCTCTGAGCTCGGGGACTAAAACCGAGATAAGATGCGTTATCTCCAGCAAGAAAGCAAAATGGGTAGTTTTACACCCATGGAGACGTTGGCATTAACATCGCCATCGTCTTGGAGGGACTCAAGCACAGGGGACTCAACGACCTTAAGCACCATCCTTGGAGAAGCTCAGAGGTTCGGTGGGACGCGGCCACCGCCTGCTCCCGCTCCCAAGGTGACCTCCCAAGCCCCTTCCCGAGCGGTCCGAGCCAGCGGCTTTGCCGCCCAACACGAGCGAGGTCACGCTGCGGTTTCCCACCGCATCCCAAAGCTCATCACGGATTCATACAGAAACCATGACCCCCGACGTCTGTGACTAACATGTTCTGCTTCATTTTACCCGCTCCTTCTCCTCGGGAGAATGAAATGGAGCAAGCCCAAATCTTTGCTTTAACGCACGTAAAAAAGCACTGAAATGAAAAGCAAAACTCAATCATTCTCTTTAAGCACCTCCGAGCGGGTGGTCATTTGAGGTCTCGCTTTGAGTTTACACACACACCAACCTTTCTCCCCCCTCCAAAAAAGCTCCAAAAAGCAATCAGTCCTCCAGGCCCAGAGCACTGTTGCTATTGCAATAACTGCAACGCGGCCACAGCTCTCCGCTTGTTTCTGCTCTGTCAGGTCCTCCCTTCCTCACCCACATATGAGGTAGTAGATACCAAAACAAGGAGCTTGCACCTGAATTTCAGCCACCCTGGCCAAACTGCTATTTTTGGTGTGAGCACTGAAATGCTGGTGCTCGGGGTCCTTTCCCTATATCCAACATACATATGAGCAAGTCAACAAGGCACAGCGCAGTGTCCCCTCTGCCACAGGGTCACCCCACCAGCGTGGCAAGCTCAAGCTGAGATGGTTTTCCCAAGTGTCCGTCCTGGGGACTGTCTCCTACCATATATACTCTGTTCCAGCACAGGAAAAACAGACATGTTATTCACTGGGAGAGCTACTTAAAAAAAATATATTGGTGAATATTTAATTTCACTACCACCACAGTACAATTACAGTTGTTGGTATCTGCAATTTACAACATTATATACACATGCAGGAACAAACATAAAAGAAAAATGCAAAATAAAAGCCTTATTCAAAATTTAGACTCCATTTCCAGCAATGGTTTCATATATGCGTTATTATACATGCTATTTATGATTTTTATATTGGCAGCATAGAGAAAAAGATTACATACACCTTCCTATCTACACTTGTGCATACACACATTTTCCTGTTTTATCGTGAACATTCTAATGATAGGAATTGAATAAAGGTTTTTAAATTACCAAGGTATGCTGAAAGCTGTAAGCTAGTTGCTCGGGGAAATGCACCCATGGAGATCATTCCCAAAGCACAGTATTTTTACTTACACTTGCAAATATGGGAAGAGACTGCCAGAAAGATTATGAGGAGGATTTGTTGGGGATACCAAGGTGTCCAACGAGGGAGCACTGGAAATCAATCTGAGCACGCTTGTAGATCGTACGACAGTGTGGAGAAAGAGCAAACAGAGAAGAGGAAAAAAAGACTAAAAAGACTTGATGGTCTTGGCCGAGGGCAAGTCAAGTAAGCTGAACCTGAGCCCACACTGTGCTCTTGCAAAGAGGGTCAACGCATCCACCTTGGGTTGCATCAGCAAGGGCATAGCCAGCTGGCAGAGGGAAGAAATCCCTCCTCTCCCTTGGTACTTGTCCTCTCCAGGAAAACAAGACAGGGACATCCAGGAGCAGTGAGGGCTGGGGCACAGGATGTACAAGGAGAAGCTGAGGGAGGTGGGTCAGCTCAGCCTGGTGAAGCGAGGCTCAGAGGAGACCTCACTTGGTTTCCAGCTACCTAATGGGAATGAGTCTATTCTCAGACCTGCACAGAGGCTGTGCAAGAGGACACAAGCTGCAGCAATGGAAATTCAGATTAGAGAAGGGGAAAAGGTTCCTCAGGAAGGTGGTCGGACAAGGGAACTGGGTCCAGAGAGACTGTGAAGTCTTTGTTCTTGGGGATATTCAGAACCTGCCTGGATGCAGTCCTGAACAACCCAATTTAGTTGGCTCTGCTTTGAGCAAGAGGTTGGACTAAAGAATTTCCAGAGGCCCCTTCCAATTTGAATTATGTTATGATTCTAAATAATTGTTGGGATAAGCAAGAAAACTGGTCAGAGGAGGAAAAGAATGGAACAAATAAGCTGCAAAATGGCATCAAAGGCTGTGATTAGCTCCATAAGGAAAAAAAAAAAGTCAACTGTGTAAAAAGCAAGGAATGGAGTTGAGAACGGTGTGAAAGAGAAGAGGGCAGCAGAGATCAAGTTTGTGAGGAAGAAGGGGGGAAAAAAAGACCCAAAAATCAAATCTGTGTCCACTAAATTGCATTTTCCTTCAATACCTGGAAGCTGAAAATCCACATGATTCCTTCAGAGATGAAATCAAGTATTTAAATCAAGTTTCCACCTTGATACCACATAAAAGAATTTGGGTTGTGGCGGGAGGAAAGGATTATTTTCTTACAGAATATTCTCATTTTTGATATGAAAACACGCATGCATTTCTCAATTTAAAACTCAAAAAATGACTATACCTGAACAACCATCTTACAGCCTTTTACTGTTTTATAGAATATATATCCGTGAGCCTCCATTGAGGCTGTTGAGAGGCAACCTTTGCTCTGTCCTGGAGCTGCTGTACCACCAAACACAGAGGCTACTGCTGATTTACAGCACTAGTGTGGCTACCTTGTTTTTCTATTGCAACTCCGAGGCTCAGTAGCATGTGCTCTGATATGGATTTACTGCAGTCACTGAAAGGGAAAGCGTAACCCAAATTGCGTTTGTGTAAGTGGACAAGAGGTCATAAAAGGAAAATGAAAACACAACCGGAACAGATATCCGCAAACTTACCTTATGATGTCCAGAATCTGTATTAAAACCAGCCTCAGGTGTAACAGTCAGCAAGCAGGACAGCAAACCCTTGCATTTAGCAGGGGGTTTCTGGGAAGCCAGATTACCTAGAAAGAGTTGAAAAGAATTATTTTGGTAGGTGAAGATGGAGTCACCTATGCTTAATAAGAACAGCCTCCAAATGCCACGGCACAAGGAAAATAATTCCATGATGGGAGATGCTATATATCACCATGATCAGCATGAAGAATTTAATGCACTGAAGGAGCCAAAAATTTGCGACAAAGTATATGGAGTTAGACCCTAGTAGATTCTTAGGGTTTGGCAAAGAACATCTAATACCCAAGATAACACAGTGTTAACCCTCTAATCAAGGATGTGCAGGAGGCCAGAAAAAGCATGATATTTTGCTTAATTAGTTGCTATCAAAGAGAGGACTAGTTCAAGCATTTGCACAAAAAAAAGCAATCCAAGATTATTTGAAAGTTTAATAGTGTTATAGAAGTCATTGGTAGCACAAGGTTTTCCCATGAAATAAAAATAATCCCTGGAGATAAATTTAAGGAAATATATCTCATTTTAATGCCCAGAGTAAAGTGACTATTCATTAAAGCAAAGCAGTTTTATACCTATGTTCTCCATCTCAGATTTAATATATATGAAAGTAATCTTTATGACAGGAAGTGGCATGTAATCCTGCAAGAATGAACTGCTGTCATTATCTGAGAATCAATACCATTTTTTTTAAAGTGCCTGTAACAGTACCTATTGATTTCACATTTTCAGCATGGGACTTAGAGGCTCTACAAAGGAGATTCTTACAACAACAAGAGAGCTTCAGTTGAATAAGGGAGTTGATATAAATTAACTCAAAATTTATAGGGCACTTCTCTTGCACAACGCAACCAAGGCTTCTCTGCCTCTTGCCTCAACGTAGTCTTTTTCATTTTAGCTAAAATATACTTTATTTTAATTACAATATTTTGAGCTGGTAGAATTATAGTATGCTAGTTCTATCTACAAGATGTAGAAATTTCACAAAGCAAAACATCTTGGTGGAAGGTATCTCTGTGCACCGTGAGCTCAGTGTCACCAAGTATTTGTAGATGTTTGCTGTGTTGGAGAAGCTTGACCAAACACAAAAATCCCTTCTGCTGCAAAAGCACAAAACGGATGAGGTGCTGGAGAGCTCTCAGGCCACACGGGTACGGTTTGATGCGTCCTCAAGGTCAGGACAGCAACGGAAAGGAAGAGAACCAGCAGCCCACAGAAGATCTAAATAATGTCTCCAAGGTCAGCCAACAGGTCTGTCCTGCCACGAGCTCCACCGAGCCGTGCTATATTCCTTTAAGACAGTTTAATGAAACTGATAAATTCTTACTATTATTCTGCAAATGAAGCATATAGCAACTTCGGCTTGATGAGCTGATCAAATGGCTCACGCTGCCATGAATGATCGCTAATAAGAGCTGACAGCAAGGCAAGAGGTGCCGTTACCCATGGGGAAAGAAAAAAGGGAGATCACACCATTAAAACAGTGGTTTGAAGGGATGGGATTAAGGAGAGCTGACATCCCAAAAGGAATACCATTAAGAAGACAGACAAAACATTTATAAGTTTTAATCCTCATTTCATGCAGAAAATCAGATCCACCTCCAAGCACTAGCCAGCTGGAGGTTAATTTCTTGAAAATTTAAGCGAAGATAATACAAGTAATGAGCAAATGAAATGTCTGGGGAATGGTGCATGTACATGTAAATAAACATCTTGTCTATGCCCCATCACGCCTGTTTTCTCTGTGATTTGGAACCATATTCTCCTCCTTATCCTGCATTGTTTACAGAATGTGACTCGTTTTCTAGTCGAGTGTTCTGGAATAGATGGTCTATTTATCTATCGAATGCTTCTCGAATGTGCTATTGAGATATTTCAACTGAGCATTTCTGACTTTTGCGACATGCCTAAAGAATTTAGCGTGGTGGGTATGAAAACGCTCAAACAAAAATAGAAAGCTGCTTTTTTTCTTTTCTTTCTTTTTTTTTTTTTGTTCTTTCAGAAAGTGCTCTGTTTTCATGGAGGAGTTTATGGAGAGAGAGGAAAAAAAAAACTCAAGGGAGCCATTTCTCCTATGTATAGTGAATCATCAGATCGTAGTTACCCCATGATCTCCAAGGGCAACACTAGGCCAAAGTTGCACTGGAAATCTGCCCTAGGGACACATACATTTTTCAGAATCATCTCAGGACTTTTATTCCAGGGCAAATAGAGACCTTGCAGAATGGAAAAGGAGTCTTTGACAGCAACAGTAATAATAATAATAAAAAGGTGACAGTTTCACATGAAGGAAATATTTTTCTTCTATACCTCAAATATGAAAAATATGAAGCATATTTACAAACTGTTATTTCAGACTCTAGATGGCAGCGCCAGAGGGAAAGGCAAAATAGACATCACAGTTGGATACAGGACATTTGCAGAAGGGGGATAAGAAGGAAAAAGGAAGCCAGAAAAGCAATAATCCTTCACCATGAAAATGGTACACAAAAAAAAGGGGCTTAAGTTCAAAGTTTGCTTGTTTCCTCTTTCCAGAACTTGGAGTCCTAAAGAAGAGTCAGAAATATTATGTGTGGCAGCACAACGATAGCGTTAATGGCCTTTACTGTTTAACTTATTACTATTTAGACTATTTTCAAGGAGTTCCTTTGCTTAATAAAATCAAAAAAAGGAACACACAAAATTTATAGGAAATTATTTTGATCTTATCAAAATTTAACTATAATTTGTATTCTGGGGAAGGTTTTTTGGGTTTTCTTGCCCCTTTCTGCAATCCATATTGTCCACTGTAACAACAGACTCAAGAAAAGATGGTCAAGAGTAAGGTCAGCTTGGACGCATCACTTCAGATTAAATACTCTGGCCCCTGGATGTGTCCCATGGCAATGCCACGAAAGAGTGTTTCATGCCAATGCTCCCAGGGGTGATGTTCCTTCCCTTCAAAACATACAATCGGAAGAATTTTGCTTATGGTTTCCCACTGACAAGCCCTCTGCAGCTCCTCCATGAGGTTATGGAGGAAGCACTGTGTTGCCCAAAGAAAAACCTCAGTTCTCTCCATCACCAAAGCTTTACGAAACTGGAGGTACATTGCAGAGGTTCACAGGAATAGCCAGTTTTCTCCTCTACAAGCTTCAACACAGACAGGTCAGATATCCTATATTCCATCTAAGTTTCTAACTTAAATGACCTCAATGAATCTCCTGGGAAAAAAGCATCTAGCTCAGATGGTGCATCATGGTGCTCACCGTGCTTCAGCTCCAAGAAGTGAATTAGAAGAGAGGTCTCCCAGAGGCAGGGGAAAGAATCATTTCACATGATGTCAAGTCAAAACCATAATCCACTTACGCAGCAAGATTGTCTTTCAGAGCTTGTCTGTTATAGATGAAGCTTCCAGAATCAATTAGCCTGACCAGCTCCTCTACCAAGAGCTACCAGAGCTACACAGTTGTGAGAAGTGCAGGAAGGAGGAGAGAAAAGAGACTTTATACAGCTCTGTGTTGGACCCTGGTTAGGGAATGGCTAGTGGCTGTTCTTCTGCATTGTGCAAACCTGTGGGGAATGAGAAAGGAGCCCATATTTTGCAGCCTGTTTCAGAGCTCTGCAGTTCTACCTTCCTGCACAACTCAAGCGAGTCTGCAGGAGAGTGAGTACAGGGACATCACGCACCACGCGGCGCCCGCCCAGCGGGGCTCGCCTGTGTTTTTAGAAGTATTCAGAAAGGAATAATGATAAAACCAAGGAGGCATGGAGACAGCTATTTTAGATTAACTAATTGGGGAAAAAGAAAGTTTTATGCAAGAATATTCTGTAAAAGCTTCCCCATGCAGACAAGCTATAAATCAACTGTGAAACAGAAAGTGCTTTACAAATGCCCTTTATAAGCTGCTATCCACTGCAAATACAACCTCCCCCGTGTCACACACCGCAGTTTGGGGCAGCGGGCAAAGAAAGGAAGAAACAGTGGGCAGAGACACAGCTGGAGCAGACCCCCTTTGCAAATAAATAAGGCAAAGGAAAGCAGATTGAAAAAAAAAAAAAAAGGCAACTTAACTGCTGTGTGCAGTGACAGGGCTATTTCATATGTTGACCCTAATCTCTATTATTTAATTCACAGATTTCCATTTCCCCAACCGATGCCCAGCAAGCTGCCAACCTGCAGGCTAAAATGCTGATAGGTCATCAGACCAGGGCACGTTTTGCTTGCCGAGGGGTTTCTGAAGTGCTTGGGAAAAGCTCGTCAATGCTGCCGTCTTGTCAAGAACTTAGGGTAATGGGAAGAACTTAGGTGATGGCCACTGCGGCCGAGAAGTCACCCAAGAAAGATGTCCACTGAAGAGCATGTCTGTGTTGCCTAAAGTATATAAATATTTTAAGAGCAACAAATGAGAACATCACTCCACTCAGTGCCTAACAGCTCCGGGTGTGAAATATAATTGCTGAATTCCTAAGACTACTCGGTAGGTTTTGCTCTATTTATAATGTTTCTTGCAGTTGTGCTCATCTCGCTGAAAGCAGGCTGGGAACTATTAACATTTCCTCATCAAAGATTTAGACAGGCTGACAGTAACCCTGCAGTTATTCCGTGCAGTGCTTTTTCCAAAGTCCCCAAACCAGAACTCTGGCCTGTACTTCAGCAGAGTTAAGCTGAGAGGAAAAACGAAGGGGAATATAATTTTAGCTCAGCACCACATTACTTCATAGCATAGAGCAACTGATCTCCTCCTATGGCATTATGCAGCTTTTGGGAAGACAGTTGAGGTTTAGAACTGACTGTTTAGTTTGTATTCCTGCATGGATAATCACTTCTTTAAAAGGAAGTATACATCAATAATATTCATGGCGAGTTTATAAGAGCTTGGCAAACGCTTCTGACAAAACAAAAACTCAAACGGATTACTCATAAAATGCTACATCAACAACTCTTTTGACAGGCATCTGGATTATGCTGCTCTTTAAAAGGGAAAAACAAAGATGTCACTTCTAAGTTTAAATGGAAACAGAGAAATATGCTATTAAAAATATCAGATCATAAACAAAGCTATTTTTTGAAAACCCAAATGTAATGAGCAACTATGGTAAAGTTTGCCATGATCTTCTACCCTTTTTTTTCAAAGAATATTTTAAACCATGCTGCAAGATGTACAGAGATTACAGATAAGTAATGGGTAAATGCATTTATAGACATAGAAGATCATTAGTAGAATAAGTAGAATAGCATTAGTAGTCTATAAAGTCTCATCTTTTCCTTCAAATGGTCTTTAGTTGACACTTTAAGAGAAGTTAAATGCATACTCCTGCTCAACTGAACAAAGCTGCAGCGTAGACACTTTTGAAGCCCATCCTTGAGGAATATATCTGATTATCCTTCTCCTGAACTACATTATACATAGATTACATTATCCAGACAACAGTAATTTATATGATATTCTGTAGCAAGAAGCATAACCAGATGACTGCGATGATGCAAATAGGAATTTCTTACTCATTCTAAGTTTATTTAATTTTTATTCCCCAGGGAAAGCTCAAGAAAAAGCTAAATGAGACATGTGGAGTTCAAAAGGGATATGCAGAATCCTTGCGTGTATAAGACTGCATAAAACAAGACTGCTTATTGAAACGGAGAGACAGGATCCACAGCCTTCAGTTCAAAAATATGCACCTGAACTGTGAGGTTTCTTTGAAGAGACACATATTTGTCAAAAAAAAAAAAAAAAAAGGTCAAAGTCCTTAAAATGGAGTCCAGTTTTCACAGTTACCTGGAGTCCCCTGGCTTTGCTGGAGGAGGTGATGAAGACAACAGACAACTGCCTGCACGGAAAGGTCTTTTGTGTCTTTACTCAAAGAAAGACTAGCGAAGACACTTTTTTTCTATGATGGTTTTAAGCTCTGGATTTAAAAGATTGGAGTGGTTTTGGACAGTTTAACTATCAAATATATCTCAATTCCGTTGCTTCAGTCATGTAGCTGGGGACAGTGAAGTACTGAAGCATTTAGAGCTGAAGAATCCTCAATGTCTTTGGCAGACATCATGAAGAGACTCTGTGCTGCAAGATCTTTTCTAGATTCTTGTCAAAAATCAAAGAGAAAACACTAAAAAAAAAAAGTTTTCGTTTTTTTTTAAACAGAAAGTGCTGCCCTCTGACTATGACTGTCAGATACTGTCAGGGTTCAGGTAAGATAACGCTCTCCAGGTGATGTGACCATGGCCACATCATGGATTTTGTAAGAATATAAGAACACGGTGAAGAGCCTGGAGGAGGAGGCAAAACACTTGCACCCAGCAATGAGGGCTGCAGAAAACCCTGCTCCTACCTGAAACCTGGCACCAAGCAAAGGCTGGTTGAGCAGACACCAAAAACCAGACCTGGTTCACAATGTACCAAGGACAGCAGGGACAACGAAAAACCTAAAAGTTCATTCTGTTGGGTTTAATGCTACAAAATGGAAAGGGAGCATACAACATAATCACTTTGTAAAGAAGAGTCTGAGCTCCAAGAGGTGACAGCAACCATTTCTCTTACAAACTGAACAAACAATGACAAACCCCAGGAGAAGGCAACATCCTTATGTGCTATCTAAGTGCAAAACAGTATGAAAGGGAAGAAAACTCCATCCAGGGGGATAGCACCACTCCAGCATGTTATGGCTTGTACTAGTCTAGTCACCCAAGAAGGTGTTCAAAGCTACGAGTGTCTACCTGGAGGTGTGGGGCTGGCAGAGGTCACCTCCATCTTCCTTCTGACAGACAGACTTTGGGCTGACAAGCTGATGACAGAGGGAGAAGCTATTTTTTCCCCATAAGAGAACTATTTATAGTCTTGATAACCCTAACCGTCCCTTCCTGCCCTTACAGTCCAATCCTCATTTATACCACAAACTATAGGACCCAATTTCGTGACTCCCTGGGGGGAAAAAAAGAACATCCCATCATGATTACCAAATTTCTAGTGATGCCTTGGGGGTGCTGGCAAAAGGTTTTAAGTGTTTAATTATTCCTACTGTCAGAAACTATTTTTTTTTTCTGTTGCGAATTTTCTTGGCTTTCATTTTCAGGCAATAAATCTTGTTACATTTTTGCTCAACAGACTGAAGCACCGTCTTTTATGAAAATTTCATTTCCTGTATACAAAGGCTAATGAAGCTTTTCCTTCTCTCAGATTAGGGTAGTAGATAAGAGGAAGAAGCTCCAAGACATGGTCCTCTGCCCGTTGGTGGTTCTCACTGCTCTTCTGACATCCCACCCGTTCTAGTTAACCTCTTTCCTGCAGGCACACTGGAGCAGAATACTCTGGAAGAGGGTGCAGTAGAGCGAGACCTGGATCTAGCTGATGAAGGTACCTGCAGGTACAGGCCAGGCCACAGCTCTGTCCTACCAGCTCATGTGTGTAAAACGAGGAGAGAAAGCCCCCTCTCCTCTCCAATGACTTTGCAGGGAGCTGAGGACGACGAGTTTGGAGTAGATCACCAGCTCATAAATAGCAAAAGTCAGGCAGTCTCGGTACTGTCCCTCACATAATGCCACACTGATTGTTTTGCTCTATTTTTTTCATCAGAATGGTGTTATCAATTCAAATGCCTTGCAGAAGCCCTAACTACCTAACCTCTTATCTTAATATCATCTACGCTTGCAGTTGCATTAAAAACACTTCACAGATGCCAGGTTGGCTTGACAGGGTCTACTTTCTATAAGCTCATGTTGATTGGCATTAATTATATTTCTCCCACTCAATCCTTTATCAGCCGTCCCATTTATTATACCACAAATCAATATTAGAATGACAAGACTCAAAAACTCACACCTTTGAGGCACAGATCTTGGCCAGCTTTCCAAAGCAATGACCAAATTTCCAAAGCTGACTGCCTGCAGCATACTGGCATGTTAATGGAGCTCTTAATCTCCTCTCTCCACCTCCCAATTACAACACTAAGAAAAAAAGATCTGTAGCTTAATTTGTCAGCCCTAAAGAAACAGCCGAATAAACAGATACGATACAAAAGATCCCCCTTGGTGAAAGGGAAGAAAAGCAAGTGAAGACAGAAGAGTAAGTGTGGGAGGTGAGCAGGTTAGAGTCAATCAAACTTTTGATTCCATGAGAATAATTAGAAACAGAGTAATTTCTTCACAGCCAGAATTTCTTCTCCTGATGTAAATTGTTGATTTTAGCATGTATGACTAGTGTGGGATTCGTTCAATGGAGCTGAGCAGATCATGCTGTTAAAATTGAGCTGCTAGATTTAATTTAAGAATTAGGTTATACAAAAGCAAAGGTTACAGGCCCCTTTCACACAGTGCCAAGAAACTTTCTGCAGTGGGCAATGCGAGAGCTCCAGTCCCCAGTACCAACTGGCAATAGTCTAGATGTCCTGCACATGAAATGAGTGGATTTTCCTAGAGATTTCATGTTTCAGGAGGATATTTTCAGACACAGGCTTGGTGGTGCTGCACCAATGCTGCATCTCGCTCTCCCCTTGGCTGGCAAGCTTCTCCTTAAGCTTGGTGGAGTCTTCGCAACTCTTCCAGAGGTAGTTTTAAAGCAGGTTATCTCCATGCATTGCTTATCTGGCGAGTCGCTAACCCTCCCCTTGCAGAATGACAAGGTTTCCCTTCACAGACTTGTTCACAGCTAAAACGTGACTGGGTTCGGCAGCCCCAATGAGAGGGGAGAGCTCTCGTGTCTAACAAACCAGCACTGGTAGAGTCAAGAAGGTATTCATTTTTAAAGAAAGGCTGATAGCACCCATGGAGAAGACTACTGTTATTTGTTTTATAGCCCCAGGCAACGACTTGCATGCTGTCATCAAAGGCTTTTAATAAACCTATCACGCACCCATTTCTTGACATTGAGGGTATGTTGTAAATACAACAAACGCTCCAACGAGGGACATGCTCTGTCTGAAAGGATGCTGCTAGTTATGTCCTTTGTTTTCTTTTCAAACTCTAATAGTGATGCCAGTAGTAGGAAATGATCCTTCTCCATAGCTCCAGCTGTCCGGGAACGTACGTCTCAGGGCAACACGCCGTATGTCAATTAAAACTTTCGTTCAGGTTCTCCTCATTCAGTGTCGCTGCTCCCCTTTGGTCATGTGTAAAATTCAGAGGTTCTCAAAGCACCATCTGCACTCACGTGACTGCCTGCACGAGTGTTTGGTCCCCAAGGAGCCACACAACTTGCACACCACACAACTGGCACCCAGTGTTGAGGGAAAGGCCTTTACTGTAGCACAAGGTATTTGCAACTGTTGAGACTGAGAAATGTAGTACAGGCATCACTCTGGTGCGACCGCACCTGGAGTACTGGGTGCAGTTCTGGGGTGCCCAGTACGAGAAGGACATTGAGCTTCTAGAGAGGGTCGAGCAGAGAGCCATAAAGATGATTAAGGGACTGGAGCATCTCTCTTATGAGGAAAGACTAAGCGAGCTGGGCCTGTTTAGCCTGGAGAAGAGAAGGATGAGAGGAGATTTGATTAAATTGTTCAAGTACCTGAGGGGTGATTGTAGGGAGGATGGGGCCAGGCTCTTCTCCATGGTGGTCAGTGACAGGATGAGGGGTAACGGGTATAAGTTGAAACACAGGCAGTTCCATCTCCATGTGAGGAAGAACTTCTTTCCTGTGAAGGTGACAGAGCCCTGGTACAGGCTGCCAAGAGAGGCAGTGGAGTCTCCTTCTCTGGAGATCTTCCAAACCCGCCTGGATGCCACCCTGTGCCCCGTGCTCTGGGTGTCCCTGCTGGAGCAGGGGGTTGGTCTAGATGATCTCTAGAGGTCCCGTCCAACCTCAACCATTCTGGGATTCTGTGAAATAGTTGGACAAATCAGCTGAAGAGATCCATGCTCTGAAGAGCTTCCTGTGCATCTGGCTCTGATGGCCCATCAAACATGGAAATCACATTTCACACTGTTTTCACGTGTTAACCAACCTCCTCTGTCCCCAATCCCACCGTGTGTCTCATGGGATTACTTACTACCTCTAAGTATATTACTGCAATTCACATGGAAATGTGTGCATGACGTAAAGTCCAGTGGGAAAAAAAAATACTTATTTGTAGTTTCTGCTGCCTGGAGGTCTCAGCCTGGCATTGGGCTCCTGCTGAGCTGTATCTAGTAAGCACGCACTGCAGAAAGCTCCTTTTCTACATAGCTGACAGTCTTTAATGAAAAACACACAACCAAAGCAAAAAGCAACGCAGTCCCTCAGCTTCAGGGAAAAGCAGCCTTGTCCCCATCTTCAGAACCGTAGCTGCAAAGACTGACACGATTTTAATCAAAATGTCAGTGACAGCACAGGATCTCAGTCTGTATCTCAGTCTACCTGGATCTCTGCTCAGCATCTTCTGACAAGGCTCATCCGTTTCTTCGGACTCTTTCTCCTGAACTCCAAGAGACAGCCCTAGAATTAATCTTTATGATTGCAAGTGTAACTTCATACCAAGAGACTCATGTGGCCATGGGTTATTAATGAGGGTCCTGATCAAGTGCACATTCAGCCTAAATCATTCGCTAAAAAGTTATCCTCCTATAGGCTATATAAATACATAATACATCTACATTAACCTGTGTGACACTGAGGCAGCCTTTGCAGCAATCTGGCCTCCTTTATCTCCAAAGTAGACTCTTATACCTCATTTGAGTGAGTGAGCACACATTTTAAATAATGATGAGCGACTCCAATTTTCACATCTTCATGGATGCAGTGTCAAATTTATTTGTAATAGGATCATCTATTATCTGTCAGTACTGAGCAAACTAGGTGAGAAAATAATGGTTAGTAGTACATTAAGGAATCTACGCAGAATCCAGAGGAAAATTAGCACGAGGCAATCGGTGCTGTTGAAAACAGAAGTGTCATTTGTTGATTGCCTAATGCAGCCTGCCTTGACTTAATAGCTGCTTCCGGGGAGGTATCAGATTTTGTTGCTTTTTTTGTTGTTGTTTGTTTAAAAAGAAAAATACCACCTCTTTCAACAAATTCCATTTTAAGAGTGGAATACTGAAAGCACAGAGGCACTCCTCTTGCAGTAATCTGCTCAAGGCAAAATCCAGCAAAACCTGCCAGAAACAAGAGGGAATGGGCTGTGTGGCTAGCTCATGAGAGACGACCACAGCTGGGGCTTCCTCTCGTTCAGTCCTCACTGTGGATGTCCAGGCAGACACTTCTGCTGCCCTTTATCAGGATACCTGTCCACAAAAAGAGCAGAAATGCTGGCATATCAACATGTTCATTTTCTAGGCTCTGGGCTACACATTGAGATGAGAAAAACCCAGAGAGACATCGAGCCCTAAAGTTTTCCTTGACCTGAAGTACGCCAGGAAAGTCTTTCCTCTTCTGGCAATGGAATAAAATTCCATAAAATGTAGTCCTCTACCCACTGTGACCTCAGTGCTTCCAAATACAGCAGGAGCGTCTTCTGAAACTGGGCAGAACAAACTCCTGGTGGAAAGGCTCTCTATAACACATTTTACCTCCTAGCCCTTTTTCTTCCCCCAAAATGGTATTCAGTTTCAGGTTTACTTCCTAAAAGTACGTTTGGATTGTGTCACATTATTGACCACATCATCTTTTGGCTGTGGGTGACACTTTGAGACCACAAATCAGGCCCTGGCCAGAGGCGCCTTCAGCACCAGTGACCAAAAGAAGAGGTCCTGCTCCTCAGGCCAAGCTCCTGCGTGCCAAGGAGCTGATCTGCTTCACTGGATCTGTCTAAAAGCTCATGTCAGCCAAGGAAATGGATGTCAAATTTAGGGGACGATGGGACTTCTGTGGAAGTGACAAATGATGGCACTATCTGAACCACTTCTTTACTGTCTTCAATTTGCTCATGGCGTATTCAAAAGGGGAAAAAAAAAAGGAAGCAAAAAAAAAAAAAGAACTAGATAGCAAATGGAAATTTCGTAAAGATTATATGAAATCCTAATGGAATTTTGTTTGCTAATGTTGGCCCATTAAAATGGCTCTTTGATTTATGGAATAAATTCCTTTGCTTTTAGTGGTTGTAAGTGAAATAGTTCTAGATACTCATTAAAATGGAAATACTCTTGCAAGAGACAAAAGTACTTTTTTTTTCCATTTCCTTAAGAAACATTCCAGCCAAAGTATTTTACGAAAAAGCAAGCATAATGAAATTCATACCGAATTGTATTAAAATAAATATTTTTCAGCTATGGGAGATTTTTTAAACGGTTCAACTGTAAAATATATTAAGTTCAAATTTAATTTTGAAAAATGTAACAATTTATATTAAAACTTAATCTTGTTAAATGTTATCTGTTAATTTTCTTCAAGATTTAGTGAGTAAAAGGATAACACAATATTCCATGGAACGTATCCCTGCCATCTGCTGTGAATTCAAGCATGTCTGTGTTTCAACACAGCAAAGCTTAAGTACATACCTATGCTATTGCCAGTCTCTATAATGCATAAATGCTCTCTTTGCCTTCTGTAACCTTTCCCAGGAAGTCATATCTTTCCATTTTGGTTGTACAGCACTATTTTCACATTTTTGTTTTTTTTCAGTTTCAATATAGTCAGCAGTTGCTCAGAGATTCTCTTTACTGGGACTACTGAAAATAAGGCCAGGAAAATTTAATTTATTAGCCATGGACTAGGAGAAGAGAAATGAGTGAGAGAGGAAGATATATAACATATAGAGAGTCCTAAAGACACGAGGCCATGTTATAACCAGTTTACATCCCTAGGTATCTGTAAGTGTTCTTGGAAAATCCCATTACAGCACCTATGTGCAGGGACAGTAAAAATGTAGGTATACATGATTATCTTGGAAACCAATTAAACTGAAGAACGCATGGGTTATGGGCAGAGGCTGTGACCAAAGGAGGACCCAGTATCTAACGTAGGGCTCCAGCAAGCTTTAGGAGCCGACATCACTGGTACTGGTCTGACTTAAGAGCCTTTTCTCTCTGGGTTGATTGTACTTGGCCTGAAAGCTTTCCTGTCTTTCTATACATACCAAAATCACGTTCGTCAGAGCTGCATTTTGTAAACTTGAAACTAAATGCTGCAACATCCCAATTCCGCAAATTCAATTCACTTTGCTCTGAGCGAAATCCGACAATCTCGCAAAAGTCTAAGCTACTGCCCGTTGACACGGCACACAGCACAAAACAAGAAGCTCTCCAGGTTGTCATCGCTCCCATGCATCATTACCACAGAGCAGCGACCAGACCCCAGATTTGCAGCTTGGTGCTCGAACCACTACGTTCTGCTAGTGGTAACCACTGCTCCTTTTCATATCTACCCCTCAAACCAAGCAAGTTCATTCACTCTCAGTGTTCAGAAAAATTATGCAAGTGGCTTATCCTGAACCACAAGTAATCTATCTTAAAAATTAATAATTTTACAATCTTTATTACTTAACAAAGCATTTAAAGCTCTAAAGCCTAATAATGGTCAGAGATGAAGTATGTTATTATGACTGGCAAAAACTGGTATAGATTTAAGCTATTTAGTTGCAAGTCATAATGCTTGAATTATTAGTAACCAAAAGAGTATTATGGAAATGAGCAAAGCAGAGACAATAAAGGGCAAGAGTGAATCAATTATTTAAATAATTATTCCTTCCTTTGATTTCTAAATGATTTAAAGCAAAATGACCTATATTATTAGGCTTTATAGCATTTCATCCTGTCATACATTCAGGATAAGAACACAAGCTCGTAGTAAATCACCCTCAAAAATAACACGATATAGTGAGACAGATTGAGAATGGAGCTATACAAGAAATGAGAAACACTTCACAAAACAGTCAAGGCAAAGAAAAAAGACATTGGAGTGGACGTTAATGACAAGAAGTTTCATACTAAGAGATACAGGAGCATCTTAATCAGTGGACCAAGGGCAGGAAAGAAAACAATATATATAGAGAGATGCTTCTGGAGCAGATGTGGCCATGTCAAGTTCTCGGGGCTAATCCCCCCGCAATGACACATGCAAGAAGAAGAAAATATGCTTTTGCTCAGTGCACATGACGGCTGATGGATGAAAGGCAGTTTTGCAGCTTTATTTTTGAAGATTTACAGGAACACACTTAATGGGCTGGAAAAAAAAAGCCTTCACGGAGTTTTGCATTATTCAGTAATTTCACTAATTATAAAGTGACTTTGAACATCGCTATTGTTCGAGACAGTCCTTTCCTAAGAGGACCATTGTTTAAGAAACCGTGTATGAGCAATGAGAACTCCAGCACGTGAAAGTGAGGTTCTCCGAAGTGTCACTTCTACAGAACCATTTTTCCTCCGGAAGGTAATACGCGCATTATCTATGCTGACCTCTCCTTAATTTATAATACCTCTATGTCATAAACCAATTATCAGCATTTGACACGAGCAGCACTTGCTAGTTTGAAAAGCAATTAAAATTTCGGAGCTGTCTCTTGCAACAAAAAAAGCATTCACTGAAGTAGCATTACAGAAAAGTTGCTGCACGCAACCCATCATTCTAATTCTGCCTCTATCAATCAAGCTGGGCCTCGCAGAATAGCAAAGCTCCGGCAAGCAAACAGCAATGTTTATGAGGTGCAGCTGGTGGTACTTACGTTAACAGCAAAAGCAGCATCGGTTAAATTAACATTCTTCATTCTTTCATTGCTCATTATGGTTTGACAGACGTAGCCGCAGTCCACAGCAATGACTTCGAGCAAGAGAGCTGTCTAGCATCCTGCCATGAAACAAGACCACCTAATGGGAGCAGCCACTGTAATTAAAACTCGGGAAACTCAGATTTATACCACTTTAAGGATGCAGTGGTGGGGATTATGACCTACTTTACGTTTATTAAAGGAATCGTGAAAGCTTGGACCATTACTCAAGCCAAAAACAGGAGTCTAACGTTTTGCAGTATTTGTTAATAAAAAGGACCCAAATGCTCTTTTGATCTCGGAATCGTTTGTGTTGTTTCGGGTCTGGAGATGCAGAGGGAGAGGAAAGAGAAGGATATTACTTAAGTATTAACTAATCAGTTTCCCCAGGAGAACGCTTTCTTTAAATCTTATTCGTTCAAGTTCACAAGATTTTCTTTGATGGGGAATTGCAGCAACTGGTTCTACTTAAAAATTTACAGCCATGTTTAATCTCTTGGATCAAGAAAAGTTAATTTAGTCAATTCAAGGCTATATTTCATGGAATTATAAGTTTCAGAGATAAATACAGTACCGCAAAAAAGGGCAGAAAACCCAGAAACATTTTCAAAAAGTGCCTCTAAGCCTCCAGCTTTAGACCTGACCAAGTGACAGAATCTGTTCAGTCTCAAATTCACATGCATTACAGAGAGATTAATGCTAACTTTGCAAAGAGTACATCAAAATATTGCATAGGCTGGCAGTTATACTGCATCACTTAAACACTGTCTCGGCTCCCATCTGTATGCCCAAGCTGTCCTCCACCCTAGATGGATTTTGATCTACATGGCCTAGCAGAGACAGTCCCTGGTCCGCGCTAGGGCACAAGGGAAAGCTCTTGGCCAGAACCACATTCAGGAGCCTGCTAAGGTTATGCTAGCAGAGTCACACTCCAGCCCATGCCATGGTCCAACTTAGTCTCCTGCTCCAGCTGTAGTCTACAAGATTGAACTGTCTAAATTTAAATGCTAAGTCTTTAAAGACACCTTTATAACATTTAAAACAACTCCATTTACACAGAGGCTAAAAGGGACTTCAGTAAGTGGCAAGCGTCGCAATGGTCTCATCCACAGTGATGACTTCAGCCTGTAGCGCTTTAACACACAACTCAGCGTGGTAGCGGAGGGACAAGAAAAAGGCCCCCGACAAGCTGCATTTGTCCCAGTCATGATTGAAACATTTCCACTTCTTGTGACCTGTATCAGGGAAGTGATAACTACTTTGGTAGTTAACTACCAAAGGACATTTCCTCTTTGAAGTTCAAGAGCCCTTGAGTGAGGAGCTCTCAGCAGACCTCAGGGCTTGCTCCTCCTGCCCCCCAGGAGACTTGGTTTCACGGCAGCCACTGACTCAACATAGGGAACCACGCAAGCTCCTTGGGGAACTACTTAGCGCTGGTCTTGTTTTCTTCTTGGCACGGCCACCACGCCGCAAAAGGGTGGCCCTGTGGGAGCAACATAAGCCCACGCCAGGCTCCCAGCTGGATCGTGCATGGAAATGAATCGGCGAGTTAACTGGCACACCAAAGCTTTCAGGAAGCCGAGGAGGTGCTCGGAGTCTTTCGCAACGTTGCGTGGAGGGCTGCGGACCAAAGCTCTGATTCAGAGCGCCTCACTCCCACTCGCTTCACGGAAATTCAAACAATGTCAAGTGCTTGGCGGAGCCAGGGTATAGTCTTGCTTGTCCCATGATAAAATCAGAGCGGTTTCTACAGAGGAATGCAATCTGAGACGCACAATGCCAGGGAAGAAAAAATGGGTGGAAAACACAAAAAGCCTGTTGTGCTCCTTTTGCTGTATAGTTCATCCATAATTTAATGCAGGTAACTGTTAAAAGATGTTTCCTATCACATGAAGGATATTGGCCCTTCATATTTTTGAGATGTGTTCTTCACAGAGTCGGTGAAAACAGCTTAATCTGAAGAGCTGACATCACAGTACAACCACATCTGCATGTTCCTCAGGCAGAACCGATACACTCGGCTTCCTGAAAACGTATTTCCTTGGAATTGTGCTGGTACGGGGAGATGTAAATTATTGTCCATGGGAGCCTGAAGCACAAAGCCAAAGATGTAAACACTGGAGATCTAGGCGTTCTGCTGATGACATTGCAATTTCGGGGGTTGTGCGCCAGAAAGCAAATGTTTTCTCCTCACTGTATCAGTTAGCAACATGATAGAGCCCCTTCTAAGACCCCCTTGCACCCTTAGAACATCATGGGGGTACTACCATGGATACACTTTGTTATTAAGCCGTGACTGCACATAAAGACAACAGTTTCTATTAATAAAGTGAAGATGGTTCAAACCAAATAGAGGAACAGGTATTGGGAGAAACTGAACACACCTCAGTAACTGCTTTATGGATATTCGCACAGTTGATCTAATAATTCAAGTTCAAATCAAGCTATTAACTGATTAAGGTTCAAAACATCCTCCACTGACTGTGCTTTATCTTTTAAGAACAGACTCCTCAGTTCACCCCTGCAATGGGAACAGAACTTCTGCCTTCCGTTTGTTTCTTCTGGTTATGAATGATTATTGTTTTTAGCAGCGAAGAAAATTTCTGCATTTAAAACTTCTCCAGGCAACTCAGTTTTGCTAAGTGCAAGGCCAAAAAACACAATGCAGCTTCTTACGGAGCAGAAACACTAGATATTTCAGTGCATAACCCAAATCGGCTATTCAAAGTGAACCCTTACAGCCTAAGAGACAAAGCTAACATGCAAAGCAGCACACACTTGCCTTTTTTTAATAAATAAAAAGAAAAAAAAATAAAGAAAACAGATGCAAGCTTGTGAAAATGTGTTATCTTGTTGCTAATAGTGATTACCAACTGGGATTTGATAAAAGGACAGCTAGGTTTCGCCTGCTTCAAAAAGAGACTCATTTAAACACAGGATGAGAAAAGGAAAAGCACTCAACATAGCAAACAACAGGAGATTATCCCTTGCATCACTGTTTCCACCTGTGATTACATGCTTTGACAGCAACGTGTAACACTGCCCAAGATCCCAGGCAACGCTGGAGATGCAGGAACATTTTTTTACAGTAATACTGTGCCACAAAAGTGAAGGGGAGCCTCCAACAGTACATGCTACTCTCAGAACACACCCTTAAGTGAAAAAAGAAAAAGAAAAGAAAAAATATTCAATGGCAGGGGGAAATTGGTCTATAAGAAAAGCAAGAAACTACATGTGGTGCTAGACTGAAAATTACAGCTCAGGATGCCATACTATAGAATAGCAAGTCACTATCATTAGGGATTTTCCACACAGAAGCAGTTCATCATCTCGATGGGAAGGGATACTTCCCCACCATGCACAGAAAGCTGCATCTAGGAGACAGTAAAAACAACAACAAGAAAGGAACCACAATCATTTATCATCGTTGCAACTCTTGAAAGCAAAAGTAGATATCGTGTACTAGAATTGGGTGCTAGAACTGGGAGTTGTAAGACATCCATTTCCAAAATATTAAGTAAGGGGAGATATTATTTAACATTTCAGGTAGTCTGGGACAGTGGTATCTTCTTTAGGCACTGCATCATGAAATAGGTGAAGTGGCTTAGGAGCATGATGGGGAACCTTGTGGGCTACACTAAGAGATGCAACTTGCAGCCAGGGTTATCCCAAGACTGGCAGACTAGAGAGCCACATGAAAAGCAATCCATTCGCTATGTTACATGTTAAACTACATGCTACAGCTCTCTGGGATATGAGCAAACAGCAAGGTCAAAAGCTATGCAAGCAGCGAAGAAAACAGATGTGTAAGTTCCCCAAATCTATAGCTTATGCCGATAAGCTATACTGAGGGGTGGGTTAAAATACATAACCAAGCATAAAAATTCATCGCAGGCACCAAGGAGGGAAACTGGTTCTCCCTCCTTGCACAAAGAGCGACATTAAATTAGGATTCCTAATGCTGCAAACCCGCTGAAGGACCGGGAGCCAATTAACAGGCAATTTCTCCGAGCTGCATTTCCAGTGTGATCCCGGGGAATGACAATTATAGGAGCGCACCCCAGCAGACACACGCGATGAGAACTCGCCGCTTGCTCCAGACTGTGACACTGTCCTCAGCCCTGACATCTGCCTGCAGCTCTGGTGCCCGGGTGGCCGGGGCAGCAGCTAGAGAGGGGATGCAACTGGTAAGAACAGTGCAGAAAAGAGAAAATGAAAAAATCGGGATGGCAAAAGACTGACAGAACTGCTCCAGGTGGAATATTCATTCCCCTAGTAAGATATCAATCCATTGATCAGATTAAAATCCCGTCCCTTGGAATGAAAACCGAGCTCAACCTACCCAGGATATTAAAGCGTGTAGCGCGGCTGATGCCTGATTTGATCACTCCTCACGTAAGTCAGGAACAAAGAGCAAATTTAGGGGAAAAAAAAAAAAAAAACAGGCAAAACAAAGGGTACTGAGAAAAATCCATGTCGGAGACTAAACACAATTGCGGTGGCAATTTCAGATCAATATCAATAATAGATTTCATGGATGCCGAGATGCCTATCCAGCAATTCACAATTGACATGTTATAGGCTGGCTGACTATCTACCAGCCGCTTCCCACGGGCAAGTTAACTAGAGGAGCCAAAATTGGCGGCGGGGGGAATTCCCTGAAGGGGGAAAAAAAGGGGGAAATATATATATATATATGTATATATATCAACTTCCCATAAGCACCTTCTGGGAGATAAGCAACGGGCGNATGTATGTATGTATGTATGTATATATATCAACTTCCCATATGCACCTTCTGGGAGAAAAGCAACGGGCATCAGAAATAAAATACAAAGGAGAAAAAAGTGGCATGAAAATGGAAATTAACCAATTAATGTTACGAAACGTGTTGCTTTTGAAAGAACCTGAAGTAAAATACCTTCCAAGTTCACAGGTTCTGCTCAGAAAGCAACTGCCCACTGTAATGATGAAGGAAAAGCCTGGATGGGAAGACAGACACAGGAATATCCCAACAAACTTTTGAGGGGTGCTAAGCAGACCAACACTATTGAAAAATAATGCCTTTAGCAGAGAAATTAAGCAGTCCAAGCTCTGCTCATAACATCCTGCATTGCAGACAGTGGCCTGAAAGATGCAGCTCAATGGAACACAGCCAGCAAAAACCATCTCAGAGAAAATGTTGAAACTTGGGAACAAAGAGATGACTGATAAAAATCCCCAAATTCTTCCCAGGCCAACAAAAGCATACAGCACAAAAGAAAAATTAGCTTAGGCTAAAAATAGCAGATAAAGATGATTTAAGAAGACATCATCTCCTTTCAATGGTAAACAAAATTCTCCTCCAGCATCAGCTTTACCATGGAAAAAGGAAGCAGCGAACCTAGAGTTAACCCACGGTTTTCCAGGTCAACATCCAACCGTAGCAAAATTCACCAGATCTAAGAGAAAACGCTCTCTTAATCTCTCTTCCTCAACCATTCCAGTGGGATAACCTGCAGTACTTCTCCCACGGGAGCCTTCTGAAGTGCTGCAGTATCAACCAAAACACATCATCATCATCAAGGTGCTCCAAAATCAAACTAAAAAGTTTAGTTAAACTAAATTAAACAGATCTGAGCAACTGGTCTTAAAAGCTGTACCCCTGCCCAACAGGGAGGCACTTTTTGGCCCCAGAAGGCATTAGAATGGGCCACACCGAGAGACACATGAAGAATAATTGACTGTTGCTGAACAATTTAAGTGGATATCAAACGAGTGCAGTGTGCTGATATATCTATCTTCCCAGAGTGGCTATAAAATCCAAAGCTCAACAGTCCCAAGTCAGAACATTTCATAAGAAGGGACAGCAATACAAAGATGTGAAAAAAAAAAACCTTTTTTTTCATTAAAACCGAACTAATCGACACAGAAGGGACACATGCTGGCAAGATCTGGCCATAGAAGAGGGGATACAGAATATGACTCAAGAATTATTTTTAACTTAGCGTTTGGCAATAAAAAAATAAAATCTGAAATCACTGATAGACATTTGAATGCTTTCAAAACAAATTTTCTTGGAAATAAGTGAATTCACTGAATAAACACAAAAAGAAATCAAAAATGAACAATTTATTCTTTTTAAGGTTTTCCAGATGAAAAAAGAAAGATGAAAATATGTGAAATCTGTCATATTGACAAGGCCAAAACATCTGCCAACATCTATTCCCATAGTTAAACCATTGGAGAAATATGCAGAAAAGTGTGACAAAAAAAATAATCCTGTGGTACTTGAGCAGTGAGCAGTTTCACGCAGAATGGACTGCTCCAGATTCAGACAATACAACCCACATGACACCAAAGACTGTTGTTTTGATGGCACAGATAAGAAGACGAGGTTATTTAGCCTGGAAATATGGTTTTAGCTTCAGACTGAAAAGACACTTCTGGAATTTTAGGTCCATCTCTGTTTCCTTTTCCCTGCATTTAATTTGGTCATTCAGAAAGACTGTCTTTGGGAGATTGAATAATGTCTGTCTAGCAAAACTGGATCCATGTTTGCCAATTGCTTTTGCAATATGCATCAGAATATTAGCCATTTGCCAAAATGCTGAAGCCTCCAGTGACCTGTAGCTCACCATCATACGAAAGAAAAAACCACGGATGCAAACATTTTAGGATAATGTATTTTAGGCTCTTAACTACAGGGCACACTTACAGAGCACTCCTTTCCTTCCCGTCATTTCAGCTCCAAATTATTACGTGGGTGACAGATCAAATTGAAGAACTTTTGAAGATCTGATGCAACTCAAATAAATGGTTGTTTTACTTTATATGAGGCTATCTTTGCCAAAAGACATTTTTGCCCCACATTAGCACAGGAAAGCCTTTCTTTATACGCACGCCCCCATTCATTTCCTATCTAAATGGAAGATGCTGCAATGGGATAATATGTCCCTCATCTCCGAGCTGAAGGAAGCACTGAGTGAGGATGGCTGGATCCTGCATCCTGCTGGTTCGCGCAGCTCGATGCTCATCAGCTGCTATTTAGGAGCATTGCTGACAGAACACATTTCCATCCAATGATTATACGTTACCGTGCAAAATTATTTGCAAAAGGACAGGTAAAGAGCAGGCCTAGGTGTCAGCTGATAAAATGATTACTTACCAAATGGATCACAAGTAGAAAAATAGCCCTCTGCGACGGTACAGTTGCCCATTTCCACAATATATGTGAGCCAGCCCAAACACTTCCCTCTGAGCAGCTCATTAAAGCAAGGCTCAAAACGGCAGAATCAAGCGCATTTATACATTTCAGCTGGTGAACGCATCCAAAGACAAACCCTTTCTTCCAGACCATTTAGGTTTGATAATATTTGCTGGTTTCCTAAAGAGGTAGGGGTAGGACTGCTGGGGTTTCACATCATGGCTGAGCACTACCTGTTCTGCACACATGTAGCAGAGAGATGTTCACGTTTTACCTGTTTCTATCGCATCATTCTACAGGCTTCTAAGAAAATAACTGCTTTTTTTCCAGCTATGGGAAAAATACTACATTTAGGAAGATTTTCATGGCCACAGACGCTGAATTTTTACTGGTCTCTGCATCTTTCACTATATTGAAAGTGGTCAGGCTGTGTAAATAGGACTGTATATATGAACTGGCGTATCTCTACTTACCCCAACATTTTCGTCATTAAAGTGCTATAGAGACTCTTCTGACAGACAACGGGACAACTGTTTTTCCTCTTTAGTTTAAAGCCTGAATATTTATAAATGGAATAATCTTCCCACTTTTTGGGAGGAATAGTCACTATCTCTTCCTCAACACAGCAAATGGGGAAAAATATAAACAAAAGCAGCTCACCACCATTTTGGTTTTTTTTTGGGTGCCCATCAAAGGATCCCAGTAAACACTGATTTTTAGGACGAGTTTGGCAGAACATCTTATTGGTTCACACAGCCTAATGGGGCACTGCACGACATCTCATATAGTTTTAATTACTAGCTTAGCTCAGCCACTTCATGTTTAATACTGCAAGAGGGGACTGTTTTCCCTCTTTCGTAACTGTTGCTATGATATTTACAGTATATTTGAAGTAAGCCTCCAACAGCCTACTTCATGTGACCTAAATATTATACTTTCTCTATAAAACTGTAGGAACTAGCTCACTGAAAATAGCTGGAGGAAAGAATAGTCTCCCAATTTAAAAAAAAAAAAAAAAAAAGAAGTCCAGACATTACATTACCCAGACTCTGTCTGTGAAAGTGAGATTTGAAAATAATCTTAAAAAACGAAATTAATCTGCATTTTTTTTCAGTGTAACGCAATCATTTCAATTTGCTGTTCTGGTTAAGAAGTTTGTATCTTTTCATATCGTATATTTTATATGTGCATATGCTTATATGCATATAAAATATATAAAATTTACCATTTATTTAAATTACCACAATTTGTATCACCAACAGCAAGAGGATCAGCAAGAGAACACCCATAAAATAACATTTGTCAAAAAAAACCACTGTCCAAGAACAAGAGCCCTCCAGAGCCCCAGCAATTTTGCTGCAATAGAGTTGTGCATAAAAACAACGGCAAAATAGCAACACATATGCAGTCATCAACTGGAATTACAGTACGTTTTCTCCCTATGTTCCTGTTCAGACCCTATTCCAGACATACGGGGTGCTCAAGGACACACCGGGATGACTCTCCTGCAGCACCACCACCCAAAGCAGAAACATCTGGATGAAGTTAAAGCATCGAATGGAGCCCAGGAATTGCAGGACCTCCCTTAGGGACTGATGGGTGGTTCGGAGAGGTTGGAGAGAGCAGCGACAAAACGAAACCAGGGGAACAGCTCTGCTTTGGGACAAAAGGTGGTGGCTTTTTAATCCTCGGGAAATTCAGATTTTCGCTAGCATTCTGCACTTATTTTTATGTTAATCGCTTGGGACCAACCGCCGTCTCGGCTCTATACACAGCGCACAATACTCCTCTCTCTAAAAAGCCAGCAAAATAACGGATATGTCCCAGCATGGGGAAAAGGGACCCAGCACGGCGACATGGCAGCAAGCCCCATGCCGTTCCCTCAAGGGTTATTTCCCTGCTTAATTTTATTTTGCTTTTTTCAGGGTTGGACAAAAGAAGGGGACAAAATGGCCCAGCGGGAGGGACGAGGGCAGGCCTCAAAGCTGTGGTAAGACCGAGGATGGATATTGTGCGAGGAGAAAGGGCTCCCGGGCCGCTCGGCAGGAGTGGCGGCCAATGTCCCTGTCCCCCACGGAGCCTCGACACGTGCCCGTCTGCTCCAGCTGCGATATTCCCCCTGGGATATCTCTGTTCCCACAACTTCCAGTCTTCTTTAGTAGACCGTCAACCTCACATTGCTCTTGGTCCTTCTTTTTTTCTCCTTCAAAGAGGTGGCAATTCCCAGTGTTTGGGGAAAAAAGAGGATTTCTATATCTTCCCTGTAAAAAGTTGTTTGTTATTTGTGACCTTCACAGAGGTGGGACTGGATAAGCTGCAACTCTCCCCAGAATTTCCTGAGGAAGGGATTAGGAATTGACCCATTTCAAGCATCCGAGGCAGACAGACAGACTGAAAAACTCAATGAATTGGTAAAGACGGCAGTGGATTAATGCTCATGAACTAACGTCACAGCCTCATGCTCCCTTCTAAAATTACTGCATTTCCCAAGCTGGAGGGATAATCAGCAGCACTAAAAAACCCATAACTGAAGCAGTAAATGGTTGGAAATTCCATGTTTGTAGTAAGGCAATAGCTCTCCCTTGCCTGAATCTCCAACTAGAAACAGCCCCATCACGTATTCAGGGCCATTCTGCAGCTTGGAGGCCACCGTTCCCACGGGTGAAAATTAATAAAAAAGAACTCTCCACAACAGCTACAACTGAATACTGACAATTATATAGAACCACATGAAAGATGGAATGGTGGAAAGTAGCAAAGTAGTTAGTGTTTTTGTTAAAAAAAATAATTATTGAAAAAATATTCAACGTATTGCTATAGTATTTTTATACAATTTTGAGCATTACTTGTCAAAATGCTCTAAAAACCCATCACCTGCCACTGCTTGAGAAGATGCTTTCTTTTCCGCTTGAAGAGCGGGCTCTCAAAGCCACTGTTTATGCCTCCGTCTTGACAAGTTCTGTGGGGTTATTCTATTTCCCCAGTTACCCAAGGAGTGAAAGCATTCAAGGTTTGGAAAAAAAAAAATTCCTAGGCTTTAGGCTGCAGAGAATGTCCTTCCCACAGTCCCCTGACATTTTTACAGGAAAAAAAGCACCTTTCTGAATAACAAACTTGAAGTGGGCTGCTGCAACCTGAAGTCTTATACTAAGCGGGAGAGGAAAAAGGGCCGAGAACGGAGGGAGATGCCACCAACCCCACAGCTATTCCAGCGGCCTGTGCAGACCCTTCCAATTGCCACCCAAGGACTCGACTTCTTCAGTGAGTTTGGAAAAAATAAACCTCAGCTCGGCTCGCTGACATCCTTTCCTTGTCCTCAAATTGTGTCCTATTTAAAAAGCTACTTTGTTTTGCCCCAGAGACAGCTGCGTTTTGGTTTCCTGGATAATGACCACGGGGACCGGATTGCGCGCTGCGACCTCCATCTGCGCTCACAAAGTGCTCTGGGCTTCCTTAGAAGAGGTGGAAAAATAAAAAATAAAATAATAAGAGGAAGGGACTCTGCTTAATTGCTCTTCTTAGGTTTTCAAAATCCCGATATTTAATTGGATGGCTGGAGGTTTGGGCGTTCTTTATTCTTTGCTTCTCAAGGGAGAAGCCTTTAAGACACAAAGGAGCTGGAATTCACAGGGCTCTCACTCATTTGACAACCTTATCGTTTCATGGTGATTCTCACAAAGTGAAACATTCCATATGGAAGAAAACAGAGCTTTCACTTTCCTCTTGATTTTTTCCTTCCCACAGTCTCCACAAACAGCTCTCTTCTAGGAGAACTTAAACTGGGGAGGACACGGAGGGGGAAGACTCTAAGAGGTGCTGTGATTTATTGCACATTTTGCCGGCATTGGTGTGTGTAGTTCTGCCAGAGTCCAGCCAGGGATTAAAAAATAGGGGGAAAAAAGGCAAGGTAGACCCTGAAACACATACAGGCTCTGCTGAGAAGGACGACATCTTTCTGCAGTTGCTTTTCTGAAGTGGACTTAGGCTAATACCGATTTTCCACTTTCTAGAAACCAAATGTTAGCTTTAGCTTATAAACAACTTAAGGACACAACTACTAAATTGAAGGCTATGTAATTTTTCTAAGACCTTTTAATTCTTATTTTGCGAGTTAAGCATATGCATGTTTTACATTTTCTGCACATCACTTGCGTTTCACAACCTACAGATTTATTTTGTTTGGACTTACCTACGTTTAGCAGCATTTCATGCAACAGCAAGAAAGGGTTTATCTTAAGGAGATGTTCCGAGGTCAGCAGGTAAAATTCTGCTCCCGCAGAAGAATATGAGACTACACTTAAAGCTCATGCTCCATTTGAGGCAGTAACAGATTTATGTATGAAAAGAGAGATTTATCATAACTACAGACCAAGAACATATATTTCAATATCACTAAATAAATACCATTCATTTTATACAACTGCTCAAACAGAAGTACTCAAAAAGGAATAAAAAAACCCACAACCAGCATCTTTACAACACTTGTAAAAAATGTATTATTAGCCTTGCGGTATAAATGCCATAATTTCTGCAAATGCTCAGATTCACGAGCAAGTGATGACCGCACACCGAGTATCACCTATGTGTCAGCAGGACCAAGTAAGCAGGTGCACACTCTTAGTTTGGGGAAAGGGAATTCTTTAAACTGCTTTTATCCTTGCATTTGCTGTGAGCATGAGCTGCATGCTGTGTTCCTGGTTTCAGATTCCCAAACTCCTGCCCTTTTGCAGACTGGAGGAATCCGTGAGCCACACTTCCAAACGAAGAGCTTGCAAGGGATCAAGACTGGGACACAGCAGGGCTGGGTTCTCACTGCTTCTTTGGCCAAGTTTGGGGTGATTCGGGGCCAAGTCACAACCTCGCTGCAGACCCCAAACTGAAACAGGGACAGAAATCCTTCCTTAACACCTCCAACTAACCAAGCACAAGCTAACGGGCTCATATACTTAGAAATGCAACCTACACATAACAGCACCACAGAAGTCCCTATCACCCAAACATTATCAAGCCTTCCTTTCCTCAGAAACATAAATCTGGAAGGCAAGAGCAGATTGAGTATTTCTCCAGACGTTACGTCGTGCCTTTAAAAGGCTCTTCAGACTCTGCTAAGGATGGGAAATGGAAAGAACTAGTGTGTCACCTCCTTAAAACGGTGGAGCAGGAGAGACATGCTGGAGACGCCAGCCTGCCTGAATAAGACTACCCGCGAGCTCCTGCGTTTGCTTTCCTCATTAGCTAAATTGGGAGCATTTCCTGCAGGGATGGAGCTGGAGGCAGTGGCCCTTTCAAAGGCACCGATGTTAATCCATGCTGCAGACAGAGGCACAAGCTGGAGAAGAGATTTTTAGAGTCTCTCCGTTAATGGATAGGAGAGAAGCACCAGGAAGTCCTACTTTTGCTTAAAATGAAGCGGTGAGCGCTGAGGGCTCAGTATGCTGGGGAAGCTTGGTAGGAACCAGCACTGCAGCAGCAACTGGAGAACTTCATCCCACCGAACTCTGGCGCCCAGGTCATAAGTGTAAACAGGCCAAGAGAAAAGCTAACCTCAGGCAAAACTTAGCACCCGCAATATCTGAAATCAGCCCATGCACCGAGCAATCTATTTCTCTCTCCTGATTATGCAGGCGCCCTGGGGCAAGGAGCTTAAGCAGATGTTTGAAGTCAGGAGACAGGAATCCCACAGATGCAAACAGCTTTTATTTTAGGAAAGGCGACCAACGCTAGCATGTGCTCAGGTAACCCTCCCGACCCTCCCCGGCCACCACAAGAAGTCATTCCTCATGGCTGGACCTCCAGAGTGGCAGGAGATCACGAGTCTGCAAGGCTTCACTATGGAGAAACCACCTCCCACTAAGGGACGTGCTGTATGTGCCTTTATTTCTCCAGATAAAGGGCCAGGCTGGTTGGCTCTAAAGCTTCAAGGAAGACACAGAGGCTTTCTGCTACTTCTTGTCTGGTTTTGGTCAGTGTAAGGCGAGCAGGAGCTCAGTGGGACACTGGGCTGTTGAATTTTGACCTCAGAATTGAAAAGTAGATTTAAAAAAAACATACATACAGAGAGAATAAGAGTTCTCATTGAGTACTAGGCCAAACGTAGACTGAAAAATGGTTAAGAAGGGACCAGAGCAGCCTGGAAAGCCCAGGTGACCACCTGCCTTGAAGAAACTGCGTGCAGTATCTGACTGTAAAGGACCCGTTTGGGGAGTAGCACAGCGCTCTCATACTTATCTATTCTACCTGCATGCAACCAAAGCACAAATAAATCTGCACCGCTCTCTCTGCTAGTGCACTTCACCCCACCAGCTAAATATTTACGGGTATTCCTGACCATTTCTTTTGGCTTCGGATGGCTGGAGGGTGGTACTCCTGCGGCATAGGGAGGTTGATGGCAGGTAGGACTGCCATTAAGCACGTGCAGTGCCAAGCTGCTCCTCTCAATCATGCTTTGTGATCAAATTCAGCAATAACCAGGAGCTTAGGGGAAAAAATACACAAAAAAAGAAAAAGAAAGAAAAACATACAGGCAGCCTGACTGCTCGGCGAGGTTAAAAATGCAGGTGATATTTCCCTTAAGCTTCATCGCTTTCAGTAGCAGAAGCACCAAGATGCATACAAAAACAAGGAAGCCCCAGTGGAAGCCCCGACCATGCCAATAAATGTGCTAGGTAGGAAAAGGCGCAGGCACATGGCAAGGCTTCAGCTGGGCACCTTTATGTGTATGTCATGTTTCTTAAATGGACCAAAATTTGTCATGCAGCTTTTAGGTAATATAACCAGCAAACCCTCCAAGGGGATTACAAACCATACAGCTACAGTCAGGCAACATGTTTGCTCAGAAACATCTCTAAAATGCTGCATTCTTAGAAATCAAGACAGCAACAAAATGGTTTTGTTCAAGTTAATAATAAGAGAAGTTTATAGGACAACATACAAATGCACAATTAAAAGTTAACTCTCAAAAAGACATTTATGTAAATGCTGTTCTTAATAGCCAGCCACATTTTAGTTGACAAGATGGATGTCCTGGCAAGAGCCAACCTGCTCAACCTCACTATCAAAGGCAGTTTATAGAAACTACGAGGTTAGAGAATACAGGTCTTCAGAGATCAATACCTGAAGTTTCAAAGAACAGTTAGCACAAAAAGCAAAAATCAAGATATTTTCGCCTTCTAAAAGCCCATGAAACATGGGCTTTTCTTCACCATCTTTGGCAATCAATAGCTTTTGATGGCATTGTCCAGATGTGCCAAAAAATGAGCTTGAGCTGCTTTTTCCGGAGAAGCACATGAGGAAAAGCCAAAATCATTAACTTTGAAGACTCGGGAATCAGAAAGACAACACAGACATGAACCACATCAAACACCACGTGAACCACAGCCACGAACCACATCAAAAGCTGTCAAAAAATACCTTTTCAGGTAAAGACACAACTTCAAGCATACTTTTAGTTACTCACTTTTCAAACACTCTTTTGCAAGTTTTCTTCTTTCTGTTGCTGATCATGGCCCTATCACTAATACAATCCATTAGGAGTCCAACATCTAGGAAAAACAGCCTTCTCTCTATCTGTCTGTCAAAAGGGGAGTCATGCCACTGTTTAGCCCCTAAGGCTTAAACTAGAACAGAAAACGTGCATCCTGAATAATTTTTCGGCAGATTTATTCCCCTAGATAGCACAGTTCAGCCAGAGATGAGTTTCAGAGCAGGCACTGCCAAGGTTTAGCCTATTTATTATCTCTAATTTAGCTGAAAAGACTGAGTGACTTAAGACTCATTAACAACTTCCTTATAAAATTTAATTTTGGCTACTTACTTCTGTATAGGGAACATAAAGTAACACAATTAAAGAAGATGATTGCACTGATTGTAAAATGCAGTCTGCTTAGTTTTCACTGATCACTCAGTCTCAAACTACAATAACGGGTTGGGGATTAAAATCCACTGCAGGACCTGAAGTGTTCACTCTCAGACAGCCCTTTCCAAAAAATTAAATTTACTTTTGCCTCCTGTGCATTATTTCTTGAGTAAAAAAAAAAAAAAGAAAGAAAAAAGAAAAAAAAAAACCCACACATAGTAATGACAGGAGCACAGGACTCAAGATCATTTATCTGATGGTCTAGTTACTGATGGCTAATAGAGCAGACAAGGGACTGGGTGGGAAAAATAAAAGTACTGAAACTACCAACATTTTAAAGCCAAAACCAAAAGAGAATGACCATGCCGACAATCCTCCCTTTGGTGTGCAAAGCACTCATTGGTCACATACTGCTGCTTCTGCTCCTGCTTTCAAGCCACCAAATTGCATTTAGGCATTTACTTAGCAAGCTTTCTGTTTAAGCATCTCTAATAACTACAGATACATATTCATGGATGAAAGACAAATAGAACAAAATGACAGCACAAGTGAACAGAGCTAAGGGAGCTTATGCTCATGCATTAGATTGGAGAAGGAAATAAATGATGGAAAAAAATAACTACAGAAACATAAGATAGGAAGGAAGGAAGGAAGGAAGAAGTGAGCCTACAGCAACTCACAAAATCTGGAAGCAAGAGGTGTGAGCTGGAAAATCCTCAGATCTGGAATTCCCATTCAGCTACCGATTATTTTGAGGTTTGTGTTCTTTTGTTTTATTTTGTTTTAAGAAGCTGATCGTGTCCCTAAAGCACATGAGCAGAGACAAGTTAACTCCTGAGACCCAGCCAGCTTTTTCTTCATGGAGATTCCACTTTGTACAAGACCTGGTATGACCAGGCAGTCCTGGTTGGGGAGGTCAAGCACAGAAGAGCAGACCCAGCAGACCAGATAGGTACCGCACACATGGCCAACGCTTCAGACCCTACCTTAGAAATACTGACTGTTAACCTACCTCCCAGTCCTCAAAAAAATCCTCATTTCCACCAAATCCACTTGGCTTCCTCTTCTCTTTTTGAAGACAGTTGCTACACATCATTTCTGGAGACTTGGAAAATGGACTTCTGACAAGCCACAACAAACTCCAGAGTCCTACAGCAAGGATGGCAACACGGCTGATGCCAAAGTACTTGTGAGAGCTCCTGAGTCAACAGGATACCAAGAGATGCCAAAACAGATAGAGGACCAAACTGTTGTAACTTGTTTCCAGGACAAAGCTTCTTTAGCTTCCCTATAAGCAGCCCTTGGGATCTTCCACAACGCAACACTAATGCAGGTTTATACCTGAAGCCTCTCAAATATGTACAGGCTCCTTTCCAGTTTGCATAACTCCAATTAACATCTAATCAATAAGTTTATTTGCCTGCCTTAAAGTATTATCCAACTTCTATTTATGTGAGAAGCATTCCTAATCAGGCAGGCTGAAGCAGGTACTCCTTCGGAAAGGTATAATTGCTCTTGGAAGCTTTCCATCAGATGGCAGAAACTCCACCACCAACTCCTAATTAAGTGCTCTATTGCTTTGTTTGTTTTCTTTTTAATTATTTTTCTTTGTAGATAAGTCATTAATAATTGAGCATTTGCTTGTCTGAGTCACGACACTGTAAACGTACTAAGAAGAATGTGCAAAAAAAAACGTGGTGGCCATCCATCTCAGCAGAGCTATTGCAGAAGAGCTATTGCCCACAAGATATGGGTTCCTCCAAACCACAATTTTAGTGTTTTTTGGTGGAGGGAAATAAGAAGTGCACAACCCTTGTGCTTTAAAACCAACGTGAGTAGTGTAACAACACACAGAAACACAACTAAGTATTTGTCTTTGCCTCTGAACAGTCACTGACAACCTTCAGAGATATCAGACATACTCTGAAGACTGCTAACTTCATTTGCAAATAAAGCAGCATCCTAGTGTCTCTCATATAGGAAAAACAGACCTGCAGGAGCAGGTCCCACCCCTGTGTGAATGGACAGGGCACCTTCTGCTCACACCAGAGAATCCCAGAATGGTTGAGGTTGGAAGGGTCCTCTAGAGATCATCTAGTCCAACCCCCCTGCTCCAGCAGGGACACCCAGAGCACGGGGCACAGGGTGGCATCCAGGCGGGTTTGGAAGATCTCCAGAGAAGGAGACTCCACAGCCTCTCTGGGCAGCCTGTGCCAGGGCTCTGTCACTCTCACGGGAAAGAAGTTCTTCCTCACATGGAGGTGGGACTTCCTGTGTTTTAATTTGTACCCATTACTCCTTGTTCCATCACTGGTCACCACCAAGAAGAGTTTAGCCTCATCCTCCTTACATTCTTCCTTTGGGTATTTGTACATGTTGCTAAGATGTCCCTCTTGTCCCTCTTGTCCATCTACATCCCTCTAGTACTGGGGAGCCCAGAGCTGCCCCCAATACTCCAGGTGCGACCTCCCCAGAGCTGAGCAGAGGGGCAGGATCCCCTCCCTCGACCTGCTGGCAACGCTCCTCCTCATGCAGCCAGGATCCCATTGGCCTTCTTGGCCACGCGGGCACATTGCTGCCTCGTGGTTAACTTGTCAACATTGCACCACCTTCCTTCCAGCTTTTATTTATAAAACAAGCAAACAAAACCTACAAACACTAATTATGACCTTGGCATGGATGCAAGAAAAGCAGCTCTGCTGGTAAACTGCTTGTATATTTTAGACTAAGGCAGGGCTGTGCGCTGCTGTGCAACGCAACGACGACAAAGCACTGCTGTCATAAAAGGTAAAGTTTGGCATGTGGCTGTTTTGGACATTAATATTGTTCTATAAATGAATCAAACCTTCTTCTCTGAGAAAACATATTTTCAGAGCAGCTTTTCTGATCATCCCTACCGAGCTGTTGACCCTACTGAGTTTCAATGCCCCTTGGAGACAGGCCGTAGGTGTGGGTAAAGCAGACAGGAAAGAGAGAGAGAGATGCTTTTTTCAATCTTTTTTCTTCTTCTTTTTTTTTACTGGCTGTATCATTTGACACTTGGGTCCTCGCACGCTATCTAGTTGACGCAGTGTGCGGCTAATCTAATCTACGGCAGCGCGGGGAGCACCGCTGGGCCACGGCGGCGCTCAGCAGTGCAGACGTGACGAGCCACAGAGGTGGAGCCTTCCCCACTGCTGCTTTGGGCCGGGGCTTTGGCATGCGGTAATGACAAACGATTAAAATGATTGAAAGAGCAAAAAGTACCTGGCAATGCAAATTCCTCCATCTGACCTAGCGGCTAAGTATATGCATGCTTAATAAAAACACATCCCAGAAACATGGGAGAAGAGAAAGAACATCTCAGACGAGCTTAATGCTAGTGAGGTGCAAAATAGTGGCCCACGCATGTCCACTGCAAAGAACTGACCCCTCTACCCGCGACCGTAGTGGCCTGCCACCGATTTGAGATGTGCCCAGCCCCTGCTCGCTCTCTGACAAGTTTTCTCAAATTACTTCTGCAAACAGTGCCAGAAGGCTCGGGCAGCTCTGAGCTTAGTGCAGTCCGGCCCAGCTAAGGCGTTAGTGAGCACTGCTGCATGCGGCACCCGCATTGAGCCTGCGGGCCTACCCTCGGCGAAGGAGGTATTTCCAAAAGTACGAGTGGGCTTTAGCCAAGGGGAGGGCATGTGTATTTAAGGGCCGTTCCGAAGAACCAGCCAACCTGAGACCCTGGGGCTTACTAAAGACACCAGCACACAGGGTCAATCATCAGGAAGCCGGCTGCAGTTGCCACCTCAAAACACCAGCAGCGCCTGGATGAAGGGAGACTTCGAAGTTGTAAATTCGAAAAATAAAAGAGGAAAAAAAGAAAAGAAAAAGAAAAAAGAGAAAAAGAAAAAAAGAAAAAAGAAAAACAGAATAAAAAAGAAAAAAGAAAAAGGAAAAAGTAAAAAAGAAAAAGAAAAATTAAAAACAAAAAAGAAAAAAAAAAAAAAAAAGAAGAAAAGTTCTTAAAGAGGATTTAAATACAGACAGTGAGTCAGCGCTTCGCTCCTCACAATCCTTTCCAGGAAAGATTAGGGCACCAGGGCTCAATACCTTGAGAGTTAAAAAAGCCCCAGTGAATGTTGATTTTCTCTCCTAGAACAGTGGTCGCAGAAGATAAGAGGCACAAGTACTTATGTCTTAAACCTGAATAATGGAAGCAGTTAGGAGATACTGTCAGTGCAAGTATTGAAGAGATACTGTCAACCTTGTGTTAGAGTTAAGACTGAAAACCTTTGGGCTAAAGGGTATTTCTTTTTTTTTTTTTTTGTAATTTTGTGAAGTGTTTAAGTATATAAATACATACACCCACACAAGTTAATTGCACTGATGTCAGCAACGTGAAGCCAAGTCCTGAAGCAGAGCGACATTACTGGCGTCTGATTCTCAACCAGAACAAGTCAGTCCTTGCAGAATTTCCATGAAAACAGCTTCAAAATGAATGCATTAAGAACATCATATTCTAATTATTTTTATATTTAATAAAAGGGCATCTAACAAAATGTATTATGGCTTAATTATGGATTAAATGGGACATTTGTCTAACATATGAGGCAACAGTAATCCCATAAGGTTCAATGAAGATACTATAAAATACTTGCAGAGTCCTGCCAAGGCAGCGCGCAGTGCGGGCAGCGCGTGCTCGTCAAACCAAAGATCCCCCCATACCAGCCCTCCTGTTTTAACCCCGTCCCACAAAAGGTCTTGCTGCTGATGAAATGCCTAAGCGAGAAGGGGAATTACGTGTTCCCTCTGCCACCAGCCTAAGCCTGCGGCAAAGAAGTGCTCAGATACCTTAATCCTGCCGGCTGTGCCTCCGCGATGCCCCTGGTACGCCGCACTAATGCCAGCTGGCCCTTCTTAGCCAGGCCTTTTCTTTCCTTTTTTCCTCTTGCTTTTTATTTCTTTAAACACAAATTTAAGCAAAGCATCCCCTAAATATAGTATTTCATTCCAGTGCCGCTTCTTACCCAGTTGTGACTTATATAATTAATCGTAATTCAAGCAGGCAGAGCATATGAACAATTTATTTAAACGCTTTAAATCAAAGTGGGTTGCTGGCTTTTTTATGATGCTGACATATTTAGCACCCAAAACAAATCCTTTTACTGCTGTCTTGAAAACAAAAGGCACACATTTCCGACAAGCTGGATCTCGTATCGCAGCGCTCTCCTTTCCACCCCTCTCCAGGAAAAGGCTGTTCTCAGTACCATAAAGTCTTGGGACAGACAATTATAAAAGCGGGTGGAAAAAAAAATAGCTGCATATCCCAGTTGCTANAAAAAAAAAAAAAAAAAAGCTGCATATCCCAGTTGCTGAAAATCCCTATATACCTTCCAATAAGAATTGAAAAACTGAAGAAAGGAAAAAAAAATCCAAGTAGAAAATGATAAATATTTCCCTTCTACTGCCATGCAACATTAATAAGGGAAGGACTTATTTTTAGCCCATTTTCTTCGAATACAAATAGCTCTTAGAATATATTTTCTAGTAGTTAAACTGCTATTTCTGTAACTTCTTTGCTCACACTGGTAACTATCTATTTAGGCATTCGGGCCCCACGGGGAAGGCAGAACTCTATTTTTCTTTCCATCGTAGACTCTTCTGGAACAAGTGTGTTTATTTTCTATCCAAGAGGGCACAATCCCATTGAAATAAGAAGTTGTGGGAGAGGGGTAGCAAGAGAATAACATGCCACATGCATGCAGCAAGCTCCCCATCACTGTGGAAAAGTCCCTACCTTCATAATACTGGGAAAGAGGCTGAAAAGGACCATTTTGGAAGAGCAGCACTGTGCTCAATTCTCTAGATCAAACCATTCCGGACTGGTTTGGTTTTGCAGATTTTAATTTATTCAGAATAAATACAACTCATCAAAAAGAGAATAAAATAAAGTAAAAATCTAAAGACTACATCAAGATTGGAACAGAGACACCTTAGGGAAGAGGTTTTAGTAATTCAGACACAGCGACATTCATAAAAAAATCCCAATCTAATTTTCTCACGACTATGTCCTTGTATGTTTTTTAAGTTTCCAGTGATAGGCATAAAATTAAGAGCACAGCTGGGGCCAGATATCGCCGAAAGGTTAATCTAAATGCTCATACCCTATGAGATTCCTACACTACTCTTTCCTTTACACATTGAAGAAAAATGGGAAGCTGCCATTTCCCATCTAGTATTTTCACAGTGCAACGTGAGAGCCTCCACGTGAAATTCTCCCTCTGAGTGAACTTTATGCGAGATGAAGGTGTCTAATTTGGATCTTCACATTTTAAGGGCTGGCAGACCTCCTGCCAGCTCAGCGGGGATGCGTGTGGCAGTCCCCACGCAAGGGTGTCTCTCGAGTCTAGCTTAGCCGAGCTGGCATTCAGCATGTGGCTTCATGCTGACCACCCATCGCAGCGAGACAGAACAAAAACGCACACCTGGAAATAATGTGGAAAAAGCTCCTTTATGCAGCGATATTAACCATAACGCAGCCCTTGGCTTTCCTGAGAAAGCTTGTTAAACGAACTGTTTTTCCAGCATGCCTGAAGGATCTCAGCCAGAGACCAAGAGGGCAGAGCATGTCCCACGCTGGAGCCAGCCCAGATGTCTCCCCCTCCATCACAACGGGGACATCCATCTCCGTGGCCTTCAGCGACTGGAGCGGCACTGCATCCTCCGGGGCTCGGCGAGACACCAGTGACTCTTCCAGAGAGTTATGGCACCCCATTGCTCTCTGTGCTGAGCCATCCCCAGTCACTAATCAATCTGCTTTACCACAGGTTCTAAAATTAACTTGTGCTTCTCCTAAAAATACTGGAAGGACTTCAGCATTTTACAGAGAGGTTGTAATACCCTGCAAATAAAAAGTTCACCATGAAAGAGAGCTATTTGTAAGCCCTATAACTTGCCAGCAATATGTAGCTAATGGAGCACAAGGGACTTAGCACAACCAGCTCATTCAATCTGGCTTTGCTTACTGTATTGCTTGGGATAAAGAAACTTTTTAAAAAAAGAAATAAGACTGCTAAATGTATATGCCAATGGCGTTCCTAATAGGACCAAAAGAGTTTGGGGACAAAACTCAGAACAAATTATTGGAAGCAGATGCCAGCCAAGATGTGGCCCAGAGCAATTAGTAGGATAAAGGAAGCGTCACCTTCGGCCAAGCTTACCAGGCAATGCTGAGGAATATAGCCTCAAGCACGGGTTTTGCTAACACCTACATCAAGCACAGACAAGTCCCATGGAGGGCCCTTGAGCTGCAGGTCAGATGCAGCTATCACAGGTATTAGCAAGATTGAGGAGAAACATTCGAATACCCCGAAACATGACTTGTTTCTTTGGCTTCCTGGCTACTAGAAGCCCTGGCAGCTTCTCTGTCTACCGCACGTTGCTGGGGCATCCTCATCTGCTGCTCCTGCAGCACCGCTTTTCCCTGCTAAAACGCTCCATGGCTCGATGGCTCTGCATCGCCACAAGCGCCTTGCAAGGCAAGAGCCAGTGGTGTTGACTTATCCAAAACACTCAGCTAGAAGGGCATAGACATGGGACCATAAAGTGCTTGAAGTCCAATTAAAACGCAGGTCAAGGAATTTAGTACTTTCCTAACTTTTTATGTACTTCTAACTGTATATATATATATATGTAATTATAATAAAAAAAAAAAAAATCGGTCCTTCTTTGGTTTGAAAGGGGCATGAACCACTCCCCTACAACTGTTCTCTAATAACTGATGCATTTGCTCTGCCCTACGATCAGTTTGCTACTCGCAGCCTCGGGGAGAGCAGAGGAGCTGGCAGGAGTCCCGCTCATCTCAGCACGTCCCTTCTGGGAAGGCTGGAGGAACCGCAGAGGCAGCTGCTCACGGTGGAAGAGGCAAGACCAGAGCAGGGCTTTGCCGCAGGCAAAAACAGCCTGGGCTCGGCGGCACCTCTGACATTTTCCAAAACTCCCTCTTGAATCCCAGGTGACTGAGGACACAACGGCACGTGGGCTGCTCTCCTGGACGGTGGACTTTAATTATGCCCCTAAGCTTAGATCCAGCCAAGAGCATTGGTTCTGATCTCAACACTTGTTCTTCTCCCCCTAGCCTTCAATCTGCCAATAAGTATCACAATAGGATCCAATTAATGCTCACTAATGAGCAGGATACCAATTGCTAATCCAAAAATCTTGGTAATGTGCAAGCGAGCAAACAAGGTAATGCATCATAAACTGCGCTTTGCTCATTTATTTTGACAACTGTAGTTTTCTTCTAATTATGATGCTTCCTAGCAGATGAGTTTGCTGTCCTATTTTGCAGAAGTACTAAACTCTTCCCAATGCTCCTTTTTGTTTTGGGAAAAAAAAGAAAAAAAAGGTTTAAAACAAACAAGATATAGCAGACACTGCCCATCCTCTATCCCTAGAAATAAGGGAAAAGCAGTAAAGAGAGCTCAAGAGACTTCTGTGATAGAAGATCCATGTTTTCTGCTCCTGAACCTTCCTGGAGCTGCCAGAGGTGCCCAACAAGAGCCTGTGCTGCAAGGACTGCTCCAGGGTCCCTGCAGCACAGGGCATGGGATGTGTAACAGTCAGATTCAGTCCTCCATGCAGGTTTGCTTCTCTACGTAAAGATAGGCAGATGNAACAAACAAGATATAGCAGACACTGCCCATCCTCTATCCCTAGAAATAAGGGAAAAGCAGTAAAGAGAGCTCAAGAGACTTCTGTGATAGAAGATCCATGTTTTCTGCTCCTGAACCTTCCTGGAGCTGCCAGAGGTGCCCAACAAGAGCCTGTGCTGCAAGGACTGCTCCAGGGTCCCTGCAGCACAGGGCACGGGATGTGTAACAGAGTCCTCCATGCAGGTTTGTTTCTCTACGTAAAGACAGGCAGATGGGTTAAAAGAACATCTCCTTCTACAGCACATCTACAAAGTAAAGCATTTTAGCATTTTATTCTGATGCATTCTTTTATTCATTCTAGGGTATAAATGTAGATGCTTTGCACCTATCCTGGATCAGACTAGTTGAAGTGGTTAATTCATTCAAGTAAGCCCCTCACCTTGCATGGGGATTTTGCTCTAGACTCTGGAGCTACCAAGATGCCAGATGAAAGAAATGGGTCACTTTACAAAAAGCTGCCCCAGAACCGTGCGTGGCCTCTCAGTTTATTTCTCGAGTCTCAGGCAGACACCTAAAGCAGCAGACGCTCCCCTAAAATAGGAATGCTATGAAGAGCCAAAAAGTGAAATGGAAACTCATGGTCTCCTGATCTTCAGGTCAGAGAAGGTCCCCCGAGACCACAGCATTGCTAGTTTGCTTTCAGAAAAGGAAAAGCATGTGGCCAGCCACTTTGCTAGGGAGCAGCATGTTCCTCAGAGCGCTGAAGGCTTTCAATTGTTTCCTTTAAAACTTAAGGATTTGTCCTGTCATCTAGGTTGGTATGTTAATGACTGATGGGAAGAAACCCCATGGAGACAAAAATTAAGGGAAAAGGCAATTAAGGCAATTAAAAATAATTTTAAAGAAGGGAGGTATCTGGCAGCATGTTCTCAAGCTGGATATGTGGCCAATCTCTATGTGAACACAGTTGAGCGACAGATAATTAGATAAGTAATTTCCTTCTCAAATAGTTTTCAAACATGGAAACAAACCACTGGGAAAAATTTGAATAATCCAACGTCTTGAGCACCTAGCAGCTTTCAGTAGCGAGATTCCTACATCTTCCTGAAAAAAAAAAAAAAAAAAAGGCAAAAAGTAACTGAAAGTCTCCAGAATTGTATAAGCTGCAGCAAGGCTTATCCCTCTCAAGCTCTCCATCCTACACAGTCACTTTAACTGGTCTTCTCCTCCAAGGAGAAAGGAGGTATTTTGCTCTCTCCATCCCCATAAGCCAACATCTTCCTTTGTGCAGCGTGGAGGGAAGGTCCCTGCTTAGCCCATCCGCGGCTGCGTTCCTCTATCAGCGGCCAGCAGCCACCAGTGCTGGGAGAGGACTCCTGCATTGCTGACACAGCAGCACAGCAGCTACCTGCCAGCTGTCACAGCAGATTATCCTCCTCCTAATTCTCCTTTAAGCTCAAGTAAGAAAAGCCCTCATCGTCTCCTGCCCGCACATCTCACGATTTTTTCCCCCCCGCATGGACACCTCCCTTCTGGAGGGCACTTCAGATTTCTGACACCCTTCATGCTCTGCAAAAAGTTGCTTACACCACTCATCATCGTCGCTGCTGCTGCTCTGATGCCGGCTCTGTGCTCTGAGGACATCCTCCTGCTGAAGAGCTTCTCTCCTAACCTCTTCTCAGGCTCTGCAGCCCATTGCTCTGGCTTCCCTCTGCTTTGGACAGCATTACAGGCTGCAGGAACCTATGTTCTTCTGGGCAACATGAAAACTGCTGTCCCCTATTACCTACGCTTGCAAGAGCGACCTCATCTCAGTTAGGATGAGCTGCCTGGAATCGATGAGGTCCCCTCAGCAGAATGCAGCGTGGATTACCCTGCTGCTTAGGATGCCGGGCTTCCAGTCCGAGCATCCCATAGTCACTAAACAAAATAAAATGAGTATTTCCCTCCAGGGCAATGGTCTTTTTTTGGCATTGCCTGAGCACCTCACACCACACTACAGACCTCAAAACTCCCATAAGGCTCTTGTAAGTCATGAGCAGTTTTGTTTTTTTCCTCTAGCTTTGCTCCAAGGACCTCCCCATCACTACTGGCCGCCTTTGCTAGGCTCAAAGAGTTGCACTCAGTCTGTCGGTCCAGCCCCAAAACTGCATCCTTCTGCCCACTGCACCTCCTGGCTACACCTCTGCTCACATGTGGACCTCTGCTCCCTGCTGATGCACTCCGGGGTCTGCTGAGGAGGCTACGCAATATCCCTTGGCCTGGCTGCACTTCCATACCCATGTGAAAAGGAGGAGACAGATATTTCATGAAATAAAATTAAAAAAAAAAAAAAAAAAAGACACAGAGCACTGAAAGCCACAGGTACTGCTTGGGCAGCGCATGACATAGTGCATCTCAATCTTTTGGAGGTGAAGGAGCACTTAACCTTCAGGGAAAGAAGAAAGAACTGCCAAATATCTTATCTCCATCTCCCATATGAGGACTGGGAGGGACTCAGAGCAGAACTGGGTTTTTATAAGACCAACAGAGCCCTTCGCAGTTGGGTAGATGTGGTTTGCTTTTAATCAGGTGCCTCTTCCCTGCAGGCAACAATCCTCCTCTGAACCTGCAGGACAGGAGAGTACGTGAACATCGAGGGCAANACTGGGTTTTTATAAGACCAACAGAGCCCTTCGCAGTTGGGTAGATGTGGTTTGCTTTTAATCAGGAGCCCCTTCCCTGCAGCCAACAATCCACTCCTGAAGGCAGGTCCCCTTCAAGACCTCCCGGGCACCTGCAAGACAGGAGAGTACATGAACACCGAGGGCAACGCGCTGCCTGCAATCCTGCTGCCCGAGCGGGAATATGACAGATCCAACAGCCTCAGGCAAACCTCCCGTCTCCTCTCTTTGTCCACAGAAGCCGCGGGAACCCGACACGTGTTGAGGGGTAACGTCCCCGCAGGAAGGCGCCGAGCGGAGGGAAAGGGCTGCAGCTCCAATGCAGCCGCCTTGAGTTTTTGCAAGAAAACCAGTCACTTGAGTCAGTTGTTATTTATTCTCACATTGTTTCAGGAGCACCAGGAAGCCTTAACCACCATAAATGTCCAACGGTTGCCAACTTGGTGTTTTCCTTAATCATATTTGATGTTTTCCTTAAAGTGGCTTACCAGCTTCGAGTCATTTGATTACATCCAAGTATTATTTCCAAGCAAACAAATAAATGATACATTTTTATTTGTTTCCATATTTATAAATGACATTTTCCGAGAATTTGAAGCGTGAAGAAATGTTTCCGGTACTTATGTTTGGATCTAGTTTTCATGAAAGTGACTAAAAACAGAGCAATGTTAACTACCCAAATCCTTCCTACTCCCCTGTAATTAAGTTTCCCCAAACCAAAAACCTTCCTAGTTAGCCAATTTTGTTTAGGATGCATTTCATAATTGGTGCGGTTCAGTCTAACTCAGCACAATCAAACAGAAAACCAGAAGACACACACGAGAAGCGACAAGTAGGTATTAAAACCACATTTGCTGAAGAAGGTTGTGCAACCCTTTAAAAAAAAAAAAAAAAAAAAAAGAAGAAATTCATCTTGAGAGGCAGCACTGCAAGAAAGGAAAGAGAATATGACCTAACCCTGAGAATAAAAAGAATGGGTGAACTTTTAGCAAATCACTCCCTTCTACTGATGTAACACTTGGAAAAAATCTAAACCTATGCACCCACGGAATTGGAGCCTTGATTAATATATAATCCACACAAGATTATATATTGTGCACCCATACACAATTTTCTTTAGGTTAGCATAGTTTCAGGGACACAGCAAGATCAGATTCATAGACTTCCAAAAAACATCTGCAGGCATCAATCTAAGCAAAAGAGAAACTTGCATTTTTAAAAATACCTACAAACATCTGTATTGAAATATGCAGAAGATTGACACCTTTCATATACCAGGGAGAGCAAGCTAAATAGCTAAAATGAACATGGGCATCATTCTGGAGAGGTCGTAGAAAATCCTGAAGCAACAGCCAGAGGATTGCAACTCAGCCGTCACAGACAGGGAAAATAAAACCAAAAACCCTCACTGAGTTAGCTTGAACAATAAAAGCATTTCTGAAGTGCCACCATCAAATCAGTAGCATTACTTCCTTGCTCCTCGCACTAGACACCCAAATTCAGGGGAGATATTGCAGACTCAGAGTGGGCTCAGAGGACCATAACAACAGTATTTTGGATGTGAAAACTCGTATTTGAAGGCAGACTGAAGACACAATAGCTGACTTGAGAGACAAAATAAAAATGTAAAATTGTGACTAGCACAGAAAAGTCGTAACTTGAGTTTCTCTCCTCTTGGTCTCGTAACAAAGGGGAATTCAATAAAGGCAGTAAGTTATAGAACAGATAAAAATATGAGAGTTTCAAAATGCCTGACTAGACAGCAGAACTTGAAGCCAAAAGAAACTGTCAAGACCAAAAAAACAAGAATTGCCCGAAAGAAACTAGAAAGTTTACATGGTTAAGAGTTTCAAAGTTCCTAGAGTTTCAAAGATCCATGACAATCTTGGAGCAAACTATTTAATTTCCAAAATAATCTCTAAAGTTTTGTGAGAGACAGAGATGATTGTGGTTGTCCAAAGCAAAGCATCCTTTCTCCTCTTATGAGCCACCTGCCCAGGGAAACTGCTGCTGGCAGGAGATGCTTGACCAAATGAAGCAAACTCCAACAGCTCTGCAGTCAGCCTCACTCTTTTTAAGCTTCATTTGGATACATTGCAATAAAGATCCAGCTCATGAAAATGAGCATTTTTTTCCTGAAAACCATCAAATTCATTGAACGCTCATTTTAAGAGGAACAAGCTAATCCTTCACATATGACTCAAACTTAAAAAAATATATATTTCATATCTTCTCTCTGAAAAGACAAAATAACAATAGCAACCAGGACCTCCTTTTTCAATGTCTAGCAGTTAACAACCTCAGCATTTCAAGAGAGCATAAAAACAAAATATTAAAACCCACATTTCTTCAAAACATGCCCAGTTTTCCAGGAGTCACATCATCTTACTGTCTCAATGGCTATTTTATTTTAGCATAGACTTTTTCCATCAGTTAAAGCACCCCAGATTCCTTCAGTAAGTATAATAAGACTGCATGCAATTAGCATCACATGAAGTTAGTTACCTTTCTTAACCTGCAGTCCAGGAGAAACTGCAGGCTGCTGGCACACTTTACGTATAAAGTTGCTGGGTTTTGTTTTTCAGATTTTTTTTTTTTAAGTCACTTGCTTTAATTAATCAAATATCCAACCATACAATCTATATCTGCAATTGATTAATCAAATACACATAATTATTTTGCGCCCGATTACCATGAGAACTGCACCCCGTGGCAAAGCTGCAGAACTGATGCCCTTTAAGCAATGGTTCTTGCTTGCGGCTGTTGCTGTTTACGTACTAAGAACAGATGCAAAACAAACTGGCAGGACACAATTATCAAATTGGAGAACAACATTAACACTGAGAACATGCAAAATGCAAAGCTTTTGTTTTTGCAGACTACATGCCACACCAAGTTACTTGATTTATCAGCACAAGGGGCACTTGGAGCTGCATGATGCCCTTTCCGTCTGACCTTCCAGCTGGGAAAAAAAGAGCAATTCCCCTAAACTCCAAGTACCTCAAAACATGGTTGGGGGAAGAGGATTTTGGGGGTCTTCAGTGGGCTTTGCTGTTAGCTAATGAGAGCAGGGGTAGGGCAAGAAGTCGAACACAGCTTTGTGCCCCAGGCTTGGTGCTTTCATCAGAATTAAACAACGTGGATTTTCCTCTGTCCCATTCTGCTCAGAACTGGATGTTATGCCCATCATTAAAGTACCTGAGCATTGTCTTATCTGCCAATTCCTCTGAATATCGCTGGTCAAATCACCCCAAAGAGCAGGAAAAGGGCAAAATCACTCATGTCTTTTGTTTTACTTTTGAACTCAATGCATGGAAACACTAGCATTTTCTATTCTACACTATTTTACAAGCAAGTCTATCAACTGGCTACAATGCAGCCACAGTGGGGGAATTTTTCTTCCTCCTCCAGAGGGAAATTAGAAACATTCCTTAAATCACTCAGTGCTCCATACCAGCCTGAAGTGAAGAAAGGAAGGCAGCAAAAGGTGGTAAGTACTTGTTTTCAATATGTAAAGCTTCTGCTGAAGCAAACTGAAACACAGATTCAGACACCGGGTAATCAGCAGATTTATAAGAGGAGTTCTGCCTAGTCTGGAAAGGCCCTCAACTACTTTTGCCATAAACTACCAGAACTTGGCTATTGTTAAACTCCAGAATGAAAATCCCCTGAAATGAGGTGTGTTTCTTGTTACATGTATTTTGGAAACCACAGAATTACTTCTGATGTGCTGGCTACACTGCTAATAAGTCCAAACCAAGATGCAAAGAGCAGTCAGGTCAAATCCTTGAGTCACGCTGTAGGAAACCCAGGTATGAGCCTGTTTTAGCTCTGATTTGCACGGAGACCTCATACGGTCCTTACTAATGAAATGAGAGGCAGCAGTAGCGTCTCTCCCCAGGGTAGCAGCAGCGAAACCGACCCACAAGCTTCTTCCACTAATATGAGTTACTGTAATGTTGCTGGAACTTTGCGCCATCGCAATAACTGCAGATTTAACGGGACTTTTTCATCCTTCTCACCTTCTCATCCTTTTCGCTCGCTGCAGCTTAGTGCTGCCATCTACTTCTTTTTAATCCTAGCGAAGCTCCTAGCAGACCGACGCAGCCCCGGCCCCAGCAGCAGCTCACTGCTCACAATGAGCTGCCACAGGTGAAGCTAAAGGGGAAAGAGGGTGACATGCAGAACTGGATCCAAAACCACACAGGCACCTATGTTCTTTTAATGCTGATTTGCATTTCAGCCCTCAAAGATGAGCAAAGATTAGAAAAAAATAAAATAAAAAATAAAAATAAAAAGCTTACTCCCAACTCTACCACAAAATCTTTCACAGCTCTCGCTGACATTAAGGTAGTAAAGCCAGATACAACACGGTGGCAAAGACACAGGACCTATCAAATCTGTAGCACAGTTCGAGAGAGTAACTCTCCCTCGCTCAAAAGTTTTATTCAACCTTTTGGTCCCTCGGGGTTAATAAAATTCTTTTACAAGTCGTTTATTTTGCACAGCCACTAATACGTCTGGAAAAATATTTCCTGGCCAAAGCATCTATCATCCGAATAAAGAGGTTGAAAAATATTCAGACGTTCTACCAAGGGACTGCCTGCTGCAGAGCGTGCAGACGCGAGCCTTGAGTAATTCCCCACCTCGCTTCTTCCCCGCACACACTTATTTTTAGGGTGCGAGCGCTGGTTTCCATGCGGCTCCCCAACACCCACCTGCAGAGGGGTGAGCTCTGCTTTGGAGAAGAGCTCTCCGCACCTAGTCTGGCTCCCACGCTCATTTTTCCTCACTGGGGGATAATCCTGGATGGAGAGGACCATGACACCTTCTGTCCCCCACCACCGACACTGCTCAGAGCATCCATCCATGGGGAGGCCCCCTCTACAGGGCGATCCTCTCCATGAGGAAGTCCTCAAGCGCTGGCACGCGCTTCTACTTCCCCTCCTCCCTACTGAGATCCCCTAATCCCTGTAGGCGAGGTCTAAATCCTTAAGGAATCACAAAAGCTCTGCCTGTACTCGCTGGAGGTGTGCGTAGGCCTGCACGAGCGTATGTCAAGACAACGTGGAGAGCAGCAGAAGTGACGCTTCCTTCGACGTGGCTTTGGGGTATTCCCACCCCTTCCCAAAGGGTCCCTCACACCACAGGGCATTCACCTGCATGTCCCCTTGGGATGGGGGCTCCCCTTACGTGCCCCTGGCAGAGGTCACCAAGTGGCCTGGCCCTCAGCAAAGCCACCACCCGCAGGAGGGACAAGCCATTTTCAGCAGCGTGTTTTCTACGCGCACCCTTTCCATAAAGGCAAAACAAAGGGTGGCAAAGAAGAGAATATAAGATGCAAACAAAGTACAGTTCTTAAAAATAAAACCAAGAGCTCCCTCCGTAGCCGCCGCTCACGGGGCTCACGATACCATCATGCCTTTGGTTGGCTGCTGCCAAGCGCGAGGTGCCGGGTCTGCCCGGCAGACACACGCTTCCCTGGCTGCCAGGCGTCTCCGTGAGGTTTGGGGGCTTTGCTAGCGGGATCGCGGATCCCAGGCTCCGGAGCGAGCCAAGGAGACGCCTTCCCTTCCGCGAGCGGGACCGCACGGCCCCGACCCGCTGCCCTTGCTCGCAGCAGCCCCACGTCCCGAGGCCCGGCAGCGGTGCCAGCAGCGGGAGATCCTTAAGAGAATCATTATTTTCCTCACATTCATCCCCAAGTAAAACCTGAAATGATTTCCTGAACAAATAGAGGGGAAACCCAACTAGTCGAGCTGACATCATCACTTATTTACATATAAATACAGCCAGCAAATAAGCATATGTATTTACATATAAACAACAACAACAAAGCTATATGTGTAGTGTTTCAGATGCTGCTTCCTCCCCCCCCTTCCCCCCAATATTTATTACTTTAACCAGCACTTCAGGAAAAAATAAAAAACAACAACATTCTCCCCAAGAAATTGGTGATAAAATGCCCTCTGGTGGGCGTGACTGTGGACCTCTACAGCAACAACCACCTCCTAAACAGTTCAGAGACTTCAGCATATTCCCGGGATTACTATTTTTAATGGAGTGAGACAAAGCCCAGGCTTGCTTTCCAGGAGAAGCAGATACTCCACTGACTAGAGAGCCTGTGTTTTCCTGCTAAATCCCTAACCCTAGGCTGCTAGGCTGCTCACCCAGAGAAGTACAATAATAATAAATTAAAAAATAAATCCATGATTCCTGCAATTAATATATAATGTTCATTTTGCCTTCAGAAGGATACTTCCCCCCCCGAAGGAACTAAAAATGAAAGCTCTGTTATGCCAAGACAAAAGAAAAATTTAGCAGTGTTTGCAGAGCAGCCTGCAGAGGAGTCGCGTTTTATACAGTGAATGCATCGTGCTTGCCCTGACAGGGCGCAAAACTCGCTTAGGAAAGAGGCCAAATTGCGCATGCACAGACACAGAAAAACTCCAGAAGAATATACTGTCTAAGGACAGGAAGGAAAGGACAAGGAAGGAGACCCCTCAAAATTAAATTGACCTTAACAGAATGCGTTCCACCATTAAATTGCCCAAAACACATTGAAAGAAAAGAACTGAAGGCTTAGCATATACTGACTGAAGAAGGTAAAGGCAGCAATTTGGGGACAAAAACGTCAAAGACATTGAGAAAAAGAAACGCTGCTGGGGCTGAATGCCTGACCCAGACCTGGGGGGCCACCAGGTAGATCTAGCAATAACGTCCAACCACCCTAAGAATGGCCAAAAGAAATTGCAGCAGGACTCAGAACGATAACAGCTGATGCTTCTAAGTTTCCTGGGATTTTTTCCTCTTTTTTTTTTCATTTTTTTTGCCACAGTGAAGCTCCAGAACTGCTGCTAAATAAAGCCAAGCAGCATAACATACTTTTGTCCCAGGCAAGAAAATGCCTACTACTTTTCTGGGCTCCTTGGGGAACAACCGCACTTGCATTGCATACTAGATAAAATACCATTTCCAGCCACCCTGAAGGTTAGAAAACTGGTTTAAAGGTTCCATAACAAAACTTGCAATTGCTTTGCACGGGCAATGTTTGCAAGCATGATACATATGGAAGAGGTGAAGCATTTCTGTCCTTTTATACACGCTTCTCATCAACATAATTTCTCTTGCAAGGATGTTCTTAGATATAAATAATAGCAAGAGTTAGAATTCACCTTTTCCTTTCCTACTCTCGAAAAGCAGAAACACAGTCAATTTTGATTTACATGAAAATTGCCCTTTCTGTAAGTAACGCACCCCTGCTCAGTACAGAGCTCCGTCCCTCTCTAGTGGCAGGCAGGTCACATACCAATTGATAAGCAAGCAGGCTTGGCTAACAGATGTTTTGTAGCTAGGAGACTTTTACGGGAAAAAAATCAAAGATCACACATTCAGTCCTCTTTGTCAACAGCCCACCCAGAGGCCCAGAATCATATTTTCACTTTTCTCTGTGAAGACAGAGGCTACCGTTTTTGCAGAGCAAAGCTCCCACTCATTGCGCTGCGTGAGCTCTGTGACCATCGCTCTTGCAGCCACCTCTTGATGTTCTGCACTGATCATAACCACAGTCCATCATATCCACTTATTAGGGACAACAAGCCAAAATTAAATAGAGCATCTGTGTAATAGCTATGTGTGTGCGATGACTATGCTCCTAAATTTTGCCTAAAATTAAAAATAATGAGATTATCTAGGTGAGATTAGTACCAGCATTTCTTGGATCGTAATGATGTCGTAATGGTTAGGCTTTTCCTCAAATAAGTTTTGCTTTAGAGTAGCAATTACACGTGTAAGTTTTGCTCATTTTCCTTCCCCACCTCCCCGCAACCCTTAAAAACAGTAACATATTTTAGATATACATGTCAGCATGCCTAGCAAGCACAAAGGAAAAGACAGAAAGAAAGAAGAAACACACAGAACCGTCCCACCTTTTTTGTTTGTATTTGTTGTTGTTATTTGGGTTTAGGGTTTTTTTTTTTTTTTAATCTGTTAATTTTCTAAACAGCATGAGAGTGAGAGACCAAAGCTGCACATTTGTGTTTGCTGTTACATTCACAGGCAATCTTTATATACAAAATATACACCTTACCCTAAGCAAATTTAGGACAGGCTACAGCCAGATCCAGGAGGTTACAAACATATTCAAAAACTGGCATGCTCTTAATTTTACAATATGATGTTTAGAAAGTGGGATGGTTTTTATAATCTACTGTCATATGCAAAGTCATTTTTATAAGTACCTTGAGGAAATCTGAGCCCGTTCATGTTTGATAGAGACGAGTAACTGCAGGACAAACAGTGAGGCCTGAAAAGAAGAGGAAGGAAAGAGTTAACCAGAAATGCTATTTAGATCACATGCAGCAAAAGTCCAAGCAATCTGCCCAGCCTACTAGCTTTTAAGATCAAAAATACAAAGATAACTAATGTGTTGATTAACCTTTTACCTTGGTGCCTCTGACTGTCACAGTAAAAGCAGAGGACACCTGTGAACACATCGACCAACCTCCCTTCCCTCCTGGCATTAAGACCTACGAGAAGCTGCTGCAAAATGATGCTGTGATGCTGAAAGCAAGTTTGGGGGTGAATCCTGGCCCTTGAGAAATGGGCATTAAGGAGACCTCGGTACCTCACAGTCAGAGCTATACCCGCTTTTCTATCATAAATTCTGGTTTGTTAAGCTTCTCCAGCAGACCCAGCCGAGTGTCATTCTTGATCTCCAACCAAGACCTCCCTAGTTGTGTGTCTGAAGAACCGCAGCCAAAAAAGTTCTCCAAATAAAAGAGGCAGCGTTGGACAGAATGGATTTTTTTTTTTAATTTCTATTATTCTTGAAACACAATACTTCAGTAACTTAGCTATTGCAGCCACAAGATTTGTCTAAGAACAGTTTTTTTAGAAGGCTTGAAGGATGCTGCTGTGAACTGTTCAAGTGTGATATTGAAACAGTGAGTTTCAGGAAAACTTGCTGCAATTTCTCTTTTAGCGAGATCGCTCTCTCCCCTCCCCACAAGCACTTTCAAAACTTCCATCTCTCCAAGGTAAAAAAACAATCCAAAATAAAGGGTATTAGGGTGAACCTCAATTTTCTTCATCTTTGACTAAATTTCTGTTTCTGTATCTGTATCTACCACTTTTAAAGCCAGCCCCATATTTAACAGATTTCAGGCAGGCCTTTTTACCTCTTTACTTGCTATGCCATTCCTACACCCTCTGTTTTTTGGCCTATAAATAACAACTCAAATATCGGCCACAACCTCCCTTTGCCATTTAGTCCCCAGAGAGATAAAGTTGCAACACGGCAGGGCCAGAACGGCCCAGAAGTTTAATCATAAAATTACATTTTTTTTCCACTCCAAAAAAGAAAATGTACTAGAAAGTAAGTTTTACTGTGGATATTTGATAGTTTAAAAGAACAGGCTGAAGATTTGTCTAAGATTTTCCTGGTACCAAATGTAACTTCATTTAACTCAACTGATTTGGGCCTGTGACAACTGTTGCCCGCTACATTACAGAGCTACAGCGTGGGGGAATGTGCTGAAGAACCTGGAGCACACCAGCTAAAGAGGTCAGAAAATGCAGTCTGCCTTCATCTGGGCTCCCCTTCTCTTGTAGCAGCTAGAGTCTATGCAGATTTGCTAGCAGTTACTTTGACCTCAAGATCTTCCCAAGTGATCTGCTCCTTGGGGTACAGCAGCCATGGGCAGGATCATGTGGACATGACAACATGTGTCAACCACATTAGGATTTGTTCAGCAGCTCTTCTGAAAAATCAACCATCAAAATCAATGGAGAAGTTCTCCTGAAGGTCCCACAGAGTCATGTTCCACCCTTCCATGTGCTACATGCAGTTTTTAAGCAAACTTACTTATTACATTTGTTTGTCATCTCAAGGCTTAGGCTTCAGAAAGCAAGAGGGTTTCCTCCACACTTGGGCTCTCATAGAGCCCATGAGAAGGGAAACACTGTCTTGGAAAGCAAAGTCGCATGGCTCCCATCTTTTCCAGACTGGATGTGTCAATCCGGCCTGCAGAACATTCGGCCTAGCATTAGCGTAAATGAGATAAGAGTTAACTCACTAAAGCTCAAATTCAGCTCTCATATCTATGCAACATTGATTTCTGTGAACTGCATGTGTGTAACCATGAGGAACACTCAATCTAAAGACAAATATCTCAATGTCCAACTACTACAAAAATATAGTGGCTATCAACATTTGTCTGATCCATCACCACTGCCTGCAAGCAGGACCTTCCAGAAGGCTTCACCAGCAACTCATATAGACAGAGATGAGGCAGGACAAGCTGGGATATTAGATGCAATTGTCCAAAATCTTTTTTTTAAACAGATGACATGGGGGAAAGGGGACACAGAAATCCACAAACCAAGAAATAAACTACTACATGCAAATACATGCAAGCTTCTCCCAAGTTAATTCTCCTCTTAATGGAATATTGATTGGTATGCTCAGTGTTTAGAAATGTGAAATAATCAGGGGGAAAGGAGGAGGCAGAGACACTTAGAGCTTTTTTTTTTTTTCTTGGTTTAAATACTTTCCTCATAATCAGCCAAAAATAGCATAAGAAAGAGGGCAGTGCAGTTAACATTTTGCCTTGCATTATATTAGCAAACCTGCCAAATATGACCTGGATATATTAACCACACACTTTTTTCACCCTTCTCCTAAAGAAGCAAAGTACAGCATTTTTATAGCTCCTCGATATACAACATGTATTGGTATTCTGGTATCTCTCTGCTCCCAAGAGGACAGATTACAAAGTGTCCTTGGTAGTATCTGAGCTTTTCAGATGCAATATGTCAAGCTGTTTATGAAGCTGGGAGGAAGGGAGACCATGTTTGGGGGAGAGGGGAGATCTTTAAGTTATGCAGATCCATTTAAAAAGGAAGAAAGAAGAAAAACAAATGACAGGTTCTGTTTTCCTTCGGCAAACACATCAGTTATGTTGGAGGGCTTTGCACATCTCTAGGCACAAACGGCATGTTGGAGAAAGAGCTGGGCATCACCCACACTCAAAGAGTAATAAGACCTAAAACTGCTGTAGGGATATGTAAGGGAGCGGCATGAACTTCAGCATAATGTTTCCTACAACGAGGACTGGTCTGGAGAGAAGAGCAGTCTACAGTCCTGAGGGAGAACATTACGACAGGCTCTGTTGTTCTACTCCTGTCTCCAGGTAGGAGGCACTGAAGACAGAAGAGAAGAAAAGAAGAAACAGTTGCATTTTTGTAGCAGTTGCTATTTATATGAATCTTCCATGCCTTAAACAAAGCCCTTAAAATATAATTAGTGTCATACAGTCAAGAAACATTTACGGTCAAAATCCTTGCTTTTATGTTGAGGGCAAATGCATATGACAAGCCTCCTCATTCCCACCTCCCAGAAATCTCTGGTCTGTCCCAGTGGCACCTAGCTCCTGCATGGTTTTAAGGAGAATAGATTCTCCTATCCTTTACAGCATCATTTGGAGACAGCCATTATAGTCTCCAGTATATTTTATTAACACAAGCCATTCAAGAAAAACAATGCAAAATAAACCAAGGAACCAACCTACATTACCATCAGAGCGCCTAGTCTTGATGCATCAAGCAGCAACAGCATCACTCAACGGCTCTGCTAATCTATCCCTCTACCACTATATTAAGCCTATAGATAAGAATACAAGTGCAGCCAAGGGGCTGTTTCATAGCAGATCAGCCGAGACAGCAGACTCAAGTGTATATATTACACACTCACACACGCTATTATGTCCTGCCATTTGTTCCAAAACATAAGAAGTTTAATCTTGAGTTAGCAACTTCTCTCCTCTCCTGCCTAGACCTGACAAGGGCTAAGGAGAAGGCTTGGTAAGATAACATCCAAGTGCAAGGTTATTCTGCAGCATTTTACAGTCACTTACTTACACACCCAGTGACATTGCCATACAAAGTGATGCAACTTGGCATTTTTCACTCTTGGCAAGAAAGGCACAAGAGAGTTGACAGAAAGTTAAAAACGAAGTTTTTTGAGGTACACAATATGTTAGGAATCATTTAAGGAAATTGTGTGTTAACAAGTGACAAGTCAAAAAAATGATAATTTTATATATGTGTGTGTGTATATATATATGCTATATATGTATATATGTGTGTGTGTATATATATGCACTGTATATGTATATATGTGTGTATATACACACACACATTTCAAAGCATAGGTAACCACACTTGCACCCCCTTTGCAGTTGCTTTATCCAAGTGATTTTCATAATAAACTTTGGAAGACTCTGCCCTCCCTTCTTCCGGTTTACCTGCGGCTAGAAAAAAAAAAACTAATGGTATTTAAATTCCCTTCTCTCTAATTAAGCAAATCAGTATCTTTAAGACTGACTGGGACAAGAAACTTCTCTTTGAGTAGTTAGTGCATGCTGTGATCTGCAAAGCCACTGGTAGAGCGTTCACAGGCCAAAAACAAAATCAAAACCCTCTAACAAGGTCTGACAAAGCACATCTCAGAGCAGAATTATCTGATTTAAATATTAATTAGTCATCAGCATGGACTTTAAGAAGCGTCTGAAGCAAAAGCTCTTAAATCGCACGTTAAGTCCAGGATTTCTCCTGTCTGCATTGTGATGCAAACCATGCTGCCTTTTTTTTCCCCCCTTCCTTTTCTCTTTTTCTTTACTCTTTATTTTTTTTTCTTTTAAAAGAGTGAACACAGATAATGAGTCTGTCTCACAGTTCAAAAATATCAATAGAGGTATGATTAAAGTCTAGCTCAACAAATTAGGAGCATCTTGAATTTAAGAAACCAACTACGGGAGAGGAGCTTCACCTCAGATAGCTCTGCACGAGCTTGAGGGATTTTGGTTTTATAGTTGGGGTTTTTTTTTGGTTATGCTTTTTTAGAGTGTTTCTCAGCTACATATGCAGCTCATGAAACACTCCCATGCGGTGCCTGTTTGACAGCTTCCCCGAAAGAGTACTTGTATGGGGGAGATCTCCTTGCCAAGAAAGCCCCCAAACACATCCCTAGAAACAGCCAGATTTTAGAAAATTGCATTTCAGCCACATATATGCAGAGTTTAGTCTTCCACCTTCCAGTAAGCAAAAGCATCCGAAAAAAATTGAACAAAAGCCCTAGTGTTTCAAGTCACCTGTGCTATCCTGTATTGGAGGGCAAGACTTTATTCTAAAACATACAGCACTGTCGCAGAAGCGATGTTGAATTCATCATAAAGACAAAGTCTGTCTCTGTCCGTAATTCAAGCAGACGGCTTCCGTGAATTGATATTACTATTTGCGAGCAAGCATTACAGGTTACCTCAAGTTTAAGACTACCAAAGAGCTGTGGTTTATTTGACATCAATGCCAATTACAGCAAAAATCCAAGTTTAGACTACTTGAAAAACCTAGACCTAAGCAACCTGGATTAAAAAAATGAAACAAAACAAAAAACAGAAAACAGCACAGAAAAATAAGGAAAACAGACCCATGCTCCAGGTAGTCTAATCCACAACATAAAATTATTTATGGAAGAGTGTGACTTGGAATTTAGTTACTGTCATTTATCAGGTGGTCAAGACAGCACAGAGGTAACTGGCTGCATAATAACAGCACACTGCAAAGCCTGCTCGGGGTACCTCTGGCAGGGATTTTAACCATATCTGTTTTAACCGTAACAGAAAAACTGTGTATATGTGAAGGCTGTGATGTACATTAAGTCTTAAAGAAAAAAAAAAATTAAAAAAAAAATCTAAAGAGAAAGGTGGTTCTCTAAGAAATTCACAATCTCTTTTCTTTTAATCTCTTTTCTTATAGCAGAGGAAGGATGCTTTGTACTCCTAATAACAGCGGCAAGAGAAGTGATAGCAGCACGTAGAGCTGGTTACGCTCGTACATGGAGCCGCTGGTGCCACGTTACTTGGAGAAGACCATGACCAGCCGTTATCTTCAAGCATCCTTAGGAGAAGCTGGCCCTAAGGAAGGACACTAACCTCCTCTTGCCCCAAGCAGGGCAAACTACCACAAAAGCAGAAAGGGCATAAAATACATAAGATATGGGGTCAATATAGCAGTTTTGAGTATTTTTTCCAAGTGTTTATTTAAGACAAATTGTGTTATCTGCAAAGGCCAGCAGTTTGCATGCTTATTGGCTTTAGGAAATAAGTGGTAAACGTCCTAGTACCATGTTACTTCAATAGAGAGGCAACTACACTGTGTCATTAGGTTCATAAAGGGATGGTAAAAATCTAATGGTACTGTGTCATATCGAAGGTTTTCAACTCAGGGCACTGTGCTGACTACTAAATACTGCAACTGGAAGAAGAATTAAAAAGAAAAAAAGAAAAAAAAAAAAGAAAAAAATCCCAAACCTGAAGGGCCAAATAATTTGCTAACCCCAGCTGAATTTTTCACGAGCCTTGATTACAGCACAAAGCAGCAATTATCAGAGCAGTGCACAGACCTCGGTGCTGTGCCATGGAGCTGATGAGTCTGCAAATGGAGAAGCTCCAGGATCAGGCCTCCGGCTTTCCCAGTTCCCGGCTCCTGCTCCGCACGGCAGCAAATCCAAGGGGATCGGCGTACTTAGTGGGCGCTCTTGCAAGAGCTTCCGTAAGGCTGCACTTGCAGACTGAAGATCGGGACTGGGATGCTAAATAATTTAAAGCAACTAAGTCTTTGGCCATTTTCAGCATTAAGAGAATGAGGGGAAAAAAATCCTCCACGACTGTTTTGATTCAGGTTAAAAATAAATAAAAAATGAAATCACCTTACAGTATGTTATGATGGCAAGCACGGGAGTTGGACAATGCATGAGATGAGAATCTCTTTCCACGTACATATCTAGGGGTACCGGTTCCCCAAAATAGATTGTGAATAAAGACTGCACAAAGCCTCTGCGTATGCAAGGAGAGGGGTTTGAATTCCCTCCCAGTTTTGCTGTGCTTTAGGAGAGTTGTGGACATTGGTTTGGGAGTTTGGGAACTCAATTAAAAGGTCCGGGAAGCAAGTAAGCGCGGCCAGGACTGAACTGCAGAGGTGCAGCACACAGCAGGGAAGAGAACCAGAAGGACCAGCACGAGGGAACAGCATCAACCTTGACAGATGAAAAGAAAAAAAAAATAGTTACGGCCCCGATTCTGCACGTAGGTAGAATGGTGCCAAGCCGGAGCGACTCCAAGGGCAGCAATTGGCCAAAACAGGGGCAAAGAGCTATGCGTGAGAGAGCAGTATCAGTGGCAGCACCAGCACAGCCAACTTGGGGAACCACAGAGGATGAACTGGACGTTAGAAGCGACAGTCTGCAGCAAAACCCCAACATCGCATCCAGTTTCTAGACACGCAAGGCTGGAGCGAGTGACCCTCTCCCTTCCGCAAGCGGCTTTCCAGGTGACCCGTCCCCCTGATACACTTTTTATTATAGTCTGGAGAGCAGGAGCAGCAGCGCTCCCACAACACTGATCTGGAAGAACACAGGAATTCCTTGCACAGGTTTTCTGCTCCTAAAACCCCTAAGCGAGCAGGGACGGGGCCGCTCCATCACGCTACCCCTTCGTTCAACACGACTTCTGCCCAAGCCTGTGTGCTGTTCCACACACCCGGCACATTGGGTGCCTGCAGCAGGACCGTCGCTCATTAGAAATGTAATTAAAAAGTGACAAAACTAGATTCTTTTTCCTCTTCCCCCCTTCCCCCCCCAAGCATGCAGATGAAAACCAGTAACCCGGCCTCTATTTGTAACCATGACAACTATAGAATATTTTATTTCAGTAATATAATTCGCGGCGAACGCTCGCTCCGAGGTTTTGTTGTTAAGGGAAGGGGCTGACACGGCGCGCACGTGTCTCGCACGCTCCTGGGGACAGCAAACGCAGGAAGCTCGGGCCGCTCGCAAGAACATCGGGGACCGAAGGTGCGTTTCAGAGCCGCAGCAGGACGGCAAGCGAACGCGGACGATCGCTTCCCAAAACCGAGTGTTAACGGGCATCACGTGCGAGGCAGCTACTCCATGCGGCTGGGTGGGTTTGGGGCTTGTGATTAACCCGCGACGATACTTCCGTGCATCGCAGGAGGCAGCAACCTAAACCCTGAACTTCAATTTTCAATTAAAACATCGTATGTGTTATTTAGTTCCTATTAGGAGGTATCAAAATAGATGCTATAGGAGGAGATCCATATGAAGAGAGGCAGCGAGAGATGCCGTTTACATACGCCGCCTAAGTATTATTCTGGATAGGTCACTAAATTACTCGCATAGCTCCCATATTTCATCCTCAATTGAAGACAACTTCCATAAATACCCACGGCGAGGACAGGTTAGGAGAACAAAAACCCTCTATGCTCTGCCTCGAAGATTAAACAACCGACTGAGCATAACTAAAGTTTGACGCAGATAAATGTCAGGGTAAAATATGGCTGTACTTTATTATTTCCCCCCCTCCCAACAGAGGGAAAAAAAAAAAGCCATTAGCAGTTTAATCTAAAATATAACAATAATAGGAGAAAGCCACACTGTTGCTTTATTTCAATAGGAGGAAAGAAAATCAGAAAAGAAACCCTACACTTGCTACAATACTATTCCTTCTCTCACACCGATCATAACATCTATCAAGGGGGATTTAAAGTTTCAGCAGATTGCTAATTATAAGAGACAGTAATACTGTTATCTGCAGTCACCTTAAAGCTACAGGAGTTTGGGTTTTAAGCACCTCAAAATTGACCTCAAAAGGACAGCCCAATAAATGTGTTTAAATCATTGGTAAAGGGCTCGCACGTGCCTGCACGTACACACACTCGCTCTGTTGTTTTAAAGAAATATGGCCAGGGGAGGGGGGGAAATAAAAGTTTCTTCATGCTGCAGAAAAAGCCCTACAAGCATCTGTTAAAAAAAATTATGAGCCTAGAGCAAACACACACAGTCATTTCCTTCAATGATGGAAAAGTGATTAAAATCCCCTCAATCCAGCCACCAGAATGCCGCGTTTCTCCGAGTGGTTTTCACGTATGATAAACAAACGCAGGCAGCTACACAGCCAGGGTGCTGCGGTTTAGGATGGGGAGGGGGGAAAAAATAGCTTAAAAATCCTAAATATCCCAGCACTGTTTTTAGCTTCATAAATGAAACTAGAGATGGAAGGAAAAAAAGAAAAAAAAAAAGATTATAAACAGGAAGAATTTGCGAAGTGCCTGAAAACCGCCACCATCCATCAGCAGCACTCGCCTCCTCCAGCCCTTTCCCCACCTTCGTGGGGAAGCAGAAATCCCCAGTACAGCAGCCAGGAAAGTCGCCTGAGCCTCCCCACGCTGAGCAAGCCCTTCCGAGGGGACAGGGAGGAAATATACAATATATAGATACATATATATAAAAATAAATTAAGGGACCCAGGGGGATGTGTCTCTCCACGCTCAACACGGCACCAGGCAGCACTTGGGCTCGGGGAGACAAGTTAAGAGGAAACAGGGGAGGGGAAAAATATAAAAGGAGAACATAAAAAATGAAGCAAAAAGAGAAAAATAGCAGCAGCTAAACCAAACCTCACGCCAGCGGGGGATGTCATATGGCTCGGAGTGGGAAAGGCTCTGCAAGAGCTCTTTTAAAAAAAAAAATATATATATATATATATACACACATATATATGCGTTCATATGATGGTCTCGGACACAAGTTCTGCATGCAGAGCG